>JARQOD010000005.1:324568499-324619127 GCA_033576555.1 Oophaga sylvatica | reverse complement strand
CACATAAAGCTTATTGCAAAAAAAATGTATTCTAGATAATACAGATTTTTGCACAATTTGAAGAGGATTCAACTCCACTTACATATAAGTTCACTCGCCTCTAAATGAGAGCTTTAATCTTGTGGATGCTAAGTAATTTATATCAGACATATAAATGTGGCTAAATGTAAGGTCATTAACGGTTTTTGCATTGTAGCTGGGCAACTGCAAATTGAACAAGAAATGCGGCAGCAAGGAGCTGAAGCGGCTTTAAATTGCAGATTAAACAATTTCTTTATTTTGAGTGCAGTAAATCAATGCAGCCATAACATTCTTGAGAAACGGAATTTTTGGTGAATTGTATTGGGATAATGCAGAAAATTGAGATTCTTTTATTCTATGTACTATCTTCATTCTGGTAATGACCCTCTTTGGATCTGGTTTTCCAATCACTAGGCTCAACATAGTTAAAAGATGGGCAGTGTGGCCACATATCTCACTGAATGGAATTGACTGCACATCTGATGCATATGCACAAGAGATCACAGTGCATGTTGTGATGCCATGTAACAGACTTTGGTGTGCTTGTACACAACCATCCCTGGGCTCATCAGAGCCAGAAGACCCAGGCTAGTTTGAGAAGTCTATGGATTGAATAATAAATATGTCTTGAAATATGAATAATAAGATGTCACGAGGACCAGTCAGATAATGGTGAGGAATGGGGATGTGAGCTGAGTATAATTATTCTTCTTAATTGGTATACATTTAATGTGTATGGGGTCTTGACAGTCCCCAGAGTAACTGGAGAATAAATTCTCTACGAATGAAATTTCCCTGGAAAATCCGTTCTAACATTCAAACTCAAATTTTGTCTGATCCACTCATGTCTAGTCATCACATCTACAAATATGAAAAAAAGACGACTTATCATGAAAACATCTGAGAAACAATTTTAAAATTTGTCATGTACAGGTCACAGACATCTTTTTATAAAATTCAAAGCAAAACCTCCTTTATTTCTACAATAAAAAAAACACACATACTATTTAACTCTTTTATTCAATCTATACTGATGTACTTGATTTAAGATGTTTTAGAAGTAGGTTATACTTTGACTAATGACTAGTGTTGAGCGATACGATACTGCAAATATTGGATATCGGCCGATATTAGCTCTATCGGCCTTTCGATAATTCGTTTCGATATTTTCGTCTTATTGAATACCGGAATCGGATTTGTCACTGTCACTGTCTGTGTCCGTCGGTCGGGTCTGTCACTGTCAGTGTCCGTCGGTCGGGTCTGTCAGGAGTCAGCGGCACTTACCTGGCAGAAGATCTCCGGCGGTCACGGCCTGGACTGCTTCATGGCCGCCATCCTCTTCTCCCCGGCGGTCACATGCAGTTTCTCGCGATAACTGCAGTGACTGCTGGGTAATCCCGGCCGTAAAGCAGTCAGTCCGATGACGTCACCGCCGGGGAAGCAGGTAATCAGCTGTGCTGCGCCGGGATGACAGGCTCTGCCTGTCATTGCGATGTAGCAGAGCTGGATCGTCGTGGGACTGTCGTTACTATGGACTGCGTCGGACAGGTGGTATACTGTTGGTTTGTTTTTTTTCTTTTTTTACAGGAGATCGATGGCGTCGCAGGAATGAGAGTACAATAAAAGAAATGAAAACTGTGTTGTCTCTTTTATTTCATTAAAATACTTTTTTCTTGCTTTGTCTTTTTTTTATTCATTTAATAACTTTGGGATTAATAATGGATCGGTGTCTTATTGACGCCTCTCCATTATTAACCGGGCTTATTGTCACCGTGCAATCAACGGTGACATTAACCCCTTATTACCCCGCTTGCCACCGCTACAGGGCAAGTGGGAAGAGCCGGGTAAAGTGCCACAATTGGCACATCTTTTGATGCGCCAAATGTGGGGCTGCTGTAGCCTGGTATTATCAGGCTGTTGAGGGCCAAAATCCATGGGCCTTGACAGTCTTTTAATACCAGGCCGCAGCAGTCTGCATTTTACTTGACTGGTTAACAAAAATAGGGGGACCCCTACGGCGTTTTTTTTTCGAGGGGATCCCCTATTTTTGTTAACCAGCCAAGCTAAGCAGACTGCTGTGGCCTGGTATTATCAGGCTTGCAAGGTCCATGGATATTGGATCCTTACCAGCCTGAAAAACCAGGCCTCAGCGGTCTGCTTCATCTGGCTGGTTAACAAAAATAGGGGGGACCCCACGCCAATTTTTTTCGAGGGGATCCCTATTTTTGTTAATCAGCCAAGATATGCAGACTGCTGTGGCCTGGTATTATCAGGCTGGCAAGGTCCATGGATCTTGGCTCCTTAACAGCCTGAAAATCCAGGCCTCAGCGGTCTGCTTCATCTGGCTGGTTAACAAAAATAGGAGGGACCCCACGCCAATTTTTTTCGAGGGGATCCCCTATTTTTGTTAACCAGTTCCCTCTGACGTCACTGATTGTGTCCCTGGCTGACCTGAAGTGAAAGTGGAAAGCAATCAATTAAGCTTTCCACTTCCTCTCCTGTCAGCCAGGAGAGGAACTCATTCATTTGGGGGTTTACTGTGAGGCTGCAGCATTAGCTGCGGTCCCTGCAGTAAACATTAACCCTTTCTGAAGGATTACACCGTGGGACCTGACTGTACATCGGATTGGTAAGAATAATTTTGCTTTATTATTTTATTTTTATTACAGGAAATGGTTTTAGCAGGAAAATAAAATATGGTCAAAAACTGTGTGATTATTTCATTAAACTTCTTTTTTATTAAAGTGTGTGTGTTTGATTTTTCTTTCATACAATAGGATTAATAATTGATAGTTGTCTAATTGACAGCTCTCAATTATTAACTTGTCTTAAAGTGACCTTTCAATTGCAAGGTCATTTTAACCCCTTATTAACCCATTTGCCACCGCTACAGGGCAATGGGAATAGATGGGCAAAGTGCCAGAAAGGGCAAATCTAATTAGAGATTTGCCCTTTCTGGGGTGTCTGGGGGCAGATGTTAGTAGCCGGGGGGGGCAAAAATAATGGTCCCTCTCTGGGCTATTATTATCTGCCCCCACTCACTGGCTTTGTCTGTCTGGTTGCGAAAATAGGGCGGGAGCCCACGCATTTTTTTTCAGCAATTTTACACCTCATATATACATATATACATGTCATTGAGTTTGTGACACATATATATATATATATTTATAGTTCATACACTTCTACATAGTATAATAGCCGCTAATTCAATTGCTGGCTTTTGTGAAAATGCAGAACCCGACATGAAATGACACTTGGTTTACATAGAGTTAACCATGTCTTTTCATGTACTTTGATATCTGATTTGCACAAACAATTACATGAGTGTAAGTGTGCAAAATTTCACACCTGTAGGGGTTAATTAAAGGTGTAAATTCGTAGCAAAAAAGTCAGTTTTTTTTACAACGAATTTACACCTTTAATTAACCCCTACAGGTGTGAAATTTTGCACACATAGACTGATGTAATTGTTTGTGCAAATCAGATTGCAAACGACATGAAAATACATGGTTAACCCTATGTACACCAAGTGTCATTTCATGTCGGGTGCTTCTGTCTTTTCACAGAAGCCGGCTTTACCCGGCAATTGAATCAGAGGATATATTACTATGTAGAAGTGTATAAACTATACATATATGTATATATATATGTCACAATGACATGTATATATATATTTTATATATATATATATATATATATATATATGTATTCTATGTGTGTATATTTAGTGTTTACAAGGAAATAAAGGTTTTTTTTAGTTGCGATATTTGGTTCCCATAGACTTACATGGGACTTCCGGTATCGTAATCGGATATCGACGATATTTAGTGATATCGGCGATTCCATTTCGATACGATATTTTTAGATATCGAGCAGTATCGCTCAACACTACTAATGACTAAGCAAGGTCATTGCAAGTATTACAGGCAGCACATCACTCTTAGCATATTATACAAGCATGTTTGGCAAATGGAAAAAATCTAGTTGTAGTACTTTTAAGTTAAGTTATCATTCAACATAGCAGAGAATGGAGCCACATAAAATTAAAAAGTGTTCAAAGGATGATGTGAAAGTAATATTTAAAATGTTTGACTTTATACATTTTTAAAGCAGGGTAACTTAGACATTGAGTGGGTAATTGTTATTTTTTGGGGGTTGTGGGTTGTGCATGTTCTATTTCAATATTGGATAATACCATCATTTGATTTTGGGCAAATTGCCTTATTATCCAGAAATCAATAGACACCATATATATAGCTCTAGATATTGGTGATACAACACTGCACCAACCACTGTTAGGTTTATTGCGGCTAGAGATGAGAAAATCTTTTGCAACATTATTACACGAAGTTCATAACATCATCCTCCTGTGACTGAGATGAGTTATGTCATATGTAGCTTTTGACAATCTTTTTAACGAAAAATTATTCAATCGATACCAAAAAAAGACTTAAGAAATGTTAGGTAGAGACACACAGAAAGCAAACTGTGGCAGGAGTCCATAGCATATGTGTGGCATGTATGGTTGACCAACTGGTCTACTAAAACAGGTGTGCATAAAAAAAGATGTGCAGCTAATTGTCTAATTTTTTACATTTTATTTTCTAATTTTTAAGAACGTTCAAAAGTCAAACATTAACAAAATAACAAATGCTAGTTAGGCACATAAACAAAAAGTTTGTACATACAAAAGATTGTTTCTGTCACACACTTGTCCCAGGCTCCACTGCTGTCTATTGTGCTCCGTGCAGTTTTACAGGTTGCCTAGAGTGGCTTGTTGATATTGCCTCCCTAATACCATTTGAGGCCTAAGGGCCCCATCACATATAGCGACACACCAGTGATCCCGACAACGATATGCACTTGTCAGGATCGCTGGTGTATAGCTACATGATCGCTGCTGAGCTGCCAAACAGGCAGCTCAGGCAGCGATTAGGACAGCGACATTGCGGGTAACTTCGCTTAGTTACCCGCAGTGTACGTTGGATACCAGCCCGCTGATGCAGGGAGCTGGTAACCAAGGTACACGTCGGGTTTCCAGGCGCTGCGCGGCACCTGGAAGCCCAATGTGTACCTTGGTTACCAGCTCCCCAGCAGCAGCACGCTGGTATCCAACGTACACATCGGGTAACTAAGCGAAGTTACCCGCAAAGTCGCTGTCCTGATCGCTGCCTGAGCTGCCTGTTTGGCAGCTCAGCAGCGATCATGTAGCTATACACCAGCGATCCTGACAAGTGCATATCGTTGTCGGGATCGCTGGAAACCCGATGTGTACCTTGGTTACCAGCTGATCGCTGGTCTCCTGCCTGCCACACGCAGCGATGCGTGCTGGCCAGCGGGAGACCAGCGATCAAAAAAATGTCCAGGACATGAAACGACGATCAGCGATACCCAACAGGGGGGCTGCTCGTCGCTGAATGTCACACACAGCAATTACGCTGGGGAGATCGCCGTTACGTCACAAAACTAGTGACTCAGCAGCGATCTCGCTAGCGAGATCGCTGTGTGTGACGGAGGCTTAAGACACACACTTGTGTCTTAATATTAAGACTCTTGTTTGCAGTGTTGGGTGTGCTCCAACTGTCATCCTGCATATTTACAGCTCTATAGGTTAACCCTTATTTTACCATCTCTGAATTCACCCTTGCTTCGTTCCACAGCACCTCTATGTCTGGTCTTGAGGTATGTGTCTTAGTGGACCTTAAACAATATTAGGGAGGACCCCATCACCAAGCCACATCAGGCAACCTGTTAAATTGAATCTATGGATTATTCCCAGACTACCATTCTGATCTTCCTCTGTGCTGTAACACTCATTACTGTCTGAAGTATTTTTCCAATATTTTAGAGCTTTTTTCTTCCCATCTTGATTGATTGACTGTAATCTGTAATGTACTCTACACTAAAATCCACTGAAAATGGCTGCTGCATTCCCTGCCTAGATTTTTAAACTTGATTTTCTAGACCTTTCTGATTGGCTTAACTATACCTTGTTATACACAAGGCCATTTGGGGCAGCCCACGTTGTTGCACTTGAGGTCATTTGAAATGTTTGTGACTGATTCAACCTTATGCAATGTGTACAAAACAACAAGACATTTTTAATGATTCAGCAAATCGAATTGCAAATTGTTTCAATTCACGGGACCTGCAAATTTCATAAAATTCAATTCAAATTTGAATAATATTGAAACAATCTGAATATTTCAGAATTTGTTTCTTTTTTAATAAAAAAAATAAATAAATAATGATTTAAGCTAAGCTACTTCTTAAGTAATGTTTTTCTTTTTTTCCAAATCTTTCTTTATTGAAATTTTTAGAACATACACATTATGCACATGAAATAAACAGTGACATTAAGAAAAATACAACAAGTTCTTGTTCCATCAACCATCAATATGTAACTCATCCCCATCAGTAGGAAATTTCCCACGGGACGTCCATATAAGTATCTATTGCAGGAGGGGGTTTTGACTGACCCCAAGCTACTCCTGCAGCAGCCTACAAGTCGGATTAATGTGACATAACATGGGTGTGAGAGCCCAATATGTATCTCAGAACAAAGAACCCAAACAATGACAGTTATGACACAACGTAGCACGACACAAAACGCCAGACAAAGGACAAAGACAACGAACAACAAAGAACAAACGACAAAGACAAATACAGTAGACGAGGACGTCAGATCATGGATGTCGGGGCAGCATCATCCTGAAGCACAGTGGCGCAATCTGAAAGAAGAGTCAGTGACCAGAAGAAAGATGGAAGAGAGAGAGATAAGACGGCAAGGAGGGTAGGAAGAAGCAGTGCAAGAGAGGAACGAGAAAGATGAGGGAGGACAGGAGTAAAGGTGAAAAGCGGGGTGGTTAACAGAGCAGTGAGGCATAAGACTAAAGAAAAGAACACCCAAACCCTGGTACCCTGGAATCTATAGCTGCTGAGCAGCTATGTGTGGGAGGGGCTGTCCATCCGTCACCACATTCGTGGAACCTGTACTCTTCCACCTCTGCCACGGTTCCCAGGTATCTAAATGCTTATCATGTTTCCCCCTTTCCCAACTAGTCAATTCCTCTAGCCGTTGTAATTGGTTAACCTTATCCATCCATTCTTCTCGACTAGGGACCAAGGTACTGTTCCAAAATCTGGGCACCAAGAGTTTGGCTGCAATAATAAGAAAGGTGAGTAATGAGCCCTTCCGCAGTCGCACGCTCTGGGTATCCAAATTCAGCAGCACCAAAGAAGCCTCTAACAATATAGTGTAGCCCAAGATCTCATTTACACAATTATTCACCATCTCCCAGAAAGCCCTAAGTCGCGGACAAGACCACCAGATGTGTACCAGCGTGCCACGTTCCACTCCACAGCGCCAGCACCTGTCCGATGCCTGCGGATACATCTGTGCCAATCTAACCGGATGCCTGTACCAGCGTGAGACCACTTTATAGGTATTTTCCTGAGTGAGGACACAGGAAGAAAAACCATGCGCCCTCTCCAGTATCTGGTGAATATTGGCCTCAGAAAAGACCATATCCAACTCTCCCTCCCATTGCATTAGAAAAAAGGGACGCTTGGGGGCATTTTCTGCGATCAATCGGTAATACAGGCAAGAGGTCAGCTTTCCCGGGAGAGTCGGCTGAGCGACCACCATCTCAAACCACGAAGGAGGACATCTATGGGTCTCCAGACCTAAAAACTTTTTCCAGAAAGACCGAACATGCTGGATATGGGTGTCGCCCAAGCCCACCTCACTTGCTATACATTGAAAAAGATCCTCAGTGTGCGCTGCCTCACCTTCGAGCAAGTCCCCTAGGGACCATTTAGAGAGTCTCTTCCACACCCCTAGGTGGTCATGGAAATCAGGGTTAACAACCCAAGGCAACACCGACAGGGGAGTACAGTGAAATGGCCTGGGGAAAAGTCTTTGCTCGTCCAGGGTGAGTTTTTCCGTCAGAGGAATTCCGCGAAAAAGCCAATGCATGTCTTTCACCTTGCCCCGTGCCCTGGCAGATGAGCCTCGCCCATGGCGCCATGACGAGGTCCATAGCATCGCAACCCCTCTATCTCCCAATAGTTCGAACGCCAAGCTCTTGCAGGAAGTACGCCTAGAAGCCGACAGCAAGTCTGCCAGAAGACGGAGTTGAGACGCTTTATAATAAACCTCCATGTCTGGCAGGCCAATGCCCCCCGCGTGGGTAGTCCTCCTCAAAGCCGCGTGGGCCTGTCTAGGTTTCTTCCCTCCCCAAATAAAGCTCGAGAAAAGTCTACGCACGGTAGTAAAAAAGGACTTAAGGACGGGAATAGGGAGTGTCTGCAAAAAATACAAAATTTTGGGCATTACATAAGATTTTACAATATTTTTTCTACCCAGCCAGGAGAGATACGGGATATTAATAGAAGATAATTGGCCCCTCACTTTCTGCAAAATATGACCATAATTGAGCTCATATAACGAATCTAAGTGTTCAGGGATCCGAACCCCCAGGTGTGTAATAAAGGTGGGCGCCCAGGTGAACGGGAAGTTCTCTTGAACCCTCCCCCTTGTAGCGCTTCCACGGCTGTGGGGCGTCGGGACATGGCATAGCTTGCCTAGCTAGCCAATGCTCCCACGCCGCCAGTCCACGACGACGTGAGGCATGGGTCCCAGATGGTAAGAGAATGTGGACCCACTGGACCACGGAGGGAGACCCGGGCCTGCCCGGACTAGGGAAGGGCAGCGACCGGGATCCGTGGCAGCTGAGCATGTGGGCAAGGTGGCGACCTGCAGGACTAGACAACACCGCACAACTTCAGGTAAGAAGAAACATAAAGTTTACTTAAAGAAACACAGTACATAAAACAGAACATAAGACCGGGCTCCCGATTCCGCACATCAGAGAAGGGTACACGACTCAGGATCATAGACGAGTGCTGGAGGACATCACGGGTAGATGCAGTCCAGGGTTATCTGGCACGGGCATACTTGGACGGCCTCTCTCTCAGGCCTTAGGCGTAGCACAGGCTCAGCAGGAGAACATCAGACACCGACCTCAGACAGACTTCAGACGATGGCGGGGTCATCACGGGTTGATGAAGTCCAGGATCATCTGGCACGGGCATACTAGTATGGCCTCACTCTCAGGCCTCGGGCGTAGCACAGGCTCAGCAGGAGAACATCAGACACCGGCCCAGGACGAACGTCAGACGATGGCGGGGTCATCACGGGTTGATGAAGTCCAGGGTCATCTGGCACGGGCATACTAGGACGGCCTCTCTCTCAGGCCTCAGGCGTAGCACAGGCTCAGCAGGAGAACATCAGACACCGACCCAGGACAGACGTCATCACAGGGTAGACCAAGGAGGAACCGGCAGGACAGGCAGGTTGTCACGGCAAGTGACCAAGGCAGTCTCTGGGACAGGCAGGTTGTCACGGCTAGTGACCAGGGCAGGCAGGTTGTCACGGCAAGTGACCAGGCAGGCAGGTTGTCACGGCAAGTGACCAGGCAGGCAGGTTGTCACGGCAAGTGACCAGGGTAGGCAGGTTGTCACGGCAAGTGACCAGGGCAG
The DNA here is from genome assembly GCA_033576555.1 of Oophaga sylvatica. Taxonomy (NCBI): domain Eukaryota; kingdom Metazoa; phylum Chordata; class Amphibia; order Anura; family Dendrobatidae; genus Oophaga; species Oophaga sylvatica. The sequence continues at coordinate 324,609,563 of JARQOD010000005.1, read as the reverse complement.
GCAGGTTGTCACGGCAAGTGACCAGGGCAGGCAGGTTGTCACGGCAAGTGACCAGGCAGTCTCTGGGACAGGAAGGTTGTCACGACAAGTGACCAGGCAGTCTCTGGGACAGGCAGGTTGTCACGGAAAGTGACCAGGGTAGTCTCTGGGACAGGCAGGTTGTCACGACAAGTGACCAGGCAGTCTCTGGACAGGCAGGTATATACGACCTGATATGGTGGAGCCTCCAGGTAGGCTGCAGTCGGATGGCAGATGATCGCTCCCAGGTGAGCAGGCAAGAGCCGGGGATCTCTGCAGATGATGTCCGAACTTCCGGATGGAGCTGCAGTCGGATGGCAGATGATCGCTCCTAGGTGAGCAGGCAAGAGCCGGGGATCTCTGCAGATGACGTCCGAACCTCTGGAAGGAACTGCAGACGGATGGCAGACAGGCAAGCCGACAGGTAACAGACAGGTAACTGGAATCAGGAGCTGATGGCTGAAACAGAGTTAGACTGCACAGGAACACGGATTGGATCTCAGAGAGTCAGGAACACAGACAGGAACACGGACTGGGTCTCAGGGAGTCAGGAACACGGACAGGAACATGGATTGAATCACAGGAACACGGACTGGAACACAGGCCTCGGACTCCGGACATCTGGCACCGATCAGCAGGCTCCGGACATCTGGCAATGATCGGCAGGATCCGGACATCAGGCAGGAAGGATAGGATCCGGACATCTGGAAGTGGTCGTCGGACATCGGACATCAGGCCATGGTCATCAGGCATAGGATCCGGACATCTGGCAGCGACCTGAAAAGGAACCCCAGCGGTCTGGTGCAAGCCCCGCCAGGCTCAACGGGAGCTGGCCGGGGATTGCACAGAGGCTGAGCACAGAGTAACAGAAACTCAGCACACACCGGACTCCTCCTTCCAAGATGAACTCAGGTTATATAGCAAGGATTCACAGTCACTGGCACAGGGTTCTGGACACAGCAGGATTTCAGGAACATAACACAGAGGACACAGTTCAGAAAGTCAGGTACAGGATGCGATCCAAGATCAGGGGTTCAGGTAATTAGACACAACAGGAACAGGCCTGGATATACAGCCTCCAGGAACGGCGATCTGGGTAATCAGCCCCCAGCATAGGCGGAAACACAAGACACAATTCAGACATTCAGGTACCGGGTTTGATCCAGGATCAGGGAACAAGACACAGCAGGAACAGGGAATCAGCTCTCCAGAGCTGATCAACTTCAGAGCAGGAGCTGAACACACAACCACATACGGCTAGGTTCAGGGATTCAGTGTGGATTCAATGCGAAGCTCTGGCAACGCCCACTAGGGCTGGGGAACTTTATATATGAGCTGCTTCACAGCGATAGGCTGGAGCAGTAACTCTAGTAAACACCCAATCCACATAAAAGCAGGACAGGTGTGGGCCGCGCCCCCTATGCAGAGCCAGACAGCACAACACAGAGGGAACCCAACAATGGCTGCCGCCAACCACGCAGTAAGTCATGCACCACTGCAGAGGACTTTTCAAGCTACGGACGGCTTTCACAGCAAGTCAGGAACCGCACATGCGGGCGGTCATGCAAAGCAGCGGAGCCACTCACGCAAGTACGGGTACGCAGCAGAGCCGGGAACTGAGCAGCATCCATATAGGTAACAGACAACAGTATCCCAGCTGGTTAGGGGGAAAGGAGCAAAAGGGTTAATGCAAAAAACATGCAAAGTAACGCTGGAAAACAAAGTACAGACAATACCAGCGTTACAGTATCCCCCTCCTCAGGCCCCCTCTTCTGAAGACCCAAGTAAAAAAAAAAAATTCCCCAGAAAAATTCACTTGGGTTTGGCGGTAAGTCCCATAGTTCACAATATGGCAGCAGAGTTAATAGCTCGAAAAGTCCGAACCGCTGACCAAGCGGGGAATCGAGCCATCTAGTCCACTTACCCTGTGGGGACCAAGTAGTCTAGTTCACACATCAGGTGGAGCTTGGAGAAAGTCCTGCAGACCGCACATGCTCAGCGGAGTCCATGGCCAGAGCTTACTGTAGCGCTTCCCACGGCTGTGGGGCGTCGGGACATGGCATAGCTTGCCTAGCTAGCCAATGCTCCCACGCCGCCAGTCCACGACGACGTGAGGCATGGGTCCCAGATGGTAAGAGAATGTGGACCCACTGGACCACGGAGGGAGACCCGGGCCTGCCCGGACTAGGGAAGGGCAGCGACCGGGATCCGTGGCAGCTGAGCATGTGGGCAAGGTGGCGACCTGCAGGACTAGACAACACCGCACAACTTCAGGTAAGAAGAAACATAAAGTTTACTTAAAGAAACACAGTACATAAAACAGAACATAAGACCGGGCTCCCGATTCCGCACATCAGAGAAGGGTACACGACTCAGGATCATAGACGAGTGCTGGAGGACATCACGGGTAGATGCAGTCCAGGGTTATCTGGCACGGGCATACTTGGACGGCCTCTCTCTCAGGCCTTAGGCGTAGCACAGGCTCAGCAGGAGAACATCAGACACCGACCTCAGACAGACTTCAGACGATGGCGGGGTCATCACGGGTTGATGAAGTCCAGGATCATCTGGCACGGGCATACTAGTATGGCCTCACTCTCAGGCCTCGGGCGTAGCACAGGCTCAGCAGGAGAACATCAGACACCGGCCCAGGACGAACGTCAGACGATGGCGGGGTCATCACGGGTTGATGAAGTCCAGGGTCATCTGGCACGGGCATACTAGGACGGCCTCTCTCTCAGGCCTCAGGCGTAGCACAGGCTCAGCAGGAGAACATCAGACACCGACCCAGGACAGACGTCATCACAGGGTAGACCAAGGAGGAACCCGGCAGGACAGGCAGGTTGTCACGGCAAGTGACCAAGGCAGTCTCTGGGACAGGCAGGTTGTCACGGCTAGTGACCAGGGCAGGCAGGTTGTCACGGCAAGTGACCAGGCAGGCAGGTTGTCACGGCAAGTGACCAGGCAGGCAGGTTGTCACGGCAAGTGACCAGGCAGGCAGGTTGTCACGGCAAGTGACCAGGCAGGCAGGTTGTCACGGCAAGTGACCAGGGCAGGCAGGTTGTCACGGCAAGTGACCAGGCAGTCTCTGGGACAGGAAGGTTGTCACGGACAAGTGACCAGGCAGTCTCTGGGACAGGCAGGTTGTCACGGAAAGTGACCAGGGCAGTCTCTGGGACAGGCAGGTTGTCACGACAAGTGACCAGGCAGTCTCTGGACAGGCAGGTATATACGACCTGATATGGTGGAGCCTCCAGGTAGGCTGCAGTCGGATGGCAGATGATCGCTCCCAGGTGAGCAGGCAAGAGCCGGGGATCTCTGCAGATGATGTCCGAACTTCCGGATGGAGCTGCAGTCGGATGGCAGATGATCGCTCCTAGGTGAGCAGGCAAGAGCCGGGGATCTCTGCAGATGACGTCCGAACCTCTGGAAGGAACTGCAGACGGATGGCAGACAGGCAAGCCGACAGGTAACAGACAGGTAACTGGAATCAGGAGCTGATGGCTGAAACAGAGTTAGACTGCACAGGAACACGGATTGGATCTCAGAGAGTCAGGAACACAGACAGGAACACGGACTGGGTCTCAGGGAGTCAGGAACACGGACAGGAACATGGATTGAATCACAGGAACACGGACTGGAACACAGGCCTCGGACTCCGGACATCTGGCACCGATCAGCAGGCTCCGGACATCTGGCAATGATCGGCAGGATCCGGACATCAGGCAGGAAGGATAGGATCCGGACATCTGGAAGTGGTCGTCGGACATCGGACATCAGGCCATGGTCATCAGGCATAGGATCCGGACATCTGGCAGCGACCTGAAAAGGAACCCCAGCGGTCTGGTGCAAGCCCCGCCAGGCTCAACGGGAGCTGGCCGGGGATTGCACAGAGGCTGAGCACAGAGTAACAGAAACTCAGCACACACCGGACTCCTCCTTCCAAGATGAACTCAGGTTATATAGCAAGGATTCACAGTCACTGGCACAGGGTTCTGGACACAGCAGGATTTCAGGAACATAACACAGAGGACACAGTTCAGAAAGTCAGGTACAGGATGCGATCCAAGATCAGGGGTTCAGGTAATTAGACACAGCAGGAACAGGCCTGGATATACAGCCTCCAGGAACGGCGATCTGGGTAATCAGCCCCCAGCATAGGCGGAAACACAAGACACAATTCAGACATTCAGGTACCGGGTTTGATCCAGGATCAGGGAACAAGACACAGCAGGAACAGGGAATCAGCTCTCCAGAGCTGATCAACTTCAGAGCAGGAGCTGAACACACAACCACATACGGCTAGGTTCAGGGATTCAGTGTGGATTCAATGCGAAGCTCTGGCAACGCCCACTAGGGCTGGGGAACTTTATATATGAGCTGCTTCACAGCGATAGGCTGGAGCAGTAACTCTAGTAAACACCCAATCCACATAAAAGCAGGACAGGTGTGGGCCGCGCCCCCTATGCAGAGCCAGACAGCACAACACAGAGGGAACCCAACAATGGCTGCCGCCAACCACGCAGTAAGTCATGCACCACTGCAGAGGACTTTTCAAGCTACGGACGGCTTTCACAGCAAGTCAGGAACCGCACATGCGGGCGGTCATGCAAAGCAGCGGAGCCACTCACGCAAGTACGGGTACGCAGCAGAGCCGGGAACTGAGCAGCATCCATATAGGTAACAGACAACAGTATCCCAGCTGGTTAGGGGGAAAGGAGCAAAAGGGTTAATGCAAAAAACATGCAAAGTAACGCTGGAAAACAAAGTACAGACAATACCAGCGTTACAGTATCCCCCTCCCCAGGCCCCCCCTTCTGAAGACCCAAGTAAAAAAAAAAATTCCCCAGAAAAATTCACTTGGGTTTGGCGGTAAGTCCCATAGTTCACAATATGGCAGCAGAGTTAATAGCTCGAAAAGTCCGAACCGCTGACCAAGCGGGGAATCGAGCCATCTAGTCCACTTACCCTGTGGGGACCAAGTAGTCTAGTTCACACATCAGGTGGAGCTTGGAGAAAGTCCTGCAGACCGCACATGCTCAGCGGAGTCCATGGCCAGAGCTTACTGTAGCGCTTCCCACGGCTGTGGGGCGTCGGGACATGGCATAGCTTGCCTAGCTAGCCAATGCTCCCACGCCGCCAGTCCACGACGACGTGAGGCATGGGTCCCAGATGGTAAGAGAATGTGGACCCACTGGACCACGGAGGGAGACCCGGGCCTGCCCGGACTAGGGAAGGGCAGCGACCGGGATCCGTGGCAGCTGAGCATGTGGGCAAGGTGGCGACCTGCAGGACTAGACAACACCGCACAACTTCAGGTAAGAAGAAACATAAAGTTTACTTAAAGAAACACAGTACATAAAACAGAACATAAGACCGGGCTCCCGATTCCGCACATCAGAGAAGGGTACACGACTCAGGATCATAGACGAGTGCTGGAGGACATCACGGGTAGATGCAGTCCAGGGTTATCTGGCACGGGCATACTTGGACGGCCTCTCTCTCAGGCCTTAGGCGTAGCACAGGCTCAGCAGGAGAACATCAGACACCGACCTCAGACAGACTTCAGACGATGGCGGGGTCATCACGGGTTGATGAAGTCCAGGATCATCTGGCACGGGCATACTAGTATGGCCTCACTCTCAGGCCTCGGGCGTAGCACAGGCTCAGCAGGAGAACATCAGACACCGGCCCAGGACGAACGTCAGACGATGGCGGGGTCATCACGGGTTGATGAAGTCCAGGGTCATCTGGCACGGGCATACTAGGACGGCCTCTCTCTCAGGCCTCAGGCGTAGCACAGGCTCAGCAGGAGAACATCAGACACCGACCCAGGACAGACGTCATCACAGGGTAGACCAAGGAGGAACCGGCAGGACAGGCAGGTTGTCACGGCAAGTGACCAAGGCAGTCTCTGGGACAGGCAGGTTGTCACGGCTAGTGACCAGGGCAGGCAGGTTGTCACGGCAAGTGACCAGGCAGGCAGGTTGTCACGGCAAGTGACCAGGCAGGCAGGTTGTCACGGCAAGTGACCAGGGCAGGCAGGTTGTCACGGCAAGTGACCAGGGCAGGCAGGTTGTCACGGCAAGTGACCAGGGCAGGCAGGTTGTCACGGCAAGTGACCAGGCAGTCTCTGGGACAGGAAGGTTGTCACGACAAGTGACCAGGCAGTCTCTGGGACAGGCAGGTTGTCACGGAAAGTGACCAGGGTAGTCTCTGGGACAGGCAGGTTGTCACGACAAGTGACCAGGCAGTCTCTGGACAGGCAGGTATATACGACCTGATATGGTGGAGCCTCCAGGTAGGCTGCAGTCGGATGGCAGATGATCGCTCCCAGGTGAGCAGGCAAGAGCCGGGGATCTCTGCAGATGATGTCCGAACTTCCGGATGGAGCTGCAGTCGGATGGCAGATGATCGCTCCTAGGTGAGCAGGCAAGAGCCGGGGATCTCTGCAGATGACGTCCGAACCTCTGGAAGGAACTGCAGACGGATGGCAGACAGGCAAGCCGACAGGTAACAGACAGGTAACTGGAATCAGGAGCTGATGGCTGAAACAGAGTTAGACTGCACAGGAACACGGATTGGATCTCAGAGAGTCAGGAACACAGACAGGAACACGGACTGGGTCTCAGGGAGTCAGGAACACGGACAGGAACATGGATTGAATCACAGGAACACGGACTGGAACACAGGCCTCGGACTCCGGACATCTGGCACCGATCAGCAGGCTCCGGACATCTGGCAATGATCGGCAGGATCCGGACATCAGGCAGGAAGGATAGGATCCGGACATCTGGAAGTGGTCGTCGGACATCGGACATCAGGCCATGGTCATCAGGCATAGGATCCGGACATCTGGCAGCGACCTGAAAAGGAACCCCAGCGGTCTGGTGCAAGCCCCGCCAGGCTCAACGGGAGCTGGCCGGGGATTGCACAGAGGCTGAGCACAGAGTAACAGAAACTCAGCACACACCGGACTCCTCCTTCCAAGATTAACTCAGGTTATATAGCAAGGATTCACAGTCACTGGCACAGGGTTCTGGACACAGCAGGATTTCAGGAACATAACACAGAGGACACAGTTCAGAAAGTCAGGTACAGGATGCGATCCAAGATCAGGGGTTCAGGTAATTAGACACAACAGGAACAGGCCTGGATATACAGCCTCCAGGAACGGCGATCTGGGTAATCAGCCCCCAGCATAGGCGGAAACACAAGACACAATTCAGACATTCAGGTACGGGTTTGATCCAGGATCAGGGAACAAGACACAGCAGGAACAGGGAATCAGCTCTCCAGAGCTGATCAACTTCAGAGCAGGAGCTGAACACACAACCACATACGGCTAGGTTCAGGGATTCAGTGTGGATTCAATGCGAAGCTCTGGCAACGCCCACTAGGGCTGGGGAACTTTATATATGAGCTGCTTCACAGCGATAGGCTGGAGCAGTAACTCTAGTAAACACCCAATCCACATAAAAGCAGGACAGGTGTGGGCCGCGCCCCCTATGCAGAGCCAGACAGCACAACACAGAGGGAACCCAACAATGGCTGCCGCCAACCACGCAGTAAGTCATGCACCACTGCAGAGGACTTTTCAAGCTACGGACGGCTTTCACAGCAAGTCAGGAACCGCACATGCGGGCGGTCATGCAAAGCAGCGGAGCCACTCACGCAAGTACGGGTACGCAGCAGAGCCGGGAACTGAGCAGCATCCATATAGGTAACAGACAACAGTATCCCAGCTGGTTAGGGGGAAAGGAGCAAAAGGGTTAATGCAAAAAACATGCAAAGTAACGCTGGAAAACAAAGTACAGACAATACCAGCGTTACACCCCTCCTGCCAGGCGAAAAATTGTGACCCAACATCTCGCATTTATTGAGATTAATTTTATAATTAGATACGGAACCAAATGATTCCAATAAAAACAACAAAGGGCCCAACGATAATTCCGGAGAAGGTAAGAAAAAAAGTAAGTCATCCGCGAAGGCATTCACCTTATGACACCTACCCCCCACCTAGATCCCCTGTATCCCTTGGGACGCCCGAACAGCCTGTAAGAAGGGCTCTAGCATCAATACAAAAAAGTAGGGGACAGTGGGCAGCCCTGTCTCGTTCCATTCCTAATTTCGAATGGAGCGGACATTAAGCCATTAACTTTGACCCGGGCTCTAGGGTGGAATACAGGTTACGCACTATTTTAATAAACTGGGCCGGAAATCTGAATCGAGTCAGAACCAATTCCAAGAATCCCCAGTTCACCCGATCGAAAGCCTTTTCGGCATCAGTGGCTAAGAGCGAGAGAGGTAGGTCCCTTGCGGCAGAGTGTGCCATGGCATATATCACGCGTTGAACGTTGTCTCTAACCTCCCTGCCCGGGACGAAGCCCACCTGATCCGGGTGGACTTCGGAACCCAAGAATCCAGAAATCCTGGACGCCAACAACTTCGTCCACAGCTTATAGTCCGTGTTGAGGAGGGAAATGGGCCTGTAACTGCCACATTCCAGCAAGTCCTTATCGGGTTTGGGCAGAACAGTTATGTGGGCGTCCAAGGATGCCTGTCCCAAGGGCAGGCCTTTAAGCAGAGCATTAAAATAGTTCACTAAAAAGGGAGCCAAGGTCGGAAAAAACTTTTTATAATAGAGTATCGGGTAGCCATCCGGCCCTTGGCTTTTCCCGGTAGGGATGTCTTTCAAAACTAGCCAAATTTCCTCAGAGGTAAATGGTGTCATAAGAGAGGACCTATCCGAATCCCCCAGGGTTGGGAGATCTACCGAGCGTAAAAAGGCGGCAGCCAAATCCTTCTTTGCCGCCGGAGACAGAGTCGAATCCTTCTCATGTAAATTGTAAAGGTCATGAAAGTAGGATGCGAACCTGTCCGCTATAGCTTGAGAATCTGTCAACACTGTGCCATCCTGTGCCTTTAGTCGTTGGATAAGAGAGGTTTGGTGTAATTGTTTTATCATTGCGGTCATGGCCTTGCTCCCCCTGTTACCATGCACATACGTAGTGTGACGGGCGCGGAGGTATGCTTTCGCAAGTCGCACATTCAGTAGATCACTCAACTGCGAACGTAATGTCTGGAGTTCAGCGAATACTAAACGCGCCAATGACTTCTTATGTTGGGATTCCAGTCTATGGATGTCTGACAGCAGGGCGTGAAGCTTGGCTGTCCTACATTTCTTAAAATGCGCACCCAAAGCAATAAAATGGCCCCGCAGGACCGCCTTATGTGCCTCCCACGTGGAAGCCGCGGATACCCCATCTGTAACATTCAACGCAAAGTACTCAGAGATTCGAGAAGCGATAGACGCCATCTCCTCTTTACTATCCAACAGGGTCGGATTCAATTTCCAAGACCAATTGGTGCCTATACGCCCCGGTAGTGACATGGTTAAGGAAATCGGAGCATGGTCTGACAGGGAAATCACACCCACTGAAGCCTCCAAGACACAGTGAAGTATGGACTGTGAAACAAATAGGAAGTCTATCCGATGGTATGAGTCATGGACCCGCGAATAAAAGCTGTAATCTCTATCGTTGGCATGTAAAGATCGCCAACCATCTACCACCTTCAGTTCCTGCAAGAGCTTATGTATGGCGCGCAAAGCTCTCTGAGCAATCTTGGAGTGGCCGGACGATGTGTTCAGCAGAGGTTGTAACGCTATGTTCCAGTCACCCCCCAGTATCAACACGCCCTCTCCAAACGTTTGAACCATGCGCAGCATCTTAAGTAGCCAGGCAGCCGTATTTTTGTTGGGGGCATAAAGATTACATAGTGTGATTAGTTGGCCGTCCACGGTCCCTTTGAGTAACACGTATCTACCCTCTGTGTCGATAAGTGAAGCAGCGCACAAAAATCTGCAATCAGCACGTACATCAACACTTACCCCTCTTGACCTGGAAGCTGACGCCGTGGAGTGGAACCACTGTGAATAACGGAACCGGGCGGGAAACTGAGGAATCCCGTTGTCGCGGAAATGGGTCTCTTGCAAAAAGAGAAAATCTGGGAGATCAGGCCTGAGAAGGGAGAAAACCTTGCTGCGCTTAAGCGCAGAATTGAGACCCTTTACATTATATGATATTATCTTAAGCGACAAAGGAGCCATCATAGAGTCCAGTAATACAGAACAAGCTTAGCATATAACCCCCAAATGCCCACCAGTCCATCATGCCTAACCGATCAGAAAGGGTACGGAGACAAAGAAGAGAAGAGTAAAGGAGCACAGTGAAACGGGTCATTAGGATGAAAAGCAAGAGGGAGGTTAAGAGATGAGCAGAGCAGCCACTGTCAGGGGCGAAAAAGGGAATGGCAAGACCTGGGACAAAACGCCACCACCGGGAGAAAGGGGTAACGACCCCAACCAACTGCAGCATTTGAAAACAAGGTGCAGAGCTCCCGACGTCCAAGACCAACAAACACACAGACATAAACAACATCCACCACAAACACAACACAGAACATAGATGATTCCCTAAGGAACCTAACCAAAGGTTGTCAAAGCAGCCGTACTGGTGTATACACCTGAGTATACACAAACTCGGGAGCTCCAAAAGGATAGCAGGTCCCGTTCCAAACCCCGCTTAGGGGTCTGGAAGAGGCCCCACCCTCCCCTCCACCACCAACTCCTCCAGAAAGGGCGACTTAATGGTAGAGAAAAGGCTTGACCCATGCTAGGCAGTCGCATGCATGGCTGAGACCCACCAGTCTCATGAGAAATAAACCCAAAATGGCAAGTAAACAATAACACAACTAAACAGTAACATTGCAGAATAAGGAAAAAAGGGGGAGGAGCCCCCGGCTCATGCCCGCTGTATCCTCCCACTCCACAGCGGTGGTCTGAGCAGTATGCGCAGACCTAACAGTTTACAGTTAAGACACATCTCAAAACCCCAAGATGCAAAAAGCCTGGTGAAGATTAACCCGACAATGAACTGCAGGGGGTAATCACAGGCAGCCTGAGGTTGTAAACGTTGAAGTACAAACATAAATTCCCTCAATCAGTTCAGAGAGCAAATGAAACTCAGAGAAAAGCAGGAGATGCAAAATAAGAATGGGCAATCTAAATGGGAAAGAACCCAAGGGCTCCCTCCTGTGTCCAGGAACATAAATTGCACGCTAAAAACTGGACAGGCTGTAAGGTTTAGTTCCATTCAGCTCACCGAACTGTACCACATCCCCCAGAAACATAAATGCAGCTCTCAGCATACCATCCCCCGCTCAAGGGGAAAGGGTTGGCAAACTCAGAGTAAATAACATATAGAAAAAGCATGTATACGAAAGGGAATCTCCATACCTCCCTGTTCAGAGCTATTCATGGAAGACAACTAAGCATAGAAGTAAACCCCTTCAACCAGCTCAGTCAGCCAGGGAAATGCAGGAGCAAAAAATAAAGAGAAAAAGTAGAGTATGGAGAAAACCCCCTCAGTAGTGTTGAGCGATACGATACTGCAAATATCGGGTATCGGTCGATATTGGCTGTATCGGAATTCCGATTCCGAGTTCCGATATTTTCGTCATATCGGATACCGGAATCGGAATGTCACTGTCACTGTCAGTGTCCGTCGGTCGGGTCTGTCAGGAGTCAGCGGCACTTACCCGGCAGAAGATCTCCGGCGGTCACATCCCGGACTGCTTAATGGCCGCCATCCTCTTCTCCCCGGCGGTCACATGCAGTATCTCGCGATAACTGCAGTGACTGCTGGGTAATCGCGGCCGTAAAGCAGTCCGATGACGTCACCGCCGGGGAAGCTGGTAAGCAGCTGTGCTGCGCCGGGATGTCAGGCTCTGCCTGTCATTCCGATGTAGCAGAGCTGGATCGTCGTGGGACAATCGTTACTATGGACTGCGTCGGACAGGTGGTATACTGTTGGTTTGTTTTTTTTTATTTTTTAACAGGAGATCGATGGCGTCGCAGGAATGAGAGAGTAATAAAAAAATGAAAACGGTGTTGTCTCTTTTAATTAATTAAAAGGCTTTTTTCTTGCTGTGTCTTTTTTTTAAACATTTAAAAACTTTGGGATTAATAATGGATCGGTGTCTTATTGACACCTCTCCATTATTAACCGGGCTTATTGTCACCGTGCAATCAACGGTGACATTAACCCCTTATTACCCCGCTTGCCACCGCTACAGGGCAAGTGGGAAGAGCGGGTAAAGTGCCACAATTGGCACATCTTTTGATGCGCCAAATGTGGGGCTGCTGTAGCCTGGTATTATCAGGCTGTTGAGGGCCAAAATCCATGGGCCTTGACAGTCTTTTAATACCAGGCCGCAGCAGTCTGCATTTTACTTGGCTGGTTAACAAAAATAGGGGGACCCCTACGGCGTTTTTTTTTCGAGGGGATCCCCTATTTTTGTTAACCAGCCAAGCTAAGCAGACTGCTGTGGCCTGGTATTATCAGGCTTGCAAGGTCCATGGATATTGGATCCTTACCAGCCTGAAAAACCAGGCCTCAGCGGTCTGCTTCATCTGGCTGGTTAACAAAAATAGGGGGGACCCCACGCCAATTTTTTTTCGAGGGGATCCCCTATTTTTGTTAATCAGCCAAGATATGCAGACTGCTGTGGCCTGGTATTATCAGGCTGGCAAGGTCCATGGATCTTGGCTCCTTAACAGCCTGAAAATCCAGGCCTCAGCGGTCTGCTTCATCTGGCTGGTTAACAAAAATAGGGGGGACCCCACGCCAATTTTTTTCGAGGGGATCCCCTATTTTTGTTAATCAGCCAAGATATGCAGACTGCTGTGGCCTGGTATTATCAGGCTGGCAAGGTCCATGGATCTTGGCTCCTTAACAGCCTGAAAATCCAGGCCTCAGCGGTCTGCTTCATCTGACTGGTTAACAAAAATAGGGGGGACCCCACGCCATTTTTTTTTCGAAGGCAACCCCTATTTTTGTTAATCACTTCCCTCTGACGTCACTGATGGTGTCCCTGGCTGACCTGAAGTGAAAGTGGAAAGCAATCAATTAAGCTTTCCACTTCCTCTTCTGTCAGCCAGGAGAGGAGCTCATTCATTTGGGGGTTTACTGTGAGGCTGCAGCATTAGCTGCGGTCCCTGCAGTAAACATTAACCCTTTCTGAAGGATTACACCGTGGGACCTGACTGTGCATCGATTGGTAAGAATAATTTTGCTTTATTATTTTATTTTTATTACAGGAAATGGTTTTAGCAGGTAAATAAAATATGGTCAAAAACTGTGTGATTATTTCATTAAACTTCTTTTTTATTAAAGTGTGTGTGTTTGATTTTCTTTCATACAATAGGATTAATAATTGATAGTTGTCTAATTGACAGCTCTCAATTATTAACCTGGCTTAAAGTGACCTTTCAATTGCAAGGTCATTTTAACCCCTTATTAACCCATTCGCCACCGCTACAGGGCAATGGGAATAGACGGGCAAAGTGCCAGAAAGGGCAAATCTAATTAGAGATTTGCCCTTTCTGGGGTGTCTGGGGGCAGATGTTAGTAGCCGGGGGGGGGGGCAAAAATAATGGTCCCTCTCTGGGCTATTATTATCTGCCCCCACTCACTGGCTTTGTCTGTCTGGTTGCGAAAATAGGGCGGGAGCCCACGCATTTTTTTTCAGCAATTTTACACCTCATATATATATATACATGTCATTGAGTTTGTGACACATATATATATATATATTATATATTTATAGTTCATACACTTCTACATAGTATAATAGCCGCTAATTCAATTGCTGGCTTTTGTGAAAATGCAGAACCCGACATGAAATGACACTTGGTTTACATAGAGTTAACCATGTCTTTTCATGTACTTTGATATCTGATTTGCACAAACAATTACATGAGTGTAAGTGTGCAAAATTTCACACCTGTAGGGGTTAATTAAAGGTGTAAATTCGTAGCAAAAAAGTCCTTTTTTTTTACAACGAATTTACACCTTTAATTAACCCCTACAGGTGTGAAATTTTGCACACATAGACTGATGTAATTGTTTCTGCAAATCAGATAGCAAACGACATGAAAAGACATGGTTAACCCTATGTACACCAAGTGTCATTTCATGACGGGTGCTTCTGTCTTTTCACAGAAGCCGGCTTTACCCGGCAATTGAATCAGAGGATATTTTACTATGTAGAAGTGTATAAACTATACATATATGTATATATATATGTCACAATGACATGTATATATTATATATATATATATATATATAATATATATATTATATGTATTCTATGTGTGTATATTTAGTGTTTACAAGGAAAGAATGGGGTTTTGTTAGTTCCGATATTTTGTTCCCATAGACTTACATTGGATTTCCGGTATCGGTATCGGGTATCGCCGATATTTTAATGGTATCGGGATACCATTCCGATTCCGATACTTAGGGATATCGGAAAGTATCGCTCAACTCTACCCCTCAGTGCTCCCCCTGTGTTCAAAAGCAGGAATTACATTATAAACTGAGCACAGTGCATAGTTAGCTTCCACACAGAGAACCGAACTGCATCAAGACTATACTAAACATGAATGCAACTTTTAGTCAATCATTCCCATCACAGGGGAGAGAGGCATGGAAACACCATACAGCAAAAAAGACCTGTGGAAAAACCGTTAAATGAGGAAGATCCTCAGAACCTCCCTACACCTGGCAAAGCATAGCAGCACCAGGGAAAACAAGCGGAGCACGTCTCCTAGTACAGAAAGCAGAATAAAGCCACACAGGCAGGCACATCTCACTCCACTGCTCGCGTGTGCCCCTTCTTCTTCTTAGTAGCAGTTACTTGCCACGCCGTCACCTTCCCTGGTTTGCGGACAGACACAGAGTCAGTGATCGGGAGCCAAGAAGGGATAGTAACAGGCTCCATATCCAATGCCTCCCAGAAAGCTTGTAAGTCCCCTGGATCATGTAATTCAATGGATTTACCCTTCACAGTGGCTCGCAGTCCAAATGGGAACATCCACATATATTTACAGTTCTGGGATTTTAGGGCCTCTAACAGCGGCTTAAGCAGCCTCCTCTTTGCCAAAGTGGAGGCAGCAAGATCCTGAAAAAGCGATATAGGAGCGTCTGCATAGTGTACAGTACCTTGTGTGCGCGCTGCATCCAGGATGGCCTTGGTGTCGGTGAAGGAGAGGATTTTACAGATCACATCCCTTGGAGGGCCAGATGCCGGCCCACGCTGTCTCAAGGCACGGTGGATCCGCTCAATCTGTATGGAGCTGGCCCTATCCGGGCCTAACAGGTCAGTAAATAGCTCGGTCGCCACCTTGGTGAAAGTAATATTTTTCTGACACGGATCTAGTCTAATTTAAATGATAACATATTAACTGTCTGTTGCAACCGTTCATCTTGAGCTCTAGATAAGAAAAAAAAGCTCCCATACAGTAGGTATTACAATTTATTAAGAAAGATCTCAGAAGAGAATTTTAGATCTAAAACAAGTAAAACAAGGTAGAAAATCCAGAAGTTCTGTCATGTCCACACATAGCTAAAGAAATGAAGTGGAAGGTGCTACTGTTTAAACTGAGGTCTTAAAGAGGATTTATCACCAGGTCAAAAGTTATTTTATCAACTAGTTCTTAACACTTTCAATATATACCACTTCACCACTGTTTAAAAACATAACCTTAGAGCATAATATTATTCCAGGATAAGCAGAGACATATGGCAAATAAGTGCTAAAACAATATTCATTTTATTGAAAAAGTTAAAAAATAATAAAACACTAATGCTATTTACAGGAAATGCCTCAAGAAAAGGGGGGGCATATGACAAATTTTACTGAGAAAAAGATAAAGCACTGAGGATAGAACAAATCCATATATGTAAGTTGATGAGTAGTAAAGTGCAAGTGGTGCTTATATTGAATAATACATTGTTCATAATCCTCAATGTAACTATCAGATTGAATAAAACCCCTCTAGAATTTGGAATAAATAATCTATGGCAACCATATTAATCCAATAATGTAATGGTAATATTACCCAGGTAAACTTGTATTAGCTGCCAGTAGGGTTCCCCAGCATGTCTACCATCACCCTGATGATGCCTTGCCTTCTTTTCTTCTGGGGGGCACCTTTACTCATGTCAGTCAGTACGGAGACTGAATAGGTCCGCACTTTCGTCCTCATGTATTTCGGAAAAAGTAATTCATTCATCAGAAGAGCTGATCCGGCCTCAGTATTCACTGATTGTGTGACTAGCAAGCACATTAACAAGTAGGAAGCAGAGGTCATAATGGAATGAATAGTGTGGAAAAGAAGTATATGATACACTGACGATTTTTTTAGTGTGGAAAAGAAGTATTTGATACACTGACAATTTTTTCAAGTTTTCCAACATGCAAAGAATGAAGAGGTCTGTAATTTTTATTATAGGTACAATTCAACTGTAGAGACAGAATCTAAAAACTAATAAACAGAGAAATCACAATGTATGATTTTTAAATAATGAACTTGCTTTTTATTGCATGAAATAAGTATTTGATCACCTACCAACCAGCAAGAATTCGGTCTCTCACAGACCTGTTAGTTTTTCTTTAATAAACTCCCCTAGTCTGCACTCATTGCCTGTTTGAACTCATTACCTGTATAAAAGACACTTGTCCACACACTCAATCACACTCCAACCTCTCCACCATGGCCAAGACCAAAGAGCTGTCTAAGGACACCAGGGACAAAATCGTAGAGCTACACAAGGCTGCTATGGGATACAGGACAATAGCCAAGCAGCTTGGTGAGAAGGCAGCAACTGTTTGCACAATTGTTAGAAAATGGAAGAAACGCAAGATGACTGTCTATCTTCCTCGGTCTGGGGCTCCATTCAGAATCTTGCCTCGTGGGGTAAGGATGATTCTAGGAAAGGTCAGGAGTAAGCCCCGAGCTACAAAGGAGGACTGTGTAAATCACTTAAAGAGAGCTGGGACCACAGTCTCAAACATTATCATTAGTACCACACCACCCGTCATAGATTAATATCCAGCAAGGCACGCAAGGTCCTCCTCCTCACACTAGCACATTTCCAGGCCCGTTTGAAATTCGGCAATGACCATCAAGAGGAAGCATGGGAGAAGTTCATGTGGTCAGATGAGACCAAAATATAACTTTTTGGTGTCAACTATAGAGATGGGCGAACTTCAACAGTAAAGTTCGGCATCCGAACGAACACCTACTGTTTGGGTACGGAAACCTAACAAAGATTTAACCAGGAAGCCCAAGTTACTGTTCGGGTTTGACCTCCCAAACACCGAGGGTTTGCCATGCTGTTTTGTGCATGACAGCACAGCAAACAGTGGTTCTGCTCGGCGGTAAAATCATTACTCTCCATTAGACAGCCCCGGTTCCCACGCTGTCAAATGACAGCGTGAGCGAGCAGCTGTGATCAGAGGTATTAAGTTTACCTCCGGTCAATGGTATTAGCTGATGGGACTACTGCTCCCATCAGCCAACAACTGCTGCCGCCAATTTCAGTGAGAGCAGGAGGCAGCTCATAGGAGTATTCATCAGTTGGCACATGCACTCTAAATAAATAATTTAAATAACTGGGTTCCCCTGTATTTTTGATAACAAGCCAGACAAAACTGACAGCTGTGGGCTGCAACCCTCAGCTTTCAGCTTTAGTAAGGTGAAATTCTCCCGGAAAACTGTGGATACCTTACCTCCGCACCTTGAGACTATTTATTATTTTGATAAGATCACCGCAGTTCATTAGTATGACTGGGAAGGCAGCCTCAGTGACCTGCGGTAACCTCGATGTCGTCACTGCTAGTGATGATCGAACATGCTCGCCACTACTCTTACTTGCCCGAGTATCAGAGTACAGTCTGTAACGAATGGAAGCGGAGGCAGAGGTGTTGAAGTTCACACTCGTATTTATTTTTTAATGTGGAACCTCGAGACCGCGGTCCGGGGGCTCCGAAGGGGGCGTAACTAGTGAGCCCCGGGTACCCGTAGTAAGGCCCCTCGAACAGGACCAGAATGGAATACCCGGAGGACACAGGTGCTACCTCCAGTTAGACCCCGGACACGTGGCAGCTGTCCCAGAGGGACCAAAAGGTAAACAGGTATATACAGAGTCCGTGAGGGTTCTTGACGAAGAAGGGTAAGGTCCTGGTCCAGAATGGATGGAAGTAGGCTGGCTCCAGTGACCTTGTCACGGTCCACGGGTACGGATGGCTGATGGCGGAACGGGATGACACTTGCACCAGTAATAGCCGAGATTGTCCAGATATCCAGATACAGGTTAGCAATGATCTGAGGAGACAAACAGTGTAAGCGAAGCACAGAGACTGCAGACGCAGCGCAGACAGATCAGGAACAGAACCGGATGTAGCAATGATAGAACACGTTGCTCCGGCACTCCCCTAATGGTGGAGTGACCAGATATAGTACTGAGTGCGCAGCCATTGGTTAATTAGCAATTTCAAAAGATGCACGCTGCCCCTTTAAGAGAGGCGGTGGGCGCGGCCTCGCGTCCTAAGCAGACTGTCTGGAGGCCTGCCAGCAGCGTGCCAGGAAGTGGAGGAGGACACAGGACGCCGGGGAACAGATGGGACAGGAGACCCCAGCCCACGCACAGACTGCCGCAGAGGGACAGCCCGAGGAACAGGTGAGTGAGCAGAACGGAGTGCAGGGCCAGCGCTGGGACCGGGTGTAACAGTATCCCCCTCTTTACTCCCCCTCTTTTTCAAGCCTGCGTGAAATCTTTTAAGAAGAAGAGGA
Source organism: Oophaga sylvatica (assembly GCA_033576555.1). Lineage (NCBI taxonomy): Eukaryota > Metazoa > Chordata > Amphibia > Anura > Dendrobatidae > Oophaga > Oophaga sylvatica. The sequence continues at coordinate 324,590,842 of JARQOD010000005.1, read as the reverse complement.
GCCTGGATGTTCTCTTTAGGCTCCCAAGACCTCTCCTCAGGACCAAAACCCCTCCAGTCCACCAGGTAATAGATCCTACCTCTTACTCTCTTAGAGGCCAAGATATGTTTTACCTCAAAAACATCATCCTCAGAGACCGGATCAGGAGTGGTACCCGGGTCCTTAAAGAAGGAACTCAACACTACTGGTTTGAGGAGGGAAACATGAAAGGAGTTAGGTACTCTTAGAGAATTAGGCAATTTCAGTTTATAAGAGACCGGGTTGATTTGTCTCAAAACTTCAAAGGGACCAATGAAACGGGGACCCAATTTGTACGATGGTAACTTCAGACGGATGTACTTGGAGGAGAGCCATACCTTGTCTCCTGGACGAAAGATGGGAGCCTTCAAACGTCTTTTGTCCGCATGCGTTTTCATACGTTGAGAAGCTTTCTCCAAAGCCGACCTGGTCTCTCTCCAAATGTCAGAGAAATTCTTTGACAAGGTATCGACTGCCGGAACATCAGACAATCCCGAGACAGGAAGAGGAATTCCGGGTTGCAGTCCAACACAATCTGAAAGGGAGACTTTCCAGAAGATTCACTTACTTGATTGTTGTAGGAGAATTCCGCCCAGGGCAGTAATTTTACCCAGTCATTATGATGAGCGTTGACGAAGTGACCCAGGTATCCAGCCAGGATTTGATTGATCCTCTCCACTTGCCCATTAGACTGGGGATGATATGCAGAAGAAAAATCTAGTTCAATTTTTACCATTTTACAGAGTCCTCTCCAGAACTTAGAGGTGAACTGGACGCCCCTGTCGGACACGATGTGGAGAGAAATCCATGAAGACGGAAGATGTGCTGAATGAAGTGAGTGGCCAGTTCTGGAGCAGACGGGAGGCCAGATAGCGGAACGAAGTGAGCCATTTTAGAGAAGCGGTCCACCACAACCCATACCACTGAGCAGCCAGAAGAGATGGGAAGATCCGTGATGAAATCCATCGCGATGTGCTGCCAGGGAGCGGACGGAATCGGAAGAGGCAGAAGCCTGCCGGCTGGTAGATGTTTAACAGTTTTGTTACGGGCACATGAAGGACATGCTGCGACGAACTCTTGGATATCCTTGACCATGGTAGGCCACCAGTAATACCGGGAGATGAGTTGCTGTGTCTTTCTCTGACCAGCATGGCCAGCCAACTTAGAAGAATGACCCCAGCGCAGAACACGACTACGATCAGAGACGGACACGAAAGTCTTCCCAGGAGGAAGCCGGGCCAGATCAGTAGAGGCAACAGAGACTAACTTAGAAGGTTCAATAATGTGCTGAGGTTCCTCCTCCAGTTCAGGGGGCAAGAAGGCTCTAGAGAGTGCGTCTGCCTTGATGTTCTTGTCAGCTGGACGGAAATGAAGTACAAAATTGAAACGAGCAAAAAATAATGCCCAACGGGCCTGACGAGGATTCAGTCTTAAAGCAGATTGGAGATAGGCAAGGTTTTTATGGTCGGTGAATATGATTACCTGGTGATGAGCTCCTTCAAGAAGATGTCTCCATTCTTGCAGAGCCAATTTGATGGCCAACAGTTCGCGATCACCGACAGAGTAGTTCCTTTCTGCAGGAGAAAAAACTTTGGAAAAAAACCACACGAGATCATCCGCCCGGTAGACGACTTCTGGGTCAGAACGGCTCCTGCACCTATGGAAGAAGCGTCAACTTCAAGAAAAAATTGCTCACTTGAATTAGGACGATGGAGAACGGGTGCGGAAGCGAAGGCTTTTTTGAGAGAAACAAAGGCCTCTTCTGCCTCGGAGGACCATTCCTTAGAGTTTACACCTTTCCGGGTTAAGGCTGTGATTGGAGCCACTCGGGTGGAAAAGTGTGGAATGAATTGCCGGTAGTAATTGGCGAATCCGAGGAACCTTTGTATGGCTTTTAGCCCAGACGGACGAGGCCAGTTGATAAATGCAGACAACTTCTCCGAATCCATCTTTAATCCTGTGGAAGATACAATGTACCCAAGGAAAGGCAAAGAAGACTGCTCAAAGAGGCATTTCTCATATTTGGCATAGAGCCTGTTCTCTCTCAGTCTTTGTAAGACCAGGCGTACTTGCCTCCGGTGTGACGTCAAGCCAGCAGAAAAAATCAAAATATCGTCCAGGTAAACCACGACACAAGTATATAGCAAGTCCCTGAAAATGTCATTAACAAATTCCTGAAAAACCGCAGGTGCATTGCTTAGGCCGAATGGCATTACCAGGTATTCATAGTGGCCGTCACGGGTGTTGAAGGCTGTTTTCCATTCGTCTCCCTCTCTGATTCGGATCAGGTTGTAGGCCCCTCTGAGGTCCAATTTGGTGAAGATCTTGGCCCCTCGGAGACGATCAAACAGCTCTGAAATAAGAGGTAATGGATACCTGTTTTTTACCGTGATTTGATTTAGACCCCGATAGTCAATGCAGGGCCGTCAAGGACCCGTCCTTTTTCTTCACAAAGAAGAATCCAGCTCCTGCCGGTGACGATGACTTCCGGATAAATCCTCTAGCCAGATTCTCTTGAATGTAGTCCGACATGGCCTGAGTCTCTGACTGTGAAAGGGGATAAACTCTCCCGCGAGGGGGTGATGCTCCTGGAAGAAGCTCTATCTGACAGTCATACGACCTGTGTGGAGGTAGTCTCTCAGCCTCCTTTTTCCCAAAGACGTCAGAGAAGGACCAATAGGGGAAGGCAACCCTGGCAGGGTATCAGGCTGGAATGGAGGCGAAAACAGGTTGAATCCGGGTTAAGCAACGATTCATGCAGGTATCTCCCCAACGCAGAACTTCTCCAGTTTTCCAATTAAGGACTGGTTCATGCATCTGGAGCCAAGGTAAACCTAGAAGCATGGGATGGGATAAACCGGGATATACATAAAATCGCATTCGTTCAGTATGCATTAGACCTACCCGGAGTTCCACAAACTCGGTTTGAAACTGGACGGGCTCGGTCAGCGGTTTGCCATCCACGGCGGACACCTGTAACGGATCAGGAAGACGCTGGACTGGTAAGCGGTAATGATCCACAACCGCCTGCTGGATGAAGTTCCCTGCAGCTCCAGAATCCAATAGACAATGTTCGGAGAACTTCACTGCTCCAAAGACACGGTGACTGAGATGCGTAAAGAGGGAGAGGACTGTTCACTACCTAGGTTGGCCCCTCCTACCGGACCTAGGCACTGGAGTTTCCCGACTTTTTGGGACAGAAATGGATCAAATGTTCAGAACTACTGCAGTAGTAACAACTTCCCTCCTTGCGACGTGCCTGCCGGCGGTGGGTGGCCAAGAGCAGAATTCCACCTCCATGGCCTCAGAGGCGGAGGGCGAAGTACCTGGTTTGTACAAACTAGAGTCCAAGTGATAGGACCTTTTGTCCCGCTTGATCTCCATGGAGCGCTCCTGGAAATGCAGGTCAATTCGGGTTGCCAAGGATATTATCTCTTCCAAGGGGTAGGTCTGTCCCGTCCTGCCAGCTCATCCTTGATTCTTCCGGATAGGCCTTCCCAGAAGTTAGCAACCAGGGCCTCATTGTTCCACGATAATTCAGACGAGAGGGTGCGGAATTTAACAGCATACTGAGCTACCATGAGATACCTTGGCGCAGGCGGAGCAGAGCTGATGCAGTCGAAGTGGTGCGACCTGGTTCATCGAACGTCCTGCGAAAAGCCTCTAGGAAAGATTGAATATCGTTAACCAGCGGATTCCCTCTCTCCCATAGCGGGTTTAGCCAGGCGAGGGCCTCTCCTCCCAGGTGTGACATGATGAAGCCCACCTTGGCTCGGTCAGAAGCAAACATATGCCCCAAGATTTCGAAGTGTAGAGTGCACTGATGAGGAAACCCCGACACAGAGTAGGATCACCCTGGAAACGGGTAGGAGCCGCCAGGCGGGGACCTTTACTTGCCATGGGAACTGGTACCTGAGTATTGATAGAAGAGTCAGGTGCAGACGAGGACCCCAAGGAATCCATGCGGGTAGACAAGCTGCGTAGATAAGTCGTGATCTTGTCCTGTTGAACTCCCAAACGGGCCACCTCCTGGCACAGATCCGTGGTCGGAGGTCTCTGGGATCCAGCGGGTTCCATGGCCGGAGCAATCTGTAACGAATGGAAGCGGAGGCAGAGGTGTTGAAGTTCACATTCGTATTTATTTTTTAATGTGGAACCTCGAGACCGCGGTCCGGGGGGCTCCGAAGGGGGCGTAACTAGTGAGCCCCGGGTACCCGTAGTAAGGCCCCTCGAACAGGACCAGAATGGAATACCCGGAGGACACAGGTGCTACCTCCAGTTAGACCCCGGACACGTGGCAGCTGTCCCAGAGGGACCAAAAGGTAAACAGGTATATACAGAGTCCGTGGAGGGTTCTTGACGAAGAAGGGTAAGGTCCTGGTCCAGAATGGATGGAAGTAGGCTGGCTCCAGTGACCTTGTCACGGTCCACGGGTACGGATGGCTGATGGCGGAACGGGATGACACTTGCACCAGTAATAGCCGAGATTGTCCAGATATCCAGATACAGGTTAGCAATGATCTGAGGAGACAAACAGTGTAAGCGAAGCACAGAGACTGCAGACGCAGCGCAGACAGATCAGGAACAGAACCGGATGTAGCAATGATAGAACACGTTGCTCCGGCACTCCCCTAATGGTGGAGTGACCAGATATAGTACTGAGTGCGCAGCCATTGGTTAATTAGCAATTTCAAAAGATGCACGCTGCCCCTTTAAGAGAGGCGGTGGGCGCGGCCTCGCGTCCTAAGCAGACTGTCTGGAGGCCTGCCAGCAGCGTGCCAGGAAGTGGAGGAGGACACAGGACCCGGGGAACAGATGGGACAGGAGACCCCAGCCCACGCACAGACTGCTGCAGAGGGACAGCCCGAGGAACAGGTGAGTGAGCAGAACGGAGTGCAGGGCCAGCGCTGGGACCGGGTGTAACACAGTCATGGCCAAAAGTTTTGAGAATGACAAAAATATTAATTTTTACAAAGTCTACTGCTTCACTTTTTCTAATGGCAATTTGCATATACTCCAGAATGTTATAAAGAGTGATCAGCTTAACAGCAATTACTTGCAAAGTCAATATTTGGCTAGAAAATGAACTTTATCCCCCAAAACACATTTCAACATCATTGCAGCCCTGCCTTAAAAGGACCAGATAACCTCTTTTCAATGATTGCTCCATTAACACAGGTGTGGGTGTTGATGAGGACATGGCTGGAGATCAATCTGTCATGATTAAGTAAGAATGACACTACTGGACACTTTAAAAGGAGGCTGGTGCTTGGCATCATTGTTTCTCTTCTGTTAACCATGGTTATCTCTAAAGAAACACGTGCAGTCATCATTGCAATACACAAAAATGGCCTAACAGGGAAGAGTAGAAAGATTGCACCTCAGTCAACAATCTATCGCATCATCAAGAACTTCAAGGAGAGAGGTTCCATTGTTGCCAAAAAAGCTTCAGGGCGCCCAAGAAAGACCAGCAAGCACCAGGACCGTCTCTTAAAAGTGTTTCAGCTGCAGGATCGGGCTACCAGCAGTGCAGAGCTTGCTCAGGAATGGCAGCAGGCAGGTGTGAGTGCATCTGCATGCACTGTGAGGCGGAGACTCTTGGAGCAAGGCCTGGTCTCAAGGAGGGCAGCAAAGAAGCCACTTCTCTCCAGAAAAAACATCATGGACAGACTGATATTCTGCAAAAGGTACAGGCAATGGACTGCTGAGGACTGGGGTAAAGTTATTTTCTCTGATGAATCCCCTTTTCGATTGTTTGGGACATCAGGAAAACGCCTCATTCTGAGAAGACAAGGTGAGCGCTACCACCAGTCTTGTCTCATGCCAACTGTTAAGCATCCTGAAACCATTCATGTGTGGGGTTGCTTCTCAGCCAAGGGAATCGGCTCTCTCACAGTCTTGCCTAAAAACACAGCCATGAATAAAGAATGGTACCAGAATGTCTTCCAAGAGCAACTTCTCCCAACCCTCCAAGAGCAGTTTGACGATCAACAATGCCTTTTCCAGCATGATGGATTACCTTGCCATAAAGCAAAGGTGATAACTAAATGGCTCAGGGAACAAAACAAAGATTTTGGGTCCATGGCCTGTAAACTCCCCAGATCTTAATCCCATTGAGAACTTGTGGTCAATCATCAAGAGACGGGTGGACAAACAAAAACCTAAAAATTCTGACAAAATGAAAGCATTGATTGTGCAAGAATGGACTGCTATCAGTCAGGATTTGGTCCAGAAGTTGATTGAGAGCATGCCAGTGAGAATTGCAGAGGTCCTGAAGAAGAAGGGTCAACACTGCAAATATTGACTTGCTGCATTAACTCATTCTAACTGTCAATATAAGCTTTTGTTACTCATATGTTTGCAAGTATTATATTTCTGTCTGTGATAAAAACATCTGTCAAACACACATAAAAGCCAGAGGGCAGCAGATCATGTGAAAATATAATATTTGTGTCATTCTCAAAACTTTTGGCCATGACTGTACTCGGTGTACTCAGCGAGCACCAAGCATTTCCGGGATTACTCAGCAGGAACTCGGGTCTCCACCCAGCTTTTTTGTGGTCTTTAGAGACCCAGTCATGATGCAGGGATTTTCTGCCAGGCAATGATACACCACAGTTGTTGTGGTCGTGCATCATCAGGGGTATTTGAGACCGGACGCACCCTGCTCGGTGCATTGAGCTCCGGATTCAGATAGTGTAGGGAGAGCTGCTGCCGTGATAGGGTCAGATTTGGGGATTTCTTAGTCCATGTGGGGTCTACCATCCTAAAGTACTCAAATCCAGCTAAACCAACAGTCCTTCTAAGGACTAATTCCAGAGTATATAGCCTCCAGTGTTAGTTAGGAAGGGGATTGTACGTCGCTCTATACATATCAGTGCAAGGTCTGCAGGCACTGTATGTGTGTATATACATATAATTGCATCTATCAAGAGGGTCCATTCCCTTCCTGTCTGCTGATGCTGCTGCTACCTATAGGATATATTGACTGTATATACCTAGCCCCAGATCTAATTGGCTTGGAAAAAATTTTTTGACTATGTTAATAGAGCTTGTTTTATTGCAAAGCAATCCAGAGCCCTTTTTCTTTTCTCCATTTGCTTTTTGACTGTGGACAATACAGCCAGATCCTTTTACTAGCACAGCGTGAAAATCCTGCAATTTTAAAGGGGTCCCAAAAATCACTTTTGAGTGTGCAGAGAAATATTTAATTTTTATGTGGTATAGTAGAGTAGAAATTTTTGAGTGTTTTACACAATTTCTTGACACCATTTTGCTGAACCCCCCAAAAAATACATACAGGCCAGATATTTTACAGTGCGATATATCTGTGACATTCCTCATCCATCCGTCTGTTAAAAATGTTGGTCATTTTAGCCCTAAATTCCGTTTTTTTTTTGCTATCTGTCACTGTAGTTATATACAGCACTATTTAGCCTTCAAAAGCAAAAAATACAAGCCACAGATTTGTCAGTGTGGTATCTCTATGCCAGATCATATATCTGTGTGCTCCAAGATTGGACATTTTAGGCCGGATTTCCATTGTTTTCCTGTGTGTCACTCTAGTTATATACAGCACTATTTAGCCTACAAAAGCTAAAAATACAGGCCATAGATTTGTCAGTGTGGTATCTCGGTGCCAGCTCATATATCTGCGTGCTCTAAGTTTGGGCCTTTTAGGCCGGTATTCAATTTTTCCTGCTGTCTTTCACTCTAGTTATTTACAGCACTACAGTATGTTGCTTTGTTAAAAAAACAGGCCAGATATTTTACAGTGTGGTAGATCTATGACATGCCTCATACATCCGTGTGCTCCAAATTGGTGCATTTTAGGCTGCTATTCCTGTTCTTTTCAGTCTGTTACTCAATTCAATGTTATTCAGTTACTGTTACTTGAGTAACAGGAAAGCACAGGACATCCAGCCTAAAATGCCCCAATTTGGAGCAAACAAATGTATGAGCTGTGTCACAGATATACCACACTGTAAAATATCTGGCCTGTTTTTTTTTAACAAAGCAACATAGTGCTGTATAGAACTTGAGTAACAGACTGAAAAGAACATTAATAGCAGCCTAAAATGCCCCAATTTGGAGCACACAAATGTATGAGATGTGTCACAGATATACCACACTGTAAAATATCTGGCCTGTTTTTTTTTAACAAAGCAACATAGTGCTGTTTAGAACAAACAGCACTATGTTGCTTTGTTAAAAAAAAACAGGCCATATATTTTACAGTGTGGTATATCTGTGACACAGCTCATACATTTGTGTGCTCCAAATTGGGGCATTTTAGGCTGGATGTCCTGTGCTTTCCTGTTACTCAAGTTACATACAGCACTATGTTGCTTTTTAAATAAAACAGCCCACTTATTTTACAGTGTGGTATATCTGTGACACTCATCATACATCTGTGTGCTACAAATTTGGACATTGTAGGCCTACTTATTCTAGTGTTTTTGCTGTCTGTTATGGTATTTAGTGGCACCAATTGGTTAAGCAAAAAAAAATTTGTAACTACATTCCACATATTTTAAAGTGTGGTTTTCCCGCACACTTATCACATACAAGTTTGCACCCAATTCAGCCATTTGTAGTGAACGTGAATAATATTCCAGTCCATTTACAATGGGCAAGGCGCATGGCAAGGGACGGGAAAGTGGCCGTGATGGTTATGGTGCATGCAGAGGCAGAGGCCATGTGCAAGCTGAAATTGGGCCAACAAAAACACCCACATCTTCTCGCTGGACCTTAGTTTCCGAAGTCCTTGGGGACTACAGCAAGACAGCACTATTGAAGCCAGAGCAGTGTGTTGGTTGGATAGCGGATAATAATTCCAGTTACATGGCCACCATCACCAGCACCCTTCTTACACATGGACAAGTCTGAGTAGCCGTGAATCTAGACCGCATATCCCTTACCCTGATCCTCCTTCCTCCCATCATGCTGAGTGACCTGAGACAACTGATCCCACACTTGGATACTCCGAAGAGCTGTTCACTTTTCCATTTATATATTTGGGCCTCTCGCCCGGTCCACTTGAAGCAGGGCAAGATGAGATTCCATGTAGCGATGCCCAAATATTTGAGCAGCCATGGTCCAGAGAATGGACAATGATGAGACACATTTGCCGGAAAGTCAGTACTAGGACCAGTGTGCGGAAGTGGAAGATGAGGTGGTGGATGATATAGTAACTGACCCAACCAGGCAGGAGAACATGCAGAGCAAGGACAGCAGCAAATAGGGGGAGGGAGGCATAGCACATCTTCAGGCAGGAAGAAGCCGTGTGGTGGTTGCAGACAGAAGGTGGGCAACCATTCCCTGCAACACCAACATGATGGAAGTTGCCAGTTCAACTGATAGGTCTTCCCGAGTCTTGGCTTTTTTTTAAAGACTTTTTTAAAATTAAGAAATTCAGGCCACATATTGATCAATGATCAGTCTGGTATGGCTGTCAGATGTATTTGGGGACCATAAATTGTGGCAATTCAGGCCTACATTCCACTGTACTTGCTGTCTGTTACCCTAGTTCTCTACACTATTTTTGGGTAAAAATACAGCCCAAATATTGAACAGTGTGGTATCTCGGTAAAAATACTTCTGTTTCAAGTAATAATGGCTGCTTCATAACTGTCTTAAATACTCCAACTACTACCACCATCATCATCTTCTGCCTAGAGTCTGTCATTGCGCAGATAGAAAGTCTGAGGAGCAGAGGGTGAACGCTTGGGCGGTGTTGTACTCTGTATCTGGATTACGAATGCAAAATGTTCTACATTAAATCATGAATGGAAGAACCGGAGGAAGAGCATATGGAAGGGCCAGTACTCACAACTACTAAAGCCTGGTGTTCCTGGGCCGGATTCTGACAAGCCATCACCTACTAATACTGAACTTGTTGGATGATGATGTCAAAAAGAAGCCCCTTGCATTTTCTATAACAAAGCTAGAGATTGTGACATTTTGGCTGCATTTCAAGAGGTGTCAATTGGAGAGCGTGTTGGTCGTAGATGTGACTTGTACACCACCACCAGAGATGCCGCCTGTCCACCAACCGAGGTGCGCACGCCCGAAATTCTGTCTCTTCCCCATTATCCCGTAGAGTGTAAGTCTGCAAGGACAAGTTCCTCTCCCCGCTGTACCAGTCTGTCATTTTAAATTTGTTAACTGTAAACAATATCTATTACTTCTCATGTACAGCACCATGGAATAAATGGCGCTATATAACTGAATAATAATTATAATAATACTATATGGGTGTTTCAACTTGACAATTTACCCAACATGTTATTGCATCAAAATCTTGCTTTTCTGACAACTCTGTACTGCAGTGCACTAACTATAGAAACACACAAGATGATATCAAAAAATTTTTTTGAATAAAAGAATATAATAAAATAATTTATAAATTTATTTAAATATTTTTTAAAGATACAGCCAAGAAAATAGGATGGCAGACCATCCGGGTATATACAACAAACCACACTGGGGAATGGTGAGATGGTAAAATGGTGGAATGCAAGGATATATACTAAAAAATAAACATAAAAAAATATATATAAAAAAATAAATATATATTTTTTTAATGTAAAGATGTTACAGTGTAAAATATGAAATAAACATAAAATTAATATGAAAAAAGCCTTTATTGACATATGGCTAAATACAAATACAACATTAATTGATATGTGTAAAAAATAATAATAAAATTGACACACTCCACACATTTAATGAATAAATAAATAAATGACCAAGGCAAGATGGGTGTAACCAGGAGGTTGTTCACAATAGCACTAGCATCAATTGTTTGAACTAAAGTGCAGGTGTGTAATTAAACAAACACCAGTGATACAAAACATAATAAACAAATAAATAAATAAAGTAAGTGCAAAATATTGATAATGTGCAACAAAGCTAATAATAAGCTCAAAATATGATAAAAAATAAAAAAACAACGGTGATGCCACTATGCCTATCAATAAAATATATAATGTGCAAAATTCACAGAAAAGTGAGATGTGCAAAAAAAACAATCAAGGCACATAATAAAAGTTCAAGCTCAATGAGACTGTGTAACACACATAGGATGATCTATTGAAAGGCAGTGTATGAGAACACGTGCCAAAAAATATATATAAAAGAGCCAAACATAAATAAAAATTGTGCCAATAATATACCTGGAAGCCAAGGACAAATTGGAGTGTGCAACATAAGCGTGCCCCTACGCATGTTTCGGAACTTAAATCCTTCGCCCCCTGCACATTATCAATAGTTTGCACTTACTTTATTTATTTATTTGTTTATTATGTTTCGTATCACTGGTGTTTGTTTAGCCCCTTAGTGACAGAGCCATTTTGCAGCTTAATGACGGGGCCAATTTTTACAATTCTGACCACTGTCACTTTATGAGGTTATAACTCTGGAACGCTTTAATGAATCCAGCTGATTCTGAGAATGTTTTTTCGTGACATATTGTACTTCACGTTAGTGGTAAAAAAATGTTTATCTGACTTGCGCTTATTTATGAAAAAAACGGAAACATAGCGAAAATTTAGAAAATTTAGCAATTTTCAAATTTTCAACTTTTATGCCCTGAAATCAGAGAGATATGTCACACAAATTTCTTAATAAATAACATTTCCCACATGTCTACTTTACATCAGCACAATTTTGGGAACAAAATTTTTTTTGTTACGAAGTTATAAGGGTTAAAAGTTGACCAGCAATTTCTCATTTTTACAGCACCATTTTTTTTTAGGGACCACCTCACATTTGAAGTCACTTTGAGGGGTCTATATGATAGAAAATACCCAAAATGGACACCATTCTAAAAACTGCACCCCTCATGGTGCTCAAAACCACATTCAAGAAGTTTATTAACCCTTTACGTGCTTCACAGGAACTGAAGCAATGTGGAAGGAAAAAATTAACATTTAACTTTTTTTGCAAAAGCTTTACTTCGGAACCAATTTTTCTTATTTTCACAAGTGTTAAAAGAAAAAATGTACCACAAAATTTGTTGTGCAATTTCTCCTGAATGCGCCGATACCCCATATGTGGGGGTAAACCACTTTTTGGGCGCAAGGGAAGGAGCGCCGTTTGACTTTTTCAATGCAGAATTGGCTGGACGCCATGTCGCGTTTAGAGAGCCCCTGATGTGCCTAAACAGTGGAAACCCCTCACAAGTGACCCCATTTTGGAAACTAGACCCCTTAAGGAACTTATCTAGATGTGTGGTGAGCACTTTGAACCTCCAAGTGCTTCACAGAAGTTTGTAACGTAGAGCCGTGAAAATAAAAAATCATATTTTTTCCACAAAAATGATCTTTTCACCCCAATTTTTATTTTCCCAAGGGTAACAAGACCCCAAAAGTTTTTGTAAAATTTATCCTGAGTACGCTGATACCCCATATGTGGGGGTAAACCACTGTTTGGGTGCATGGCAGAGCTTGGAAGGGAAGGAGCACCGTTTGACTTTTTTCAACACAGAATTGGCTGGACGCCATGTCGCGTATATAGAGGCCCTGATGTGTCTAAAGAGTGGAAACCCCCCACAAGTGACCCAATTTTGGAAACTAGACCCCCTAAGGAACTTATCTGGATGTGTGGTGAGCACTTTGAACCCCCAAGTGCTTCACAGAAGTTTATAACGCCCGGGCGTGAAAATAAAAAATCATATTTTTTCCACAAACCTGATCGTTTAGTCCCCAATTTTTTATTTTCCCAAGGGTAACAGGAGAAATTAGACCACAAAAGTTGTTATCCAATTTGTCCTGAGTACGCTGATACCCCATATGTGGGGGGGGGACCACTGTTTGGGCGCACGGCAGGACTCGGAAGGGAGGGAGCGCCAATTGACTTTTTGAACGCCACAGCGTTTTTGGAGACCCCCTCATGTGCCTAAATAGTGGAAACCCCACAATTCTAGCTCCAACCCTAACCACAACACACCCTAACCCTAATCTCAACCATAACTCTAATACCAACCCTAATTCCAACCCTAATTCTAACTCTAACCCTAATTGTAACCCTAACCCTAATTGTAACCATAACCCTAGTTGTAACCCTAACCCTAATTCCAACCCTAACCCTAATTATAACCCTAACCCTAATGCTAACCCTAATTATAACCCTAATTATAACCCTAACCCTAATGGAAAAATGAAAATAAATAAAATTTCTTTATTTTATTATATGTACCTAACCAAGGGGGTGATATAGGGGGGGTTTATGTACTGTTTTTTTTATTTTGATCACTGTGATAGTTTATCACAGTGATCAAAATGTACTTTTAGAGAATGAATGAATGATTTTTTGAATTTGCCGCCAGGCAAATTCGGTGGGCGCACTGCGCATGCGCCCGCCATTTTTTTTTACTGGAAGAAGACGCCGGCTGTACGGAGGCCAGGGGGAGGACCGGAGTCGAGGGGGAGGATCGGACCGCACAGGGGGGGGATCTGAGGACACGGGACCCCTGCAGGTACAGGGGGGGGTGAGATCGGGGGTCCCGGGACACTATTTATCTCCCCTCTGATGTGCGATCACATCAGAGGGGAGAGAAATTTACAGGCAGGGATCGCAGCAGTGATTTCTCTTTTGCGATCGCCAGTATATGGCGATCGCAAAAGAGTGGTGACTGGGGGGGCCCCTATTATGTTCTCTGGGGTCTCGGCTACCCCAGGCAGCCGAGACCACAGAGAAAATCGCCCATCCCCCCCGTCACCTCGCGGCGGGCGCACCACTCGTGCGCCCGCCATTTTAAAGCATGGCGCCGGCACCGGGGGACACCGGAGGGCCCTGGGGCCATGAGGAGGGTTCGGGGGCCACAGTGGAGGTCCCGGGGACCCTTTTTCTCTGTCCTCTGATGTCCGATGACATCAGAGGACAGAGAAATTAAATGGCACATTGTTTTTTTGTTTTTTTTTTGCGGTCGCCGTTATAGGGTTAATAACGGCGATTGCAACATCGGTGTCGTTAAAAACCGACCCGATTCATGTTCTCTGGGGTCTCGGCTACCCCCGGCAGCCGAGACCCCGGAGAAAATGCGCCTCTGGGGGGCGCTATTCACTTTTTCCACAGTGCCGTTAATTAACGGCGCTGTGGTTTAAGTACCCTTAATGACCGCCGTTAAAAGGCGTATCGGCGGTCGTTAAGGGGTTAATTACACACCTGCACTTTAGTTTAAACAATTGATGCTAGTGCTATTGTGAACAACCTCCTGGTTACACCCATCTTGCCTTGGTCATTTATTTATTTATTCATTAAATGTGTGGAGTGTGTCAATTTTATTATTATTATTTTTTACACATATCAATTAATGTTGTATTTGTATTTAGCCATATGTCAATAAAGGCTTTTTTATATTAATTTTATGTTTATTTCATATTTTACACCATAACATCTTTATATTAAAAAAAATATATTTATTTTTTTATATATTTTTTTTATTTTTTATTTTTTAGTATATATCCTTGCATTCCACCATTTTACCATCTCACCATTCCCCAGTGTGGTTTGTTGTAGTGCACTAACTATGTGAAATTGATAGCTATACCGCAGTGGATTCAGCCACAGTGTCATGTTGACTACAGTCTCGAGATGTTATCTAGATCCCTAATCTCACTTCTTCTTTACAAGCGTGATGAATTAATTGGAAAAGCATGTGGTATTGAAGGAGCTGTTGGTTTCTTGCCAAAGAAAATCAATAAGATCAATGAGGTTGGTTAGCAGCACACGGAATGGAGAAATATTAAAGATGACAATTATTTTCACATTTGAGTTTAAACACACTTCTCCAACTTGTTTTCACTTTTGCAACATTATATTCGGAAGCGTTAAAAGATGAATATATTGTGAAGAAAATAGGTATGAATAATTATTATCACCCAAATGATGTTACATAAGTCAGAACATAAACAACCTATCACTGGGGAAATGATTTTCCACCAAAAATTAGATGTATGAGACTATAGTGTCATGTTAGGGATTGATATGAGCCACAAAGTCCTTTAAAGTGACACTGTTCTGGATGTAATGTACAATTTTCTTTTTAAAATTGGAAGAAAATGCCTTCTATGATGCTTGCATTAAAGAACTGATTGGCCAGATATGTACAGATTCAGGATGACCGTGCTGCGGGTACCTGTGCTGCGCCGGGTCTAGAACTGTCAAGACTGAGTCTCTTTTTTTCCGTGGAAAGGAATAGGAAAATGGACAAGTACCATTACCCTTGAAGAGGAGACGTGTTTAGACAGGGAACGTGTGCGGAAGGTGTGGGCAAAAAAAACTAAAAGCATGAGTGAGTCCCCAGCTGTGAGCGTGTGAGCATGAAGGGGCAATGCCCTATGCACCCGAAGTGCCCACGCTGCATCGAACTGCAGCAGACAAGTAGACCTGGGCAGGGGGCCAGCTTAACACAAAGCAGGCATGACAGCATAGATTTTTGGCGAGGACAAGCAGCGCATAGGAAGCTGAGAAACATGCTCTGTCCTTAGAGCACTGGCACTGCAAAGGACTGTTCCCGTTGGCTCCTGCCACTAAAAGTGGTACTGCCAATTAGCATGGCGCCGTGTGCCCAGTGACCACCAGAGAGCGAGGAGCCGTTCCCGCCTTGACCGTGAGTACAGCGCACGCGCGCAGTACAGAGAAACAGGTCATGTCACGTGTTCAGCATGGATAACCAATAATTTTAATTCACACAGGAATGACAGAGGACGTTGGTACGGTCAGCAAGTTACTCCCTCAGCATTTTTACAACAATTCGCTCCTTGTGCGAGTCCACTGCGCCTCAGGGCCACGGCGATTGGAGGGTCTGAGAAAACTCTCCCTGAACTTTGCCAGTGTTCTACTGCCTCTGCTGGATTGGAGTTGTGTGTCTCTCACCTGTACTCCATGCTTGGCCAACAAACTGTGACCTCTGCTGCCAGCATTTTCATATGGGATTTTTTTAATAATTCCACATGAAGGGCCCTCTGGTCCTCCAACATTGTAGTACACCTGTCTGCCTCTGGAATAAGAGATAGAAAGTTCTCCTGGTAGCGTGGGTCTAGAAGTGTCACCAATCATTATTGCCCGTCACCCAAAATTTTGAGAACGTGAGGGTGAGAGGACTGCTAACAGTCAATACTTCCGTGTCCTCACCAAGAGGATGACTGATCATGCTCTCCTCCTCATCCTTGTCCTCAGGCCTCTATGACTTCCGACTTACCTCAGTAATATAATTGTAAATAGTATACATCATTGTAAATACAATATTGTAAATACACCCCTGTAGTTTTTACAGCCCCCACCTCATTGTAGATTGTAAGCTGTCACGAGCAGGATTTTTTGGGGGGTTTAATTATAGTTATCATTGTTACTTATTGTAGATTGTAAGCTGTCACGAGCAGGGTCATTTTCTTTTGGTGCAATTATTGGATTATTATTATCGTTGTTACATAGGACTGTTGTGTTTGAAACTGTTAAACTGTAAATATGTTTGCGCTACATAACTAACTATAAATATTCATATTAGAACACAGAGAAGCAGGATGGAGATGATAATTATGGCGTCATTGACACTCACCATTTTGTTGGATTCCTCAAAGTTTTGGAGGATGTTACATATGTCTGACATACATGTCCACTCATGAGATCTTATGTGTGAAGTCAGAACTGAATACCGACAACCTTGTTGATGCTGGTAGACTAGTCACCAACTGACCTCTTCTGCTCACAAATACTTTCCAACATCTGCAGTGTAGAGTTCCAACGCCTGGGGACATCACACACCAGTCGGTGAGCCAGAAGCTGCAAGCGCTGCTGAAGCACGGCAAGGGCAGATGAAGCTGTAGCTGACTTTCTGAAATGGGTACGCAAAGCGTTTTTTTTTTCCTGGCAGATATGGCAGCTCCGTGTCGCTTTTCAGAAATCGCTGACCAACGAGGATAAGCGCATTTGCCAGGCATGGAACATGTGTGAGCTCACCTCGCCACAGAGAAGACACCAGGTTCCAGCCACTCTCACACAACCATGCCTGGCTGTGGGTTCAGCTGTGTCAGCCACACATCTGCCTGCTCTTTCACAGTTGTCCACAACTCTTCATCATTTTGCGGTTTGTCACCTAAGCATATTAGCCTCAGCACAGCCTGTTGCCGCTTTGATGAGGCAGTGCTGCAGTGCTTCCAGTGTTTGAATGACAAGCTACTTTTGGAGATGGAGGCTGAAGACTGTGGGGCAACCCAGGTTGACGTAGTTCCCGCAATACTTTAAGGTTGGGAGGATGTGCACCGTACTAAGGTCGGAGTGGGTCCCGGGTTCCACTATGTTAACTCAGTGTGCCCTCAGTGAGATGTACCGTCCCTGACAACAAGCACTTGTTCACATGTTTGTGTTTAGGTGGACTTTCCAAGTAACAGCATTGTGGAAGGCACAAGAAATGTTATGGGACATGTGCCTGTGTAATGCTGGGATGGCACACCGTCACAAATAGTCCTGCATGTTTGTGGCCTCGGGATGATCCTCAACTCTGCCCTCTTTTTCAAGGTGCATATCCAAGCCCTTGCCTCCTCCAACCCACTACAACTCAAACACATTTCATTGATCCTTACATTCCTAAAAACTTCAAAAATGTTTGTGCACGCCCTCATGATCTCCCGCCTCAACTAGTGCAACCTTCTTCAGTCTGGCCTCCCTCTAGCACTCTTGCACCACTCAAATCTATCCTAAACTCTGCTGCCAGAGTAATCCAACTGTCCCTCCATTATCCCTCCACTAGATCACCAGCGTTAACGTGTTCCGTGCTGCTATAGCCATTGTCAAAATCCTAAGAAGGGTGGGTGTTTTTGCTGGGTGTTAAATACTGGTTATGGAAAAGGTTGAGGTGTACCCCACAGGGCAAAATGTTTGCCAGCCATTACACTTAGTGCATTGTCATTCCATGTCTAGGCGACTCGTTCCTTTTTAATGGAACATTTTTTTTTAAGAGGCCCTCCTCCATGTTTCTTCCAAGGGGGGATTTGTGTTATTGGGGTGCATATGACTTAGTAGCTGGGCTGGCTTGCAGTCAATGCATAGGAAAAGGGAATGGGAGGACAAAATGAATAATGTGAAGTGGATTTTCCTGTGCCCATCCAGTATGTGGGTTGAAAGGCTTACTGGGGTACATATGACTTGGTAGCAGGGCAGGACTAGCAGTTAATGCATAAGAAAGCAGAATGGGAGCACAAAATGAAAAAATGTGAAGTGGATTTTCCAGGGCTCATCCATTACCTGGGTTCAAAGGCATATTGGGGTGCATATGACTTGACAGCAGGGTAGGCCTTGCTGTCAATGCATAAGAAAATAGTATGGGAGTACAAAATGAATACTGTGAAGTGGATTTTCCTGGGACCATACAGTACCTGGGATCAAAGGTTTATTGGGGTGCATATGACTTGGTAGCAGGGCAGGCCTTGCAGTCAATGCATAAGAAAACAGAAAGGGAGGACAAAATGAATAATGTGAAGTGGATTTTCCTGGGTCCATCCAGTATGTGCGTTCAAAGGTTTATTGGGGTGCATATGACTTGGTAGCAGGGCAGGACTTGCAGTCAATGCATAAGAAAACAGAATGGGAGGACAAAATGAATAATGTGAAGTGGATTTTCCTGGGCCCATCCAGTACCTGGGCTCAAAGGCTTATTGGGGTGTATATGACTTGGTAGCAGGGCAAGCCTTGCAGTCAATGCAAAAGAAAACAGAATGGGAGGATCTAAATGAATAATGTGAGGTGGATTTTCCAGGGCCCATCCAGTACATGGGTTCAAAGGCTTGTTGGGGTGCATATGACTTGGTAGCAGGGCAGGCCTTGAAGTCAATGCATAAAAAAACAGAATGGGAGGACAAAATGAATAATGTGAACTGGATTTTCCTGGGCCCATCCACTATGTGGGTTCAAAGGCTTATTTTGGCGCATATGACTTGGTAGTAGGGCAGGCCTTGCAGTCAGTGCATAAGAAAACAGATTGAGAGTCCAAAATGAATAATGTGAAGTAGATTTTCCAGGGCCCATCCAGTATGTGGGTTCAAAGGCTTATTGGTGTGCATATGACTTAGTAGCAGAGCAGGCCTTGCAGTCAATGCAAAATGAATAATGTGAAGTGGATTTTCCTGGGCCCATCCAGTACCTGGTTTCAAAGGCTTATTGGGGTGCATATGACTTGGTATCATGGCAGGGCTTGCATTCAATGCAACATTTTTTTATGGAAACTCTCCGGGACATCTCGTGAAAGAGGTATTGGGGTGCGTCGTAATTCTTGGCAACCCATCCACTCACAGCATAGACTATAAAAGTTTAGGCGACCCACTGTTAAATAATGGCTCTTTAAGCAGATTAATGCTGCCTGATGCCCCTGTAAAATTAGGCTGTGACTTTAAGAGTCCCTCCTTCATAAATGAAACAAGATGTGTCTGCTTATGTGTCACACACCACATGGCCAACTAGGGTTGTTAAATGTTACAATGACATTTCGAAGGGAATGCATTTGTTTTAGTTGAAAGCAATATTAAAGTTGAAAAATGCTTCAAAAACGCTGCATCTGAACATAGCCCAATTGGTGGAGGAACATTTTGTTCTGGAGTTAATTATCATGCCTTATGTACAAGTCATTAACCTGGAAAGGATGCATCTTTACATATTTCCCAGCAAAATCCATTTTGGTTTCGTTTTGGTATGTTTTTTGGTGCACCGGTAAAAATGTCATGAAACTCTGACAACATTGTTTAAAACTGTGAACTAGCGGTCAGGAATGCTTCCAGGGGCGATCCCCATGATATCCCCGTCTCATTTGAGCAGTATCTCCATCATTTTCAGAAGTATTTAGACCTTAAAAGGACCCCTGGAGGGGGATCGCGGCAAAAATGCTCGGGTCTCCCATAGACTTACATTGGGCTCATTGTTCTGTCCGAGTACCAGAGTGTTCCAAGCATTTTAGTGCTTTCCCATCACTAGAAGACAATCTTCAACACTTGAGATGGCCATTATGAGTATCCAGTAATGTCCTTTGGACTCTGTAATGCCCTTGCCATCTTTCAAGAACTTGTGAATTACATCGACCAGGACCTTCTCTAAATGTGTGTGGTGGTATACTCAGATGACATTTTGGTGTTCTCTCCTGATCTGCCTTCACACTGAAGAGATGTTTGCCAGGTCCTTCGGAGATTAAGACAGAACCGTCTGCACGTCAAGTATGAAAAGTGCATCTTCGAGCAGACCTCTCTGCCATGTCTTGGGAATATCATCTCCTAGACCATAGATCCTGAGAAAGTATCCACTATCTTAAAGTGGCCCAGTCAAGATGGTCTGAAAGCCATCCAGCTGCTTGTCAGTTTTGCAAACTATTAATATTATTATTATAGTTTATTCCTCATTTCTCCTTTTGGACTGCTCCTATTTGCGCCGTGAAACACAAAGGGGGCCAATCTTAAGAAAGGGACTCCAGAGGCAGAGAACGCCTCTATGTCTTTAAAGCAGGCCTTTTCTTCATCTCCTTTGTTGCATTGTCTAGACTCTAGACAATAAAAAGCAGCTATTTCTGGAAGTGAATACATCTTCTTCAGGTACAAGAGGAGTTCTTACTCAGAAGTTTTCTTCTGGTCGTATGCTGACCTGTGGCTTCTTTTCCAAGTTCTTCTCTGCTGCAGAATTTAATTACCCTATAGGCAATCAAGAACTGTTAGCGACTAAACGGTCTCTTAAGGAGAGGCGCTTCTTTCTAAAAGGAGCTATGCATCCTGTGGTTTTATACATGGATCACAAGAATCTAGCATATCGGCAATACGCACAGTGACTTAATTCAAGATAGTCAAGGTGGTCTCTATTTTTCGTCCGTTCCAACTTCACACT
The DNA here is from genome assembly GCA_033576555.1 of Oophaga sylvatica. Taxonomy (NCBI): domain Eukaryota; kingdom Metazoa; phylum Chordata; class Amphibia; order Anura; family Dendrobatidae; genus Oophaga; species Oophaga sylvatica. The sequence goes on along the minus strand of JARQOD010000005.1, from coordinate 324,569,962 downwards.
CCATTTTTGGCTGGCAGATAAGAACATCGATGCGGACACTCTCCCTAAGTCCTTCCAATCTTCCAACCTGAAGGAGAAGCCCCAACACATCATTGAGCATTCCAAATTTTTATGGGCACTCCATTGGATTTGTCTCGTCTCCCCTATGAAAAGACTTACATTGCTAAGCCTGATAGGATTCTTCTCTGGAGTCACTCGTCTAAGTTGACAAGCCATGCTGGACAGAAGAAGTCGGTTCTCATCATTTCATAACACTATTGCTGGCCGACCCTGAGCAAATATATTGCACATTCATCCCTGCCTATCCCTCTTGTGCCCAGAACAAAACTCTGAAACAGCTTTCGACCAGTTGCTAAAGTTCCTTTGCCCATACCATCTGCTACCTGACAGCACATTGTAATGGATTTTTATCACTGACCTTCCAGTATCGGCCGGGTGTATGTCAGCTAGGTGGTTGTGGATTGCTTCCCCAAAATGGCTCACTTCACTCCACTGACTGACCTTTCATCTTCTCCAGTGCTTGCAGAGAAGTTTATTCTACATATTTCCCACCTACATGGTCTACCGCTCCAAATTGTCTTAGATAGAGGCATCCCAGTTTAATTCTCGCTTCTGGAGAGCTACCTGCAGACTACTGAATATCACTTTGAATTTTTCATAAGAGTCAGTCCAATAGCTAGGTAGAGCAGATCAATCAGATCCTGACTAACTTCCTCAGGCACTTCAGCTATGCCCACCACAGTGCCTTGGCCGAACTCTTGCATTGGGACGAATTCTCATTCAACAGCCATGTGAGAAAATCTTCTGCCAAATCTCTGTTTTCTGTGGTCTACCGTCAGCATGCCAATATTACGTTTCCGGTTTCTACCACCTCCGATATTCCTGCTGCTTTATTCCTTATCAAGGATTTTCTAAAATCTTGGAAGAAACTAAGTACTCCTCATTTAAGTCTTCTGAATGGATCAAAAGACAAGCATAAAAGAGACATCTGAATCCGCCTCTGTTTCGTCCAGGGTACAAGGTCTGGATGTCATCCAAGTATGGCTGTCTCAAGATACCCTAGTATAAACTGGGTCCTGGCTTCATTGATCCCTTCAAAGTTTTTAAACAAATAAATCCGGCTGCTCATTGTCAGGCTGCTGCAATGCAGATAGATGCAAGCTCCACTAGATGGCAGTAGAGAATGCAGAACTGCACCTAAACAGAGCAGGCTTTTAATGTAGCAGCAAGGCTACCACAGGTGGCAGCAGAGTAGTCAATCAGGCAGAGTCAAACAACACACTGTAGTGCAGTAAAACAAAATAAAACTCAGGGTCAGAGGCAAGCTGAGACGGTCAGTAGCAGTCAGGAGCTGATAAGCTAAAAGACAGAAGCAGGTCAGGATACAAGCCAAGTCAGAACCAGGAGACCAATACACTAAAGGGGAACACTGAGTCAGAACGGGAATGGGGAAAACAGACACA
>JARQOD010000005.1:324547042-324568399 GCA_033576555.1 Oophaga sylvatica | reverse complement strand
GGGTATGGGTTGGGCTCACCCAGTGAGCTTGTTGCACCTGCTACCGACTTATGTCGTACATGTATTTCAGATGTCAGTGAGGAGCTAATGGTTAGTTCAAACAGAAGATCATTGTTTAAAAATATAAACCGTACAAAAAAGGACAATATTAAAATTAACATTTTTTAGCATGTTTTGTAAGTCAAACAAATACTTTTCCAATCTAAGTTTAAAAAATATAGTAATTTCAGTAAATCTACACCATAAGGCAAAAAGTGCCCCTTTTGTAGAGATAAAGTTGAGTTTTGCATTAATGGTTTCGGACCTCCTTAAATCTTATTAGTTTTTATTATGCAGCTTTACTTTTGCCTAATTTAAAATTGCAGTTCCATTATCCAAACGCTAGTAAAGATTTCTTTTAAGACTTGTAAAATATATCACTATAAAATTACTCTGACAGCTATAGTCAAAATAGTGCATAGGATGCACAGCAAATAAACTATTTTCTTGTTTATGTGAGCTGATGTAAATAATGCAGCACTTTTTTGGTTTAAAAGGATTATACTTGTATTCGCTTATACAGTACGAGCCATATATGTTTGTTTTTTTTAGTTCTTTGGATTGCTGTTCTTTAGATAACAAAAATATGACAAGTTAAATCAAATAGAAATACAGCTATTAATAAATAAGTTAGCAACTTCGGCAATATGTTTGCCTGTCTAAATATTGTTGTTCCGTTTTTGCCAAATTAGTTTTCAAATGGTTTTAATCAAATAATATTTCTAAAATGCTTGTAAGTAGAGATGAAAGTATCTCCTGACATTAGTTTTGGGCAGACTTCCTAGAATCGTCCGGAAGTTTCGATTTTGGTCAGAATTAGTGTTGAGCGATACGATAATGCAAATATCGGCTATCGGCCGATATTAGCTCTATCGGCCTTTCGATAATTCGTTTCGATATTTTCGTCTTATCGAATACCGGAATCGGATTTGTCACTGTCACTGTGAGTGTCCGTCGGTCGGGTCTGTCAGGAGTCAGCGGCACTTACCTGGCAGAAGATCTCCGGCGGTCACGTCCTGGACTGCTTGATGGCCGCCATTATCTTCTCCCTGGCGGTCACATGCAGTTTTTCGCGATAACTGCAGTGACTGCAGGGTAATCCCGGCCGTAAAGCAGTCAGTCCGATGACGTCACCGCCGGGGAAGCAGGTAATCAGCTGTGCTGCGCCGGGATGACAGGCTCTGCCTGTCATTCTGATGTAGCAGAGCTGGATCGTCGTGGGACACTCGTTACTATGGACTGCGTCGGTCAGGTGGTATACTTTTTTTTTTTTTTTTTTTTTTTTACAGGAGATCGATGGCGTCGCAGCAGGATGAGACAGTAATAAAAGAAATGAAAACTGTGTTTTTTTTATTTTTTATTAAATTAAAAAATTTTTTTGGAACATTCACCCGTCCGGGTACATAAACAATTTAACTATTTATTTACATACAGGGACCCTGTCCGGGTTATTTAGACTTCTTTGGCAGGGTGTTACTGGTACCACCTGGTACTCTTCTGGTGCTTGCCAAACATCCGAGACACCAAGGACCACCAGGACCTGATGACGTCGTGTGGCCTGTACAGTCAAGTCGTGACCCGCTATCTGGGTCTGTGTGGCCACCTCTTTCATCTCTCTCCGGGTCTGGAGCCCTATGTCACGGACTGTACGAACCCCAGGGGGCCTAACAGGCGCCGGGTACGGGCCAGCTATACTTATCATGTCCATAGCTGGGGCTGCTGAGGAGACCACTGAGGGAGGCTGGGGAGATTTACGGCGTGGGGTGGGCACTTTTGCAGAGGCCTGGATGTGGGAGGCTGAAGGCTTCGAGGGTCTCACAGGTTCCTGACACACTGGGGAGTAGGGGTCGCACCTAGTAACATTTAGGGCGTACCACCCATTGTAACCCCAGTGTCGGGTGTAAGTCACCAAGTCTCCTGGCAACAGGTCCCTCCCCGGGTGTCCTTTTGGGAGGTGAGCCTCCACGTCCCGCCGGGTCACAAAGACTTCTAAATAAAGTCCAGGCTCCTTGATGAAGCCCCACCCACCTTTCAATTTAAAGCTCCGTACTGCACCCTTACGCCGCGGCTCACTCAGGGTTCCTTTATCCTTTCTCATCCGGTCCTTATCTGCCCGGTCCTTCTCCAGGTGACGTTGGCGAAGTTTCTGGGATTCGCGCTGCTCCCTTTGTCGCTCTGCTTCCTTCTCCCAACGTCTCCACTCTTCCTCCTGACGCCGGTTATAATTCTCCTCCACCAGTTGCTCCATGTCTCCACCACTCCACTGCAGCTTACAGTGTCCGGTTTGCGGCAGCTCTCCTGTCGCCCCCCAGTCCTGGCGGCGCTCCCCTGCGGAGGAAGCAGACGGCTCTAAATCAGATGACAGTCGGGGCTCCGGTACAGGCAGGTAGTGCTCTGGTGCCTGCGCGGCCTCCTCCATAAGGACGGGTGTCGCTTCTTCTGTCTCAGCGACCGGGGCAGACAGCGGGATCTGGGGTGCTGCTGACGGTGCTGCGGTTTTTGCAGGAACGGGTGCCTCCATGCGACAACGTCAACCGGATCACATTGCAAGGGCTCCTCTACTATAACGGGTGCCTCACCTTCCGGTACAGACACTTCAGGTAAGAGGGATTGGCGCCGCTCCAAGTTTATTTTTAGGGCACGCCAGCTGGCTTCCATCCTGGCGACCTCCTCCCGGTGCCGGGCCAGGCCTCTTAGGGTATCCGCCGCTTCTTGCAGCGTAGGAGGGTTTACAGGCCGGGTGCCCAACGGTGATTCCGTGGCGATCGGGTCGCTTCCGTGGGGGGAGAGCTCTGACTGCTCCATCCCTTCCCACTTCTGCTCGTCGTGTCCATTAGCCATCTCTGCCAAGTCACATGTGTCATATCTGGAGAGGGCCCCTCTTTTGTAGGGAGGCGGGACCTCCTCACACTGAGGAGGATGAGGAGGCGGAACTCCAGAGCTGTGGGGCACGATGTTACATTGCAGTACCATTTACAGTGGGCGGCCATCGTTTTCACGCCACTGAGTGAGTGACACCCACGAAGAGCACGCCCTTCTTCTTCACCAGTGCCTCGTCGTGACGCAGATATGGCGGAAAAATGGCAAATACATTCTCTGATGATTTTAGCAATTCTCAAGCACAAAACCAGTGCAATTCAGGCACACAGGACTCGCTTATAGCGAGCTACAGAATCGTGTTCGTGACGCCCAAGTTGAGTCGCACAGAGCCAGAGGTTTTTGGGGTACTCGGCACCGAGCCCGTCGACTTCTATGGGGTATGTCACGTCTTTACCCGGCAATTGAATTAGAGTCTATTTTACTATGTAGAAGTGTATAAACTATAAATATATGTATATATATATGTCACAATGACATGTGTATATATATATATATATATATGTATTCTATGTGTGTATATTTTGTGTTTACAACGAAAGAAAGGTTTTTTTTTGTTGCGATATTTTGTTCCCATAGACTTACATGGGACTTCCGGTATCGAAATCGGATATCGACGATATTTAGTGCTATCGGCGATACAATTTCGATACGATATTTTTAGATATCGAGCAATATCGCTCAACACTAGTCAGAATACAAATTGATCTCTACAAAGTGTGCCCAGATTGCCGTTATTGTGCTCTGAGGTCTTTAAAACCCATAAAGCACAATAAATTTATGAGAATAAGCAGTTAAAACTAATAAGATATTATACTTATCTATCCTATCTCGTTCCCATCCTGCAGCTGTAGCCACCTACCCATCCAGATATTTGGTCTTCTGATCTTCCAGTTCTGACCAGTCCTGTCATGTGGGGCTCTACACATAAAATTGTTGTTAAACAAGTTGTCCACTACTAGGACAACCCCCTCTTATTTCCCATGATTGGCCTCAATAAAATTTAAAAAGTCTATACTCGCCATCAGTACTGGCGTCGTTCATGCGGTGTGGGCAGTCGCTCTCCCTGGGGCTTCCATGCTGTTATTGGGACATGTGATCTCTGATGCCCAGTCTCCTGTCGAATTGAACTTGATGAAGAAGTCAGACAGCAGCTGCAGCTCAAACTTCATCTTCATGTTCTTCTTGTCTGAAGGTGGAGACAGTGATGCACTTTTTGAGCATGGGCAACCACACAAGAGACCTGGGACCGCAGGTGTCAACCCTGCTTGAATGGTGCCGGCATACGAGGTGAGTATAGGCTTTTTTATTTCAGTCCTCTGGAGCTAGAAAACGTTGTCCAAGTAGAGGACAACCCCTTTAATGGAAATGAAGACAAGAGATGGTTGGACAGAGAGTGGCAGAGACAAGACATGTGAGAGACTTGACTAAGACAAGTGAGTATAATCTATTATTATATTTAACCCTTTCCCTCAAAAGAATTAAAAAAAATGACAGCTGACTGGCTGTCATTTTGCAAGATGCATGAAACGTGAATACAGAAAATAATTTGTGCAACCTAAAAAAGGTACACGCAGCAGCATCACAGTATAGCTTTACAACACATTGGAAAAGCTTTGGAAATGTGTGTGTCTAGTGGAGCAAACAAAAATATGTGTGGCAGTATAAGGCCAAAAACGACAGCACTACAGTATGGATGACATCATATAGAATGTAAGCCCGCAAGGGCAGGGTCATCTTCCCTCTGTGCCAGTCTGTCATTGCTAGTTTGTTCAGTGTAAGTTATATCTGTATTTTGTATGTAACCCTTTTCATGTACAGCACCATGGAATCAACTGTGCTATATAAATAAATAATAAATATTGATACCTTTTTAGACAGAAACATTAATTACAAAAGGGATTGACTAGAGTAGATAGAGAATAGAATAACTAAGTTATACTGAGACTTGAACCAATTTTCATTGTGCTCTATCCTTATTCAGAAACAGCGGCCAGACAGATACCTGAAGCAAACTGCATCAAATCGAATTTACAGGGCAAATCCTCATAGTATTACTGGGTTGTCTGACCACAGCTGTGAAGAGCTGTTAATGAGCTAGAACACATATGGAAGCTGGCATATTTAGATCCATTTATATGTACAACTTATAAATAAAGACTAGTAGTCACAACGTGTTGCAGGATTTCCTATATATGCGGGTTAAGTCCTGCAAATCACACTGCACAGAATGATCATAAACAGTCAAATATACAGAGTGACACATGTCCTTGGAAAGTCCAAAAAAGAATCATGATACCGATGATATGCAGTAATCAGATGAAAAGTTTAAACTGCTTGCAGTGCAAATATATTCAAGTTAGTAGTCAGTATATGAGGCCATGATATAACTGGATCTGTAACAGAAGTCAGCACAGCGATGTACTATCTGCACCTCAATGAGCGTTTCACCCTCTGGCCTTCATCAGGAGTGTGGCTTAACTGAAAACCGGGATCTTTAAATAGTGTGAAAACAGCTATCACAGTGATTGTGGTGATGCACTCCTGTCTCGCGCTGTGTCGCCTCAGGGTCCGGCCCGCCTGCCAATTGCTAAGGTGATTGTGGGAGTGATCCTGTGATCCTTCCTTGTCACGGACGACGTGTGCAGGTCACTCTGTTTCACAGTTATATAGCAATCATTATGGGACCACTTTCGCCTTATTTATATAATTTAAAAATGGCATATAACTTTATGCAAAAACAAATAATTTTTCTATCCTAGATATCTATATAGAAACATATATCACTATTACAGCTATAACTGTTTTTTAAACAAAAATTCCAAAGTTTAAAATGGGATACAGTATATCAACTTCTCTTATTGCATAAATTATCCAAGAAATGTTAAACTTCAAAAATGCACTAAAGCTGCAGGTTCCATTTAAGACTTACTGTTTTAAGATTAAGATTTCACATTTTTAGTAAGAAAATGTTTATCTACTATGAATCACTGCTGGGGTCCCCTGAAGCTTCAAGTGTAGGCTTCATTCTTGTTTCTAATTATGAAAAAACAATTTTTCTGGCCCATTCAGGTCAAATTGTAACTCGGATATGTGGATGATATTTTTACTTGTGTGTAGTAACTGAAGACTCGTGGTGTACATTCCTACCCGAGTGACTGTGGTTGCTTGCTGCAGTTCACAATGAAGAGAAAAGTACACTGCATTTCTTTCATTGATGTGTGAAATAAAATGGATACATTTAAAATATGATTATATTCAAAAACCTATACATTATAATAACTTGTTGAGACAAGATAATTTCCATGCCACACAAGTTTTTAAGGGTATCTTTAAATGTCAATAAGAATAAGAAGAATATGTAGTTATGACAAAAATTATGATTTACAAAAGGTGAAAAAAAATGGCACATGGAAAAAAAAAAGAAAAACATAATGACCGAATTTCATTTGATCAACAAACCGGAATAATTAAGTGAATTATTTAGAAATATTGGAAACAATTGCAAAAAGATCCCAGATATGGGATTACATTTTGTGACGTCCCCAAGGTTTCTATATAAAAAAGGAACATTATTAGGAAATCAATTTATTTGTGAGGCCGAAACCTGCCCCTAAGTATATAAACTAATGTTTTTTGTTTGTTATTTTACAAAAAAGATGGTTCTTGCTCCTGTATGAACTGCAAGATTATATAGATAATTAGAGGAGATGCTTTGCGCATTTCTCTCGAAGATATTAAAATCAAATGTTTTTGCAATAGTTATGTAATGGCCAGGGTGGTAGAACCACTGTGCCGTGATCAGAGGAGAGCATGGAGGTGCTTGACTAGGTGGTTCATGAAGTCCAACCTTGGGTGCACAGCGGATGACAATACCGCGATCTGAGGAGGGACGAGGAATGTAGATCTCGGGTTGATCTCGGGTGGATGGCAGCTGACTCCCAAAGGACTGGAGGCAGGAGTGACCTGGAACGATAGAGTTGGCAAGTACTGGTTGGCATGGTTGGTATAATGATTGGCACAACAGACACAGGCAGGCAGGTACTGGTGGGCAAGACTGGTAACTTGTCAGACAGATGCTGCTGGGCAAGATTAATAGACAAGCGGGCATGGATGATTGGCATACGAGCACGGCTTATAGGCAGGACGTTATACTGGGATATGATCACTAGGACCAGAAAATTAGCAAGCATGTTTTAGAAACAAATTACAATGTTGCACAGATACTTCCCATCAGATGGAGGTGCCTTAAACAATAAGTGTCTCTCAGCCATTGGCAGGGAACACTTTAGGATGATGCGCTGTCTCTTTAAGAGGGTTAAACCCCTTGCACACGCCCTGAGTATAGTGCTTGTGGATTTGCGAGCCATGAGCAGATCCCAGGCAGCAGCAGTAGGAGAAGGGAGTGCAGAGCCATGGCTGTGAGTGAGTCAGCATCCCTGCTGGGGGAGTGCAGCCTGCAGGGACGCTGGCACTACAGTACACCACCTTTTTGTCCAATCTTTTTGAAGTCCGCAAGAAATCTCTCCAAAAAACGGACATGGATGTTTTCCCTGGGCTCCCAGGATCTCTCCTCAGGACCAAACTTCTTCCAATCCTCAAGAAAAATTTTTTTCCTCTTACTCTTACACTTTAGGTGGCCAGAATCTTCTCTACCTCAAAAACATCTTCAGTGCTGACTGGACCAGGAGCAGTACCAGGTAGAGATGAGCGACTTTGCCTCCGGGAGGGTCGAGTTGGTTTTCGGACCACCAAACTTTCACAAAAGTTGAGTCGAACTAAATCGGCCGACTATCGGAAAAAGTCAAAGGTCTGACTGAAACACGAAACCCAGTGCAAGTCAATGAGGAAGCAAAGTCGGCAGGGAGTGGAGGACAGTAAACACACATACAGTGCCCATTTCAATGCCAACAACAACAATTCTTATTACTTAAGCTTGTCAACCTTAATTTACTTTATAATAATAGTAACGCACTGAAAACTGGGGGTTATTTGGCTAAAGTTATGGGGGGCAGGGCTGGCTACAGGTTTTCGTGAGCCCCGGGCGAAAGAGTCTCACTGGGCCCTTTTAACACATGCCACAATTTATGATGCTCCGATATGGCAGAGAAATATAGACATAGTACAATGCCAAATACTTCACTTCTTACATTACATGACTGATATCTATTTTAAATTCTACAATAGCTCAAAAAACCGGACAGTATATTCTTCCATACAGTATTATGGCCACCACACAAAGAGCCATACAGAATAATGAGCCTCATATATTGCTCCATACAGAATAATTGATCCCATAAAATGTTCCATACAGTATATGATGAGCTCCACATAATGCTACAGTATATGATGGTCCCCATATAATGTGCCATACAGTATAGGACGGTCCCCATAGAGTATAATGAGCCCCACATATTGCTCCATACAATATAATGAGTCATATATAAAGCTCCATACAGTATATGATGGGCCCCATATATTGCTCCATGCAGAATAGGCCCCATATGTGCTCCATATGATGCTCCATACCCTATATGATGCCCCATAAATAGTGAACCCCATATGATGCTCCAGTATATGATGGGCCCCATGGATGATGCTCCCGTGTATTATGGGCCTATACAATGCTCCATATATAATGGGCCCCATATGTTGCTCCAGTGTATAATGGGCCCCATATGTTGCTCCAGTGTATAATGGGCCCCGTATATGATGCTCCAGTGTATGATGGGCCCCAGGGATGATGCTCCCGTGTATTATGGGCCTATATAATGCTCCATATATAATGGGCCCCATATGATGCTCCAGTGTATAATGGGCCCTGTATATGATGCTCCAGTGTATGATGGGCCCCATTTATAATGCTCCAGTGTATGATGGGCCCAATGAATGAAGCTCCAGTGTATGATGGGCCGATATAATGCTCCATATATAATGGACCCCATATGATGCTCCAGTGTATAATGCGCCCCGTAAATGATGCTCCAGTGTATGATGGGCCCCATTTATAAAGCTCCAGTGTATGATAGGCCTTTATAATGCTCCATATATAAAGGGCCCCATATGATGCTCTAGTGTATGATGGGCCCATGGATGATGCTCTATATATAATGGGCCCAATATGTTGCTCCAGTGTATAATGGGCTCCATATGTTGCTCCAGTGTATAATGGGCCCCGTATATGATGCTCCAGTGTATGATGGGCCCCAGGGATGATGCTCCCGTGTATTATGGGCCTATATAATGCTCCTTATAAATGTGCCCAATATGATGCTCCAGTGTATAATTGGCCCCATATATGATGCTCCAGTGTATGATGGGCCCCATTTATAATGCTCCAGTGTATGATGGGCCGTATGGATGAAACTCCAGTGTATGATGGACCTATATAATGCTCCATATGTAATGGGCCCAATATGATGCTCCAGTGTATAATGGGCCCCATATATGATGCTCCAGTGTATGATGGGCCCCATTTATAATGCTCCAGTGTATGATGGGCCCCATGGATGTTGCTCCAGTGTATGATGGGTCTATATAATGCTCCATATATAATGGGCCCCATATGATGCTCCAGTGTATAATGGGCCCAGTATGTGATGCTCCAGTGTATGATGGGCCCCATTTATAATGATCCAGTGTATGATGGGCCCCATGGATGATGCTCCAGTGTATAATGGGCCTATTTAATGCTCCATATATAATGGGCCCCATATGATGCTCCAGTGTATAATGGGCACCGTATATGATGCTCCAGTGTATGATGGGCCCCATTCATAATGCTCCAGTATATGTTGGGCCTCATGGATGATGCTCCAGTGTATGATGGGCCTATATAATGGTCGATATATAATGGGCCCCAAATGATGCTCCAGTGTATAATGGGCCCCATATATGATGCTCCAGTGTATGATGGGCCCCATTTATAATGCTCCAGTGTATGATGGGCCTATATAATGGTCGATATATAATGAGCCCCATATGATGCTCCAGTGTATAATGGGCCCTATCTATGATGTTCAAGTGTATGATTGGCCCCATATATAATTCTCCGGTGTATAATGCTCCCCATATATTTCTCCAAACATTAAAAAAATGAAATACCTCAACTCGCTGGGCACTACTCTACTCTGGACTCCTCAGTGTCGCCATCTTCCAGCTCTCTGCACTTGGACTGTTCAGGCAGAGGGCGTACAGACGTGACGTCATTGCGCTTTCTGACCTGAATGTCACTGTCAGGAAACACGGAAGACGTCACAACGGTAGAGAAGGGAGAGGTAAGTATTGCAAGTGCTGGGGCCCTGAGCAAGCAGGGGGCCCACTCGTGGGTGACAGCACTGGCACAGGGCCCCTCAGAGTACGCCAGTGGGCGAATGGGCCCCCGCACCTTTAGAGACACCGGCATACTATGAGGGGCCCTGATGGTCACGTGGCCGCTCGGCCCACAGGGGAGGTGGAAATAAGAAACTGGCATATGTTGAGGTGTAGGCTGGACGTTCAGCAGCTGCAAATGGAGGAATTGGAGAAGTCGGAGGAAGAGGAGGACAAAGCGAGCCATTTTGCTGGCAACCTATGTGTCATCAGGGGAAGGTGGTACAAAATCCTTTGACACCCAGGCATGGTTCATTTTAATGAAGGTGAGATCACCAACATTTTGGGTCGACAGTCGGGTTCTTCTTTCTGTCAGGATTGATCCAGCAGGACTGAAGACTTTTTCTGATAGCACACTACCAGCAGGACAAGCAAGCTCCTGTAAGCTTTTGTGCCAATTCAGGCCAGGTGTCCAGTTTGCAGGTCCAGTAGTCAAAGGGAATGAACTGTGAGGGAGAACATGACAGAGAAGGAGAGGTAATTTGTAACCATAGTGGACAACTGCTGTCTCCTGTCTGTTGCAATTAATTCAGTGTTACCAGTCGTGTGAGCGGCACTCGAGAAATCAGTCCACAACATGGTCATGAAACCCCTGCCTACAACAATACTTCGGCTGTGTGAACCACGAACACCTCTTCCATTTGGCCCAGTACGGCTCATGGTAGAACCTGCACCACTGCTGTGTGCTGGGAATGCCTCTAACAAACGGTTTGCCAGAGTTGCTTGTTTGTTCGCCAATATTAGCTCTAGGTTCTCCTGTGGCATGATGTTCTGTAATTTGCCTTTATAGTGTGGATCGAGGATGCTGGCCAACCAGTAGTCGTCATCCTTCATCATTTTGGCAATGCGGGGGACCCTTTTTAGGATCCACAAGACATAATCACACATGTGGGCCAATGTTCCCGGTGTCAATGATGTACTGCCAGTGGTGGGTGGAGGAGCACTTTCTGCAAATCCACATCCCTGCTATCACGCACAGACCCTGTACCTGACTTTGGCAAGACAACATTTTCTCTTGCCCCTGAGAAGCATCCTCCTCCCCAAAATAATAATCCCTGTCATCCTCCTCCTCCTCTTCTTCCATCTCATCCAGGACAGTTCCCTGAGCAGACAATGGCTGACTGTCTTCAAGGCTACTCTCCTCCTCTTCCTTCCCCACTGCAGACGTCTGATCCTTAATGTGCGTCAAAGTTTGCATGAGCAGACACATAAGTGGGATGCTCATGCTTATGATGGCATCGTCTGCGCTTACCAGCCATGTGCATTCCTCAAAACACTGAAGGACTTTACAGAGGTCTTTCAGCTTTGAACACTGCACACCAAACAACTCCATGTCTGCCCTCAAACTGCCTGTCCGTGTATCCTCCCCCAAATGCATTACAGCCTGCCTCTGTTCACACAGCCTCTCAACCATGTGCATGGTGGAGTTCCACCTTGTTGCAACGTATATGATTAGGCGGTGCTTGGGGAGGTGGAGCGATCGCTGCAGCCTCTGCATACGACTGCAGTCTACGAGCGAGCGACGGATGTGCATGCACAGTCTTCGCACCTTATGGAGCAGGCTGTTAACTCCAGATAATTATTTAGGAAGCACTGCACCACCAGGTTCAAGGTGTGAGCCAGGCAAGGTATGTTTCTGAGTTTTGCCAGGGCTATGGCCGCCACAAAATTATGGCCGTTATCACTGACTACCTTGCCTGGCTCAAGTTGTAGACTGCCCAGCCATGACTCAGTTTCTCGCTGCAAGTAGTCGGCCAGTACCTCCGCAGTGTGTCTATTGTCGCCCAAAGACATCATCTTTAAAACAGCCTGCTGACGCTTACCACTAGCTGTTCGATAGTGGGACACCTCATGTGCTACACTGGCAGCTGCGAATGGAGTGCTCGTGCGACTGCGCTCTGTCTTAGAGCTTTTGCTTCTGGAGGAGGAGGAGGGTCGAACGCCTACAGCTAACTGTTGCCTATACCGTGGGCTAGGCAGCACTGTCCCACCGCCACTGTCCCCTGTGGACCCTGCATCCGCCACATTAACCCAATGCGCAGTGATGGACATGTAACGGTCTTGGCAATGCCTACTGGCCCATGCATCTGTTGTGAGGTGCACCTTTCCACTCACTGATTGTTTGAGTTCATGGACAATGCGGTCTTTCACATGCAGATGGAGGGCAGGGATGGCTTTTCTAGAAAAGAAGTGCCGACTGGGTAGGACATAGAGTGGGACAGCGTAGACCATGAGATCTCGGAGCGCTCTGAATTCAACCAAACGGAAGGGCATCATCTCTAAAGAGATCAGTTTGGCAATGTAGGCATTCAAAGCCAGTGTGCACGGATGAGAGGATGAGTACTTTCTTGTCCTACTCAAAGTGCCTGCTAGGGTGAGCTGGACTTGAGAGTTGCATATGGGGGAACTAGCGGTGGACATGGCGGACTGAGAGGGGGTTGGTGAGGGTGATGGTGGTGTGATGGCCTAAATTCAGTCTTTGGTTGCAAAAACATTGTGATTCCCTGACTGCTTTGGCCTTGCGACCACACATCAGCATTTCTTGCTGGTGGTGTGCTAACTGTTGGGCTAACAGTGGGGGAAGCGATGGAGCGTTGCTGGCTACCTTCAGTCAGAGCAGGTGCACATGTGCTACCTGAGGTATTGTAGTCGGTCCACACTTGCAAATGCAAGTCTAAGCATTCCACTGGTATTGAAATTTTGGAGATTTTTCCCTCGGCTAAAGGTCCTTCCGCACTTCTTACAGGTAACCTTTGCCTCATCAATAGGATTTTAATCAAAAAAGTGCCACACTGCACTCTTCCTACTATGGGATAAATTTTCAGGGTTTGCATGCTGTGCTAATTTGACCGTCTGTCCAAGCTCTCCTGCAACTCTGTTTTTTTAACACGTTTTTTGACTGCTACTAGCTTGCCAGAGAATCGCAGCTTTGATGTCGATGCCTGCTGCGGATACTCCTCCTCTTCTAAGCTATTGCCAGCGGCACCCTCTTCCCCCAATGGATGCCAATCCGGGTCACCAGCTGAGTCATCCATCACCTCCTCTTCAATTTCATCTGCACCTTCCTATGTGTCACCTTGTAAGGTGGTATAGTATGCGGGAAGGGGCACCTGAGTTTCATCAGGTCAGATTCTGGCTCAGACTGCAAGCGCAATGTAGTGCTCTGGGTGAATGTACCAGCAGAATCATATAGCAGTGGCTGTGCATCAGTGCACTCCATGTCATATTCATCTTGGACTGGGGAATCCAGGATTTGACTTGATAACCCAGGAATGGTATGTGAAAAGAGCTCAATGGAGTAATCTCAAGTGTGGCCTGCCGCATCCTTCACTTTTGATGGGGGTGAAGGACACAAGGAAAGATGTTATTTCCTGACCAGGAGGTTGCACTGAAGACTCAGTGCTTGCATTTTTTGAAACTTCAGAAGAGATGGCGATAGAGCTGGTGGGTGTTTCGGCAATGTAAGCCAAAACCTGTTCCTGATGCTCTGTCTTTAAAAGCGGTTTACCTACTCCCAGAAAAGGGAGCCTTCCAGGCCTTCTGGAGCCAGATGATGACGCAGGCTCAACACCTCCTGCTTTATGTGCTATTGTGCTTTTGGCACTACCAGCAGATACACCACTACCACCATCAGTACCAGCTGCCCCCCCCGCCCACGTCCACGGCCTCTTCCACCATACTTCCTCATGTTTGTGAAAATGTACCAAAAATACCAGCAGATATATGGTACTGTATCAGAAGATACCTGGTGTATACAGTGTAGGGGTAATTGTAAATCTCCATATATATTTCAGGAGTCACACACAGATGCTCTCTGGCTCAGTATGGATTACACCAGAATATAAAAAGCTGAAAAAGGGTACTGTATCAGAAGCGTACAGCTGTATACAGTCTTGGGGTAATTGTAAATCTCCGTATATATTTCCGGAGTCAGACACAGACGCTCACAGGCTCAGTATGGATTAGACCAGAATATAAAAAGCAGAAAAATGGTACTGTGTCAGAAGAGACCAGGTGTATACAGTGTAGGGGTAATTGTAAATCTCCGTATATATTTCCGGAGTCACACACAGATAGTCAGCATGTATTTGTCCATGATACCAGCCGGTACACGGTAGTGTTTGAGGAGTGTACAACTCTATACGGTGTGGGATAAAATGAACGCTCAGTAACTGTGCAGAAAAAAAGTAATAATAAAAGTATTAGTGCTGTGTAAAAAGCAGTCTGCACAGCAGTGTACACACAGCAATACAGCTAGCAGGCAGCCTATTAACCAGGGCTGCTGCACGCAAGAAAATCTTCCCCTGTCACTGGCAGCCAGCCAATAACCAGCGCTGCTGCACACAAGTAAATCCTCCCCTGTCGCTGGACACTAACTGTACAGCACAATCGCTATCAGCACAAGCACAAAATAACTTTTCTTTCCAGCCTAACTCTCTCCCTACTGATAAACAGTGTCAGCAACGTCTCCCTACTGTTAATGCAGAAGTAAAATGGCAGTCAGCGGTCAGGGCTTTAATAGAAACTATGATGCCACCCAAAGCAAGTCAATCACTGCAATGCCCTTCTCTAAGATGGTGGTGGCCGCTGCCCATATCATCTCGTTGCCCACAGTGTATGTCCTTGCTCATTGGCTGAAAAAAGGCGCCTGCAAGCATTATGGGAAAACCGACTTTGTCGCTCTGGTCGACGACTTCATGGCCGACTTCACGCTATGGTCGGGTTTCGATTGGCGAAATCCGACTTTGGCGAAAGTCAGCGACTTTTGAATCTGACTGACCAGTTTCGCTCAACTCTAGTACCAGGATCTTTGAGAAAAGGGCCAAGGACAACAGACTTGAGGATAAACACATGAAATGAATTTGAGATCCATAAAAAGTCTGGGAGTTTGAGCTTGTGAGTGTCATGATACAGACCGGGTTTTGAGTCCTATTATCCCTTTTCCCCGGACTGGTTATGTCAGAGGTTAACCTTGCTCAGCCTCAATCTGGGTTCAGGTTGGCTATTTATCGCCGCTGCTTCCTGCAGGCAGTGTCGTTATAGTTTTTGCCTAGGGCTGCTGTAGCTGATTCTGATTGCTCTGATTTGTCCTCCTGCGTTTGCTGTCTGAACCCGTGTGTCTGTTTTCCCCATTCCCGTTCTGACTCAGTGTTCCCCTTTAGTGTATTGGTCTCCTGGTTCTGACTTGGCTTGTATCCTGACCTGCTTCTGTCTTTTAGCTTATCAGCTCCTGACTGCTACTGACCGTCTCAGCTTGCCTCTGACCCTGAGTTTTATTTTGTTTTACTGCACTACAGTGTGTTGTTTGACTCTGCCTGATTGACTACTCTGCTGCCACCTGTGGTAGCCTTGCTGCTACATTAAAAGCCTGCTCTGTTTAGGTGCAGTTCTGCATTCTCTACTGCCATCTAGTGGAGCTTGCATCTATCTGCATTGCAGCAGCCTGACAATGAGCAGCCGGATTTATTTGTTTAAAAACTTTGAAGGGATCAATGAAGCCAGGACCCAGTTTATACTAGGGTATCTTGAGACAGCCATACTTGGATGACATCCAGACCTTGTACCCTGGACGAAACAGAGGCGGATTCAGATGTCTCTTTTCTGCTTGTCTTTTGATCCATTCAGAAGACTTAAATGAGGAGTACTTAGTTTCTTCCAAGATTTTAGAAAATCCTTGATAAGGAATAAAGCAGCAGGAATATCGGAGGTGGTAGAAACCGGAAACGTAATATTGGCATGCTGATCGGTAGACCACAGAAAACAGAGATTTGGCAGAAGATTTTCTCACATGGCTGTTGAATGAGAATTCGTCCCAATGCAAGAGTTCGGCCAAGGCACTGTGGTGGGCATAGCTGAAGTGCCTGAGGAAGTTAGTCAGGATCTGATTGATCTGCTCTACCTAGCTATTGGACTGACTCTTATGAAAAATTCAAAGTGATATTCAGTAGTCTGCAGGTAGCTCTCCAGAAGCGAGAATTAAACTGGGATGCCTCTATCTAAGACAATTTGGAGCGGTAGACCATGTAGGTGGGAAATATGTAGAATAAACTTCTCTGCAAGCACTGGAGAAGATGAAAGGTCAGTCAGTGGAGTGAAGTGAGCCATTTTGGGGAAGCAATCCACAACCACCTAGCTGACATACACCCGGCGATACTGGAAGGTCAGTGATAAAAATCCATTACAATGTGCTGTCAGGTAGCAGATGGTATGGGCAAAGGAACTTTAGCAACTGGTCGAAAGCTGTTTCAGAGTTTTGTTCTGGGCACAAGAGGGATAGGCAGGGATGAATGTGCAATATATTTGCTCAGGGTCGGCCAGCAATAGTGTTATGAAATGATGAGAACCGACTTCTTCTGTCCAGCATGGCTTGTCAACTTAGACGAGTGACTCCAGAGAAGAATCCTATCAGGCTTAGCAATGTAAGTCTTTTCATAGGGGAACGAGACAAATCCAATGGAGTGCCCATAAAAATTTTGGAATGCTCAATGATGTGTTGGGGCTTCTCCTTCAGGTTGGAAGATTGGAAGGACTTAGGGAGAGTGTCCGCATCGATGTTCTTATCTGCCAGCCAAAAATGGAGTGTGAAGTTGGAACGGACGAAAAATAGAGACCACCTTGACTATCTTGAATTAAGTCACTGTGCGTATTGCCGATATGCTAGATTCTTGTGATCCATGTATAAAACCACAGGATGCATAGCTCCTTTTAGAAAGAAGCGCCTCTCCTTAAGAGACCGTTTAATCGCTAACAGTTCTTGATTGCCTATAGGGTAATTAAATTCTGCAGCAGAGAAGAACTTGGAAAAGAAGCCACAGGTCAGCATACGACCAGAAGAAAACTTCTGAGTAAGAACTCCTCTTGTACCTGAAGAAGATGTATTCACTTCCAGAAATAGCTGCTTTTTATTGTCTAGAGTCTAGACAATGCAACAAAGGAGATGAAGAAAAGGCCTGCTTTAAAGACATAGAGGCGTTCTCTGCCTCTGGAGTCCCTTTCTTAAGATTGGCCCCCTTTGTGTTTCACGGCGCAAATAGGAGCAGTCCAAAAGGAGAAATGAGGAATAAACTATAATAATAATATTAATAGTTTGCAAAACTGACAAGCAGCTGGATGGCTTTCAGACCATCTTGACTGGGCCACTTTAAGATAGTGGATACTTTCTCAGGATCTATGGTCTAGGAGATGATATTCCCAAGACATGGCAGAGAGGTCTGCTCGAAGATGCACTTTTCATATTGACGTGCAGACGGTTCTGTCTTAATCTCCGAAGGACCTGGCAAACATCTCTTCAGTGTGAAGGCAGATCAGGAGAGAACACCAAAATGTCATCTGAGTATACCACCACACACATTTAGAGAAGGTCCTGGTCGATGTAATTCACAAGTTCTTGAAAGATGGCAAGGGCATTACAGAGTCCAAAGGACATTACTGGATACTCATAATGGCCATCTCAAGTGTTGAAGATTGTCTTCTAGTGATGGGAAAGCACTAAAATGCTTGGAACACTCTGGTACTCGGACAGAACAATGAGCCCAATGTAAGTCTATGGGAGACCCGAGCATTTTTGCCGCGATCCCCCTCCAGGGGTCCTTTTAAGGTCTAAATACTTCTGAAAATGATGGAGATACTGCTCAAATGAGACGGGGATATCATGGGGATCGCCCCTGGAAGCATTCCTGACCGCTAGTTCACAGTTTTAAACAATGTTGTCAGAGTTTCATGACATTTTTACCGGTGCACCAAAAAACATACCAAAACGAAACCAAAATGGATTTTGCTGGGAAATATGTAAAGATGCATCCTTTCCAGGTTAATGACTTGTACATAAGGCATGATAATTAACTCCAGAACAAAATGTTCCTCCACCAATTGGGCTATGTTCAGATGCAGCGTTTTTGAAGCATTTTTCAACTTTAATATTGCTTTCAACTAAAACAAATGCATTCCCTTCGAAATGTCATTGTAACATTTAACAACCCTAGTTGGCCATGTGGTGTGTGACACATAAGCAGACACATCTTGTTTCATTTATGAAGGAGGGACTCTTAAAGTCACAGCCTAATTTTACAGGGGCATCAGGCAGCATTAATCTGCTTAAAGAGCCATTATTTAACAGTGGGTCGCCTAAACTTTTATAGTCTATGCTGTGAGTGGATGGGTTGCCAAGAATTACGACGCACCCCAATACCTCTTTCACGAGATGTCCCGGAGAGTTTCCATAAAAAAATGTTGCATTGAATGCAAGCCCTGCCATGATACCAAGTCATATGCACCCCAATAAGCCTTTGAAACCAGGTACTGGATGGGCCCAGGAAAATCCACTTCACATTATTCATTTTGCATTGACTGCAAGGCCTGCTCTGCTACTAAGTCATATGCACACCAATAAGCCTTTGAACCCACATACTGGATGGGCCCTGGAAAATCTACTTCACATTATTCATTTTGGACTCTCAATCTGTTTTCTTATGCACTGACTGCAAGGCCTGCCCTACTACCAAGTCATATGCGCCAAAATAAGCCTTTGAACCCACATAGTGGATGGGCCCAGGAAAATCCAGTTCACATTATTCATTTTGTCCTCCCATTCTGTTTTTTTATGCATTGACTTCAAGGCCTGCCCTGCTACCAAGTCATATGCACCCCAACAAGCCTTTGAACCCATGTACTGGATGGGCCCTGGAAAATCCACCTCACATTATTCATTTAGATCCTCCCATTCTGTTTTCTTTTGCATTGACTGCAAGGCTTGCCCTGCTACCAAGTCATATACACCCCCAATAAGCCTTTGAGCCCAGGTACTGGATGGGCCCAGGAAAATCCACTTCACATTATTCATTTTGTCCTCCCATTCTGTTTTCTTATGCATTGACTGCAAGTCCTGCCCTGCTACCAAGTCATATGCACCCCAATAAACCTTTGAACGCACATACTGGATGGACCCAGGAAAATCCACTTCACATTATTCATTTTGTCCTCCCTTTCTGTTTTCTTATGCATTGACTGCAAGGCCTGCCCTGCTACCAAGTCATATGCACCCCAATAAACCTTTGATCCCAGGTACTGTATGGTCCCAGGAAAATCCACTTCACAGTATTCATTTTGTACTCCCATACTATTTTCTTATGCATTGACAGCAAGGCCTACCCTGCTGTCAAGTCATATGCACCCCAATATGCCTTTGAACCCAGGTAATGGATGAGCCCTGGAAAATCCACTTCACATTTTTTCATTTTGTGCTCCCATTCTGCTTTCTTATGCATTAACTGCTAGTCCTGCCCTGCTACCAAGTCATATGTACCCCAGTAAGCCTTTCAACCCACATACTGGATGGGCACAGGAAAATCCACTTCACATTATTCATTTTGTCCTCCCATTCCCTTTTCCTATGCATTGACTGCAAGCCAGCCCAGCTACTAAGTCATATGCACCCCAATAACACAAATCCCCCCTTGGAAGAAACATGGAGGAGGGCCTCTTAAAAAAAAATGTTCCATTAAAAAGGAACGAGTCGCCTAGACATGGAATGACAATGCACTAAGTGTAATGGCTGGCAAACATTTTGCCCTGTGGGGTACACCTCAACCTTTTCCATAACCAGTATTTAACACCCAGCAAAAACACCCACCCTTCTTAGGATTTTGACAATGGCTATAGCAGCACGGAACACGTTAACGCTGGTGATCTAGTGGAGGGATAATGGAGGGACAGTTGGATTACTCTGGCAGCAGAGTTTAGGATAGATTTGAGTGGTGCAAGAGTGCTAGAGGGGAGGCCAGACTGAAGAAGGTTGCACTAGTTGAGGCGGGAGATCATGAGGGCGTGCACAAACATTTTTGAAGTTTTTAGGAATGTAAGGATCAATGAAATGTGTTTGAGTTGTAGTGGGTTGGAGGAGGCAAGGGCTTGGATATGCACCTTGAAAAAGAGGGCAGAGTTGAGGATCATCCCGAGGCCACAAACATGCAGGACTATTTGTGACGGTGTGCCATCCCAGCATTACACAGGCACATGTCCCATAACATTTCTTGTGCCTTCCACAATGCTGTTACTTGGAAAGTCCACCTAAACACAAACATGTGAACAAGTGCTTGTTGTCAGGGACGGTACATCTCACTGAGGGCACACTGAGTTAACATAGTGGAACCCGGGACCCACTCCGACCTTAGTACGGTGCACATCCTCCCAACCTTAAAGTATTGCGGGAACTACGTCAACCTGGGTTGCCCCCACAGTCTTCAGCCTCCATCTCCAAAAGTAGCTTGTCATTCAAACACTGGAAGCACTGCAGCACTGCCTCATCAAAGCGGCAACAGGCTGTGCTGAGGCTAATATGCTTAGGTGACAAACCGCAAAATGATGAAGAGTTGTGGACAACTGTGAAAGAGCAGGCAGATGTGTGGCTGACACAGCTGAACCCACAGCCAGGCATGGTTGTGTGAGAGTGGCTGGAACCTGGTGTCTTCTCTGTGGCGAGGTGAGCTCACACATGTTCCATGCCTGGCAAATGCGCTTATCCTCGTTGGTCAGCGATTTCTGAAAAGCGACACGGAGCTGCCATATCTGCCAGGAAAAAAAAACGCTTTGCGTACCCATTTCAGAAAGTCAGCTACAGCTTCATCTGCCCTTGCCGTGCTTCAGCAGCGCTTGCAGCTTCTGGCTCACCGACTGGTGTGTGATGTCCCCAGGCGTTGGAACTCTACACTGCAGATGTTGGAAAGTATTTGTGAGCAGAAGAGGTCAGTTGGTGACTAGTCTACCAGCATCAACAAGGTTGTCGGTATTCAGTTCTGACTTCACACATAAGATCTCATGAGTGGACATGTATGTCAGACATATGTAACATCCTCCAAAACTTTGAGGAATCCAACAAAATGGTGAGTGTCAATGACGCCATAATTATCATCTCCATCCTGCTTCTCTGTGTTCTAATATGAATATTTATAGTTAGTTATGTAGCGCAAACATATTTACAGTTTAACAGTTTCAAACACAACAGTCCTATGTAACAACGATAATAATAATCCAATAATTGCACCAAAAGAAAATGACCCTGCTCGTGACAGCTTA
>JARQOD010000005.1:324457525-324546942 GCA_033576555.1 Oophaga sylvatica | reverse complement strand
CGGCCCTTTTAAAAGCCGCAAATTACACTATTTAAGAACCTAGTGATATAGTAGAGACTTTACATTACTGAGGCCAACCACCTCGGTGACACATATCTGTCAACCAGCACAATAACTGATGTACATATAAACACACACACTGACCAGACCTACTGTAGGATGAAACTTTATTTGGGTTTGCAAATTCTTCTACAGTCATCACATCCAGTGGGTGCCCGGAAGGATCAGGAACAGAGAGCAATGATTTACAGGAGTCAGAATGAAGAGGAAGACCGCATACCCAGCACTGCACACAACTTCATGTTCCATAGACTGCAGTGCTGTGACTCCTTCCCTCGCTCTCGGTTTTGCAGCCACAAGAAGTCCCTTGCTCTGTGGCACTACCACAGATGATTATTGCTGCAGCCATGTTTACATAGAACATCAGTGAATAATTGCTGCAGATCTGTGCCCTGCTTCCCTCCCTCTAGTTATGCTAATGGACAGAATTTATTTGCTAAAATGCAGAAAAAAAACATGTTTGTCACAAGAAGAATTTGGTTATGCCCTTTCATTCTGCATCATTTCTGCAGAAAACAATTTTCTTAATACCTAGTAAATGCACACACAATGCAACTGCTGTCGATTTTTCAATACAGATTTGCATACAAAAATTTTGCAATGCATTACAATACTAGTCATGCGGAAAGCATAATTCTCATCCACATCCTGTGGAATTTTTGACAGAAGTTGACCTACATGTTTAAAGTTGTAGTATGTCAATTCCTGCTTACTTTCACCAGATTCACCCTCTTTGAATGACACACATGCAAAGTTTGCTGCAGGGGTGACAGGAGGTAAATGTTCTGGTTTGTCCAATGGTCCAGTCATTAAAAAGAAGAAAAGTAGTACATAAAGCTAGAGGAGCCAGTCATCAAGTCATACAGCAAAACCTGCAAGACATATACCTACTATATTATATTCAAGCAAATCTAAATTGAAATTTCTGGCTGGTCTGGCATGAAATACTGAGACATTCATTCAGTTCATCAGAGAACTAACATATTGAATGATTTTTGATGTATAAGTTTGTGTTAGATATTTCTTTCTCTTTTCAGTTCTCCAAGGAGCGACCTTATTGACAAGTAGCTCTCAAAGCTGTGCAGTACATATTATTACTGACATTAGTCAACTGGAAGACAAAAGCAAGTCTTTAAGCATTAATAAGTCTTGTAAAAGTCTAGTCACGATCATCATGACTGAGCAGAAGATCTAGGAATGGATCTTTTCAGCAGAGATGTAACACAAATAAATATTGAAAAAAAAAAAAAAAACAAGAAAAAAAAAGCACTTCCTTGTGTACTAATTTTAGGACTCAATCTCGGTGTGCACAGCAAAAATCACTCAACTTTTGGTGTTGTGCTAGGGCACATCATGCACCAGTATCAAAGCAAAAGAAATTCACTGCGTATACTGCAGCCTAATTCTGGGTTTCGGATCATACACACGGTAGATTAAGAACAAGGGACCAAAGGACCACAATAGCATTGTGAAACTTGTCAGGGAGGTGCTGTTAGAATGCTCCAATCTATACAAAGGATCAAACAATCACTTGCAGACTAATTAGTAGTATGAATGAAATAATATTTTAATCTAAGCCAAGCATTTCATCATCGTAATTCATCATCAGGCCCTACTAAAAAAAAATAAATACAGTATTATATACATAACATAATATAAACTACTACATTCTTTGGAAAAAGGGTAACACAGAGGGAAAAAAAACATTTAATACCGTCAGCACCATAAATAAGAAAAAAAAGAAAAGAAATGAAAACTAATGATAAACAAATAGTGAAAGATTCGGATTCGGGAAAATAGGCACAAATAATTTCTAATATCGGTGTATTCGTAACAAATCCAATGCAAGTCAATGGGAAAGCCGAATATTTTTCTGCTGGACTCAATAAACAAGTCAGGAGGCCTGAGAAAAAAGCTGAAATGAATGGTAAAGAGCTAAAACTAAATGGGAACAGCATGGAGAAGATGCGTGCATGCCTTTCTGACTCACATATGGTATCTAGAAATAATGTCTCAGGACTATTGCACCAGTTTTACGGATTTATAAAAAGACATACCAAAGCTAATTTTTTTTAAAGAGAAAAATGCTAAGAAACATGTATTCCTTCATAATTACATGTTTATAATGTAAAATAAAAATACAAATATAAACAAAAAATTATACTCCCCTTTAGCATATATTCACACAGAGCATTTTGGCTTCAGTTTTTCCTTTAATATTTGTGAGGGCTCTCACTCCTACATTGGAAGGTCCCTCCCTGATTCCAGATTGTTAGTAGATAGTAGAATACATATTCCCCATCACTGTACAATGCCAGTTAAAATATGCCCATTTGAATTTGAGCTTCACCAAGTCCACCGCCATGTCATTATGCAGCCCTCGCTTCACATTTTCAGAGGGCCAGCAGGTGCCGTGAGACCTGAGTTTTGTGAGACTTCACAGTTCATTTTGGCCACCGGCTCCCAATGGAACAACTGTCATAGCAGGTGAAGCCTCGTAAGGTGATATAATACAGGAGTTGGGGGGGCTGTATGATCAATGTCAGTAAATTGGATTGTATCCAACACCAAAAGCATCATTAGAATTAAATTGTGAATACAGTGCATGCAAGCAAGGGCCTATATCGAGGTCAATCTGTCAGGCCTGAATAGGTCTGTGGAGCGTATTAACCCAGTCTCTTAGACGTGCCTAAAATGTACAGAAACTGGGCAATAGCCCACCAAATTTTTTTAGGACCCAAATTTATAAAATTTAAGGGAAGAGACAGTTTAATAAACAGACACAAGTCTCATTTAGGAGCATGCAAAAAGCTAGAAATGGTCTTTGTCCAGCCCCAGACAATGGAAATTGTAACGAATATGCATGCTCTATTTAAATAACAATTTCTGAACATACAGGTGCATCTCAGAAAATTAGAATATCACCAAAAATTTAATTTAGTTCAGTTCTTCAAAACAAAAAGTTAAACTCATATATATATAGAATCATTACAAACAGAGTGATCTATTTCAAGTGTTTGTTTCTGTTAATGTTGATGATTATGGCTTACAGCCAATGAAAAACTCAAAAGTCATTATCTCAGTAAATTAGAATAATTAACAAAAAAACCTGGAAAGGCTTCCTACCTATTTAAAAAAGACCCCTTACTCTGTTTCAGTAGGCTCTACAATCATGTGGAAGACTGCTGACTTGACAAATGTCCGGAAGGCAGTTATTGACACACTCCACAAGGAGGATAAGCCACAAAAGGTCATTGCTAAGGAAGCTGGCTGTTCACACAGTACTGTATCCTAGCATATTAATGGAAAGTTGAGTGGAAGGAAAAAGTGTGACAGAAAAAGGTGCAAAAGCAACCAGGATAACCGCAGCCTTGAAAAGGATTGTTAAAAAAAGGTAATTCAAAAATTTTGATGAGATTCACAAGGAGTGGACTGCTACTGGAGTCCTTGCTTCAAGAGCCACCACACACAGACATATCCAGGACATGGGCTACAAGTGTCGCATTCCTTGAGTTAAGCCACTCCTGACCAACAAACTCCTCCAAAGCGTCTTACCTGGGCCAAGGAGAAAAATAACTGGACTGTTGCTGTGGTCCAAGGTGTTGTTTTCAGATGAAAGTAAATTTTGCATTTCATTTGGAAATCAAGGACCCAAAGTCTGGAGGAAGAGCAGAGAGGCATAAAATCCAAGTTGCTTTAGGTCTAGTGTGAATTTTCCACAATCAGTGATGGTTTGGGGAGCCATGACATTGCTGGTGTAGGTCCGACTGTTTTATCAAGACCAAAGTCAGCGCAGCCATCTACAAGGCAATTTTAGATCACTTTATGCTTGCCTCTGTCGACAAGCCTTTTGGAGATGGAAATTTCATTCTCCAGCAGGACTTGGCACCAGTCCACACAGCGAAAAGTACCAATACCTGGTTAAAAACAACAGTATCACTGTGCTTGATTGGCCAGCAAACTTGCCTGACCTTAACCCCATATATTCGGTATTGTTAAGAGGAAGATGAGAGACATCAACTCAAAAATTCAGACGAGCTGAAGACTGCTGATCGCCTCCATGCCTCAACGCATTTTAAGCAGTAATTGATGCAAAGGAGCCCCAAAAAAGTATTGAGTGCATTTACTGAACATCCATTTCAGTAGGGGCCCAAAATTTTGGGTTTTAAATCATTTTTCAAGCTGGTGTTATAACGTATTCTTATTTACTAAGATAATGACTTTTGGGTCTTCATTGGCTATAAGCCATAATCATCAACATTAACAGAAATTAACACTTGACAAAGATCAATCTGTAATGACTCTATATAATATACTGGTTTCCCTTTTGTGTATTGAAGAAATGAAATAAATGAACTTTTTGATGATATTTTGCGCTGGGACAACGAACTGGACGTGGTTGCTGACTGTTGCGTCTGTGCAACTGCAGGTTGTGGGCAGGAGGCATCAGCGCCTGCTTCCTGGACAGCAGATTGAGAAGGCCATAACACGGTGGAAGTGGAAGTGGTTTCACCCTCAGACACAGATTTTGTACCCAGGCGTTCCGCCCACCAACTTGGGTGCTTGGTTACCATGTGCTTTTGCATGCTGGTTGTGCTCAGGTTGGCAGTGTTCTTGCCTCTTCTTAGCTTGGTATGGCAGATGATGCAACGTACAGTTGTTTTGTCTGAATGACTTTCAGAAAAAAAAAATGCAATACAGAGGAACAACATACCTTTGGCTTGTTATCAAGCTGAGTTTGGGAGCTCTGCAGAACAGTAACCAAGTCCTCCCTCTCGTAAAACCACTATCACTTGTGCCTATTTTCGTGCTATGGATGCAACCCTCTCTGCACTGCTATGCTCACTAGGCGTGAACCGTGCCTGGTTGGATCAGTGATGTTAACTCAACATCGTCGTCTTCCAATTCATCAATCTGATCCTCCTTCTGAGTTGGTTTTAGGCTGACTTGATGGCAACTGTGCGTCACGACTATCCTCCACCTCTTCATACCTTCTTCAATATGGCTTTCTCCTGGCCGTGGGTGCTCAAATATTTATCATCACTGCCTCTACCTCCTCTGACCCCCTTTAATGGTGCATTGTTGAGAGGTCTGAATAATTATAAGGGACCGTAAACAGTTCATCGGAGTGGCCATCGTTGGGGTCATATGTCTCCTGGGACTCTGATGGGGGAGAAAGAGGACCAGGTTAAGTATAAAAAGGACAGGTTAAGTATTCAGAGTCCCAGTCTCTTGACTACAGAGACTAGACTGTTGGAAGACTTCATGGTGCTGCTTGTCAACACACTGGCCTTTGTCTGCATGAAACCCCACAACATCCTCTCACTTTTCTGGGTTCGACAGTGGTGTAGTGCCTAACCAAATTTTGACTGGAAGCTAGAATGAGAAAACAGTCATCTTCAGATGTGTCCACCGCCTTGGAGGACACTGCCACATCCATGTCCTTTAATGTGACCCTTTCTCATATTGAATGCATTATGAAAAAAAATTCCTGGCTTTGTTTTCACAAGTACCCTCACAGAAGTGTTATTTAGAATTCCCTGTATCTAGCAATGTTATGGGTATTTTTTTTCAGATATCAGCTATAATACACACGGCAACAGCAGACTCATGAAAATTACAGTAAATGTAACGTTTGGTATTCAAGAGGCTTTGCGCCAGTCACAAACTGCAGATAAAGAAAGCTATTTAACCAATACAATTTTTTTTTTAGATTGCCTTTATGACACACGTCAACAGGCGACTAAGTAAAATTATTACCACTGGTAAATTGTGATGCTGGGTATCTCTGCATGGTTTGCGCCAGTCGCACAACTGCTAGATAAAGATACGCTATTTAACCAATAGGCGAAGAATATTTTTTAGCAATTAGCTTTTAAAAAGGATGTTTATATATGCTGGCACTGATGAATATTATTTAGCTGAAAAAAAATTATATGATGGTAATGTAAGGTTCTATGTTATATAATTTCCTGAAACTCAGTTTGTTTGTCAGCCAATTTTACTTTCTGTCTTGCTGCAGCTATCTTGCCCTCAGTCAAAATGGAGTTTCCAGCTGCATGTTCCCACCCTGATTCTCTCCTTTGCTCTTAAGCAGCCACAGCTGAGCATCAGTGCTTCAGAATCTAGCCTGCAGTGAACCTGTGACTTGACTCCTGTAAGCCTTGGACCTTGTACTCCAGCTATTCCTACTGAGGAACTCTGAAGCACTTGTGGACTCTGAACCCTGCTCTTTGAAAGACCCACGTTTGCATGGACTTCGGTAACAGGAAGAAGATCCTGAATCTGTATTGGAGAGTGATTGCTGAGCTTGGATTACTCTGGCCTGCTGTGTCTCCTGTTCTGTGTCTGCAAACTGTGTGACTATTTCTGCCAACTTGTATGAAGTAATACAGGACTTTTCTATATCAAACCTGTGTCTCAGTATGTTCTCGCACCAAGCACAAGACGCTATATGAACTGTACTACATATTACAAGATTCTGAAGCCAAAACGTTTTGTGTCTGCTGGGTCTGGAAGGCTGTGTCTGCTGTACTGTGGAATCAGACGTCCGGTTGTACTTTCTGTGATGACAGTGGTTGTGACTTCTCACAACCATTCCAGGTGAGCAATTCCCCTTAAGTTTTTTCTTTTTGCAGTGTTACCACAGGTAAACACTATTTTTTTTTTTTTCCTTTCTTTTCTCTTTTTTTGTCTGCTGTAACTCTGGATATCAGATGTCTGGTTGAAACTTTCTGTGATGATAGTGGTTGTGACTTCTCACAACCATTCCAGGTGAGCAGTTTTCCCTTAATTTTTTTTTCTCTCTGCAGTGTTGCACAGGTGAACACTATTGTTTTTTTTTTTCTCTCCTCTTCTTCCAGTAATCCTGTCTTAAAAGATCTGGAAAATGGAGGCCCGCATAAAGGAACTTTGCAGAGTGACTGATAATATCCTTGCAGATTTGCAGAATATAAAGACCCGTTTTCAAATCTACAGGGCCTCAATAATCATAATTTGCAAGTGGTTGGACAGACTACCCAGGATTTGCGAGCCAGGATTGAGGTCCTAGAGGGGCGAGTCCAGGCTCCTGCCGAACCCGAGTGCTGGGATTCCCAAGTTGCCCCTTTTCGTTTTGGCGGTGAACGTGAGAAATTCAGGGGATTTATTAATCAATGCAATCTTTTTTTTTCTTTCACATGCTTCACAATTTCCCACTGAACGATCTAAGGTGCTTACTATAATTATGTTGCTTACCAACAAGGCTTTAATGTGGGCAAAACCCTCTGATTGAGACTGAGGATGATTTTTTGAATCACCTTGATGATTTTATTTCAGCCATGGGGCAGGTGTTTGATGACCCCAATCGAGGTGCAACAGCTGAAGCAGCCATGTTAGCTTTGCGCCAAGGTAAGCACTCGGTAGCTGAATATGCCTTGGATTTCAGGAGATGGGCCCTTGATACCACCTGGGACAGTTCCCCCAAAAAATCTATTTTCGAAAGGGGTTATCTCACTGATTAAGGATGAACTTGCTCGTGCCGACCCTCCCACTGCGTTAGGTGACTTTATTAACTACTGCATCCGTATTGATACTCGTCTGACTGAACGCAGGCAAGAGAGATGGTTCGAAAGCAATCGTACTTAACCTTTTCCTACCTTCCTCTCCAGCTAAGGAACCTTTGAGTAGGATTACACGGGAACCTGAACCTGAAACCATGCAGGTAGACTCTTTACAACGACGGTTAGTGTTGCACGCAAGGAACATCGTTTTAAGGAGAATCTATGTTTCTATTGTGGTAAGTCAAAGGCACTTCATTATAACTGCCCCAGCCGTTCTCGTAAGACTACTGCACACTCATTCATTGTGGTGTTGCGAGAGGGGATCTGTCAGGTCCGAGCCTCAGGCTCCAGAGAGATCTGCAGCAACAGATCTTGATTTCTCGGACTTAAACTCTGTTACCTCTGAGGACGTTGACTGTGTAAACGCTGCCATTTTTCAAGTTTCCTCAGCGGTGTCCAGCTGAGTTGTAAGAAAAACAATTCTCATTGCTTTCTTTCCATCAAACTCTGGGTTGACTCAGCTTGGGTGTCTAGCTCTGCTATGATCGACTCAGGGGCAAGTGGAAATTTTATGTATGTCTCCTTTGCTCTGAAACAGGGAATACGTTCAGTGAAGAAGGCTACTCCAGTACAGATGGAAACTGTGGATGGCTCCCTGCTGACCTCTGGACCAGTGGATCAGGAAACAGAGCCTTTGAGGGTTCTTATGGGTAAAGATCATCAAGAGAAACTGTCCTTTATGCTTATCTCTTCTCCCCACTTTCCCATTATTCTAGGGCTACCATGGCTGCAGGCTCAGAATCCTACCATTAACTGGGAGACCAAGGAATTACACTTTCCAGAGAAACAGATGAGTCCAAAAGTTTCAGCTTGCTCTGTTCCTAAAGGAATCATGTCAGTCCCTGAACTACCAGCTGTATACCAGGACTATGTGGATTTATGTGACAAGAAGAACGCTGACCAGCTTCCTCCTCACCGTCCATATGATTGTCCAATTGAATTATTGCCTGGAGCAGAGATACCTTTTGGTAAGATCAACCCCTGGCGGGGCCCGAGCTAAAGGCTTTAAAGGATTACATAGATGAAAATCTAGCCAAGGGCTTCATACGCCCCTCTTCATCTCCTGCAGGTGCACCCATCTTCTTTGTAAAGAAGAAAGATGGATCTCTGAGACCATGCGTAGACTATAGGGAACTCAATAAGGTTACTATTAGAAACCGTTATCCATTGCCTTTAATCCCTGAGTTATTGGAGAGAGTGCGACATGCCAAAATTTTTTCTAAACTAGATCTTCGTGGGGCCTATAACTTAGTCCGTATTAGACCTGGGGATGAATGGAAGACTGCATTCAGGTCACGCTATGGACACTTTGAATATCTAGTTATGCCTTTTGGTCTGAGTACCGCCCCAGCCACTTTCCAACACTTGGTGAATGACATCTTCAGGGATCTCCTAGATACATTCGTGGTAATTTATTTGGATGATATTCTAATTTTTTCTAACTCCACAGAGGAACATCATGGACTGTGAGAATGGTCTTGGAACGTCTAAGACAAAATCATCTTTACATCAAACTTGAAAAGTGTGAATTCCATAGGACCGAAATTCAATTTCTGGGGTATGTACTGTCTACTAGAGTTGAGCGATACTTTCCGATATGCTAAAGTATCGGAATCGGAATGGTATCGCCGATATCACTAAAATATCGGCGATACCCGATACCGATACCGGAAGTCCCATGTAAGTCTATGGGAACAAAATATCGCAACTAAAAAAACCCCATTCTTTCCTTGTAAACACTAAATATACACACATAGAATACATATATATATATATACATGTCATTGTGACATATATATATACATATATGTATAGTTTATACACTTCTACATAGTAAAATATCCTTTGATTCAATTGCCGGGTAAAGCCGGCTTCAGTGAAAAGACAGAAGCACCCGACATGAAATGACACTTGGTGTACATAGGGTTAAACATTTCTTTTCATGTCCTTTGCTATCTAATTTGCACAAACAATTAAATCAGACTATGTGTGCAAAATTTCACACCTGTAGGGGTTAATTAAAGGTGTAAATTCGTTGTAAAAAAAACGGACTTTTTTGCTACGAATTTACACCTTTAATTAACCCTAGAGGTGTGAAATTTTGCACACATAGTCTGATTTAATTGTTTGTGCAAATTAGATAGCAAAGGACATGAAAAGACATGGTTAACCCTATGTACACCAAGTGTCATTTCATGTCGGGTTCTGCATTTTCACAAAAGCCGGCAATTGAATTAGCAGCTATTATACTATGTAGAAGTGTATGAACTACAAATATAAATATATATATATATGTGTCACAAATTCAATGACATGTATTATATATATATGAGGTGTAAAATTGCTGAAAAAAAATGCGTGGGCTCCCGCCCTATTTTCGCAACCAGACAGACAAAGCCAGTGAGTGGGGGCAGATAATAATAGCCCAGAGGGGGACCATTATTTTTGCCCCCCCCGGCTACTAACATCTGCCCCCAGACACCCCAGGAAAGACAAATCTATAATTAGATTCGCCCTTTCTGGCACTTTGCCCGTCTATTCCCATTGCCCTGTAGCGGTGGCGAATGGGTTAATATGGGGTTAAAGCCACCTTGCTATTGAAAGGTGACCTTAAGCCAGGTTAATAATTGAGAGCTGTCAATTAGACAACTATCAATTATTAATCCTATTGCATGAAATAAAAATAAAACACACACACTTTAATTAAAAATCATTTTAATGAAATAATCACACAGTTTTTGACCATCTTTTATTTTACTGCAAAAACCATTTCCTGTAATAAAAATAAAATAAAAAAGCAAAATTATTCTTACCTATCCCATGCACAGTCAGGTCCCACGGTGTAATCCTTCAGAAAGGGTTAATGTTTACTGCAGGGACCGCAGCTAATGCTGCAGCCTCACAGTAAACCCCAAATGAATGAGTTCCTCTCCTGCCTGACAGGAGAGTAAAGGCTGGGTGTCACATAACGATACACCAGCGATCCCGACAACGATATGCACTTGTCAGGATCGCTGGTGTATCGCTACATGATCGCTGCTGAGCTGCCAAACAGGCAGCTCAGGCAGCGATCTGGGACAGCGACACTGCGGGTAACATCGCTTAAGGGCCCGTCTCACATAGCGATATCGCTACCGAGATCGCTGCTGAGTCACTAGTTTTGTGACGCAGCAGCGAGCTCACCAGTGATATCGCTGTGTGTGACATTCAGCGACGATCAGCCCCCCTGCCGGTATCGCTGATCATCGCAGAAATGTCAGGACCTTTTTTTGATCGCTGGTTTCCCTCTGACAGGCATGCATCGCTGCGTGTGACAGGCGGGAATCCAGCGATCAAAGGTCCTGACATTTCAGCGACGATCAGCGATACCCGGCAGGGGGGCTGATCGTCGCTGAATGTCACACACAGCGATATCGCTGGTGAGCTCGCTGCTGCGTCACAAAACTAGTGACTCAGCAGCGATCTCGGTAGCGATATCGCTATGTGAGACGGGCCCTTAAGTGGAAAGCTTAATTGATTGCTTTCCACTTTCACTTCAGGTCAGCCAGGGACACAATCAGTGACGTCAGAGGGAACTGATTAACAAAAATAGGGGTTCCCTTCGAAAAAAAAATGGCGTGGGGTCCCCCTATTTTTGTTAACCAGCCAGATGAAGCAGACCGCTGAGGCCTGGATTTTCAGGCTGTTAAGGAGCCAAGATCCATGGACCTTGCCAGCCTGATAATACCAGGCCACAGCAGTCTGCATATCTTGGCTGATTAACAAAAATAGGGGATCCCCTCGAAAAAAATTGGCGTGGGGTCCCCCCTATTTTTGTTAACCAGCCAGATGAAGCAGACCGCTGAGGCCTGGATTTTCAGGCTGTTAAGGAGCCAAGATCCATGGACCTTGCCAGCCTGATAATACCAGGCCACAGCAGTCTGCATATCTTGGCTGATTAACAAAAATAGGGGATCCCCTCGAAAAAATTGGCGTGGGGTCCCCCCTATTTTTGTTAACCAGCCAGATGAAGCAGACCGCTGAGGCCTGGTTTTTCAGGCTGGTAAGGATCCAATATCCATGGACCTTGCAAGCCTGATAATACCAGGCCACAGCAGTCTGCTTAGCTTGGCTGGTTAACAAAATAGGGGATCCCCTCGAAAAAAAAACGGCGTGGGGATCCCCCCTATTTTTGTTAACCAGCCAAGTAAAATGCAGACTGCTGCGGCCTGGTATTAAAAGACTGTCAAGGCCCATGGATTTTGGCCCTCAACAGCCTGATAATACCAGGCTACAGCAGCCCCACATTTGGCGCATCAAAAGATGTGCCAATTGTGGCACTTTACCCGGCTCTTCCCACTTGCCCTGTAGCGGTGGCAAGCGGGGTAATAAGGGGTTATTGTCACCGTTGATTGCACGGTGACAATAAGCCCGGTTAATAATGGAGAGGTGTCAATAAGACACCGATCCATTATTAATCCCAAAGTTATTAAATGTGTAAAAAAAAGACAAAGCAAGAAAAAAGTATTTTAATGAAATAAAAGAGACAACACAGTTTTCATTTCTTTTATTATACACTCATTCCTGCGACGCCATCGATCTCCTGTAAAAAAGAAAAAAAACAAACCAACAGTATACCACCTGTCCGACGCAGTCCATAACGACAGTCCCACGACGATCCAACTCTGCTACATCGCAATGACAGGCAGAGCCTGTCATCCCGGCGCAGCACAGCTGATTACCTGCTTCCCCGGCGGTGACGTCATCGGACTGACTGCTTTACGGCCGGGATTACCCAGCAGTCACTGCAGTTATCGCGAGAAACTGCATGTGACCGCCGGGGAGAAGAGGATGGCGGCCATGAAGCAGTCCAGGACGTGACTGCCGGAGATCTTCTGCCAGGTAAGTGCCGCTGACTCCTGACAGACCCGACAGACGGACACTGACAGTGACTGTGACATCCCGATTCCGGTATCCGATAAGACGAAAATATCGGAACTCGGAATCGGAATTCCGATACAGCTAATATCGGCCGATACCCGATATTTGCAGTATCGGAATGCTCAACACTACTGTCTACACAAGGAATTAGTATGGATGGAAGCAAAACCCAAGCCATCAAGGATTGGCCAAGTCCTAGAAATGTGAAGGAGGTACAGCGCTTCATCGGGTTTTCCAACTTCTATAGACGTTTCATTAGAAATTTCTCTGAGGTAGTGTCACCTATCACTCAACTTACCCGGAAAGAGTCTAGGTTTTCCTGGACTCCCCAAGCCCAGGAAGCATTTTCCCGTCTAAAAGATAAATTTACCACTGCACCTATCCTAGTACATCCCAACCCCGAGCTTGCCTTCATAATAGAGGTGGATGCTTCAGACTGTGCCGTTGGAGCTATACTCTCTCAGAGAACAGGTGAGAAGAATGTCTTGCATCCCTGTGCCTTCTTTTCCCAGCAGTTGTCTTCGGCTGAGAGGAACTACGATGTGGGCAATAGAGAGTTGTTGGCCATTATTGCCGCCTTCAAAGAATGGAGACACCTTCTTCAGGGAGCTGCACAGCAAATAGTCGTCCTGACAGACCATCGTAACCTTGAGTTTATCAGGTCGGCTAAGTGCCTGACTCCTCGCCAGGCTCGCTGGAATCTTTTCTTAAACCAATTTAATTTTATCATCTCTTATAGACCAGGATCGCGCAATGGAAAGGCTGATGCACTCTCTAGGATTTACTCAGCAGAGACACGTCCAATTACTCCTCCTAAGACTATTCTTCCTGACTCTAGATTCCTAGGAGTAATTCATAATCAAGACCTACTTAAGGACATCAAGGAAGCATACCATGCGGATTTCTTTTTGGCACAACCCCCAAGGGACGTAAGTCTTGTCTTTAAGAATGGTGTGTGGATTCAGGGACAACGCCTGTATATTCCTGAAACAGTCAGATTGAGAGTATTGCAACTCATTCACGATTCCAAGATAGCTGGGCATAGAGGAATTCTAAAGACACAGGAATTTCTTTCTCGTTTCTTTTGGTGGCCCACTTGCAGGAAGGATGTTTTGAATTATGTCACTTCATG
Organism: Oophaga sylvatica; assembly: GCA_033576555.1. NCBI lineage: Eukaryota > Metazoa > Chordata > Amphibia > Anura > Dendrobatidae > Oophaga > Oophaga sylvatica. Next base: position 324,533,229 of record JARQOD010000005.1, on the reverse strand, counting down.
TGAGGTCTGTGCAAGATGCAAAACACCTCGCTCCTCACCAACTGGTCTGTTACAGCCTCTTCCCACCCCGTCCCGCCCGTGGGGATCCATTTCTATGGACTTCATTGTGGAGTTACCAACCTCTCAGGGGAAGAACACCATTCTAGTGGTGGTTGACCGTCTAACAAAGGCAGCTCATTTTATCCCTTGTGTCGGCTTACCCACTGCAAAACAGACATCAGATTTGATGATTAAAGATGTGTTTCGCTTACATGGAGTACCGGATGAGGTTATTTCGGATCGAGGGGTGCAATTCACTTCTAGGTTTTGGCAAAATTTCTGTGCAGCATTGGACATTAAAGTAAACCTTTCTTCTGCTTTTCATCCCCAGACTAATGGACAGACCGAACGAACCAATCAAACCCTGGAGCAGTATCTCCGCTGCTTTATCTGCCACCTACAGGATGATTGGGTGGATCTACTTCCATTAGCGGAGTTCTCGTATAACAACTCTCAGAGTGCCTCCACTAAACAGTCTCCTTTTTACTCTAATCTAGGTTATCATCCTAACATTCTACCACGATTTCCCATAGAAACGCCTTTACCAGCAGTGGCTGAAAGAATCACGTCTTTACAGAAGAATATGGATCTTCTAAAGGAAAATCTGGAATCGGCTCAAGAAAGGTACAAGAAAGCAGCAGATAAATTTCGTAAACCTGCACCAGCTTTCAAGGTAGGAGACTTGGTCTGGCTGTCAACCAGAAATCTTAAGTTAAGGATTCCATCGTCTAAGTTGGGACATAAGTACATTGGACCCTATAAAATCAGTAAAATTATAAGTGCCGTTGCTTGTCGTCTTCAACTGCCCAGAACTATGAGAATCCACCCTGTCTTTCATGTATCCCTACTAAAGGCTGCGACACCCAATACGTTTCCTGGACGTTCCTTCCTTGCCCTGACCCAGTGCTAGTCGATGGTCAGGAAGAATTTGTGGTGGAAAGGATTTTAGATTCCAGGTTGTATAGAAATCAGTTACAATATCTGATTAAATGGCAGGGCTACCCAGTGGAGGACAACTCATGGGAACCGGTCAATAACGTTAATGCTCCTCGCTTGCTCCGTCAGTTTCATCAGAGGTACCCACACAAGCCTGGTCTGAGGTCATCCGGAGGTTGTCCTTAAGGGGGGAGTAATGTAAGGTTCTATGTATATATTCCTGAAACTCAGTTTGTTCGTCAGCCATTTTACTTTCTGTCTTGCTGCAGCTATCTTGCCCTCAGTCAAAATGGAGTTTCCAGCTTGCATGTTCCCGCCCTGATTCTCTCCTTTGCTTCTTAAGCAGCCACAGCTGAGCAATCAGTGTTTCAGAATCTAGCCTGCAGTGAACCTGTGACTTGACTCCTGTAAGCCTTGGACCTTGTACTCCAGCTATTCCTACTGAGGAACTCTGAAGCACTTGTGGACTCTGAACCCTGCTCTTTGAAAGACCCACGTTTGCATGGACTTACGGTAACAGAGAAGAAGATCCTGAATCTGTATTGGAGAGTGATTGCTGAGCTTGGATTACTCTGGCCTGCTGTGTCTCCTGTTTCTGTGTCTGCAAACTGTGTGACTATTTCTGCCAACTTGTATGAAGTAATACAAGACTTTTCTATATCAAACCTGTGTCTCATGTATGTTCATCGCACCCAAGCACAAGACGCTATATGAACTGTACTACGTACATTACAGTAAAAAGGAAAATAATGTAACTCCAAAAAATGGTTTAGTTTATGCTGGTACTAACTAATATTATTTGGATTTTAAAAGAGCTGCTTTGCATATTATGCTAGTGGGTGCCTATCTCTCCCTGATTCCACAGTCTGTTCCTAAACGATACAACACAATGCAAACTAGCAGAGATCTCCAGCATGTACTTGCAATGATGAAAGCACCCAGGTGCAAGCCTTTAACTCTCACTCGTATTAAATTTCTCCCTAGTCCCTAGGCTATCTTCACCTAACAAAGAACTGATCTTCACCCTCAATAGCTCTTAAAAGAGCTTTTTGTAATCACAAACTCTAACTATACGCTTATTTCACTCTCCCTACGCTCACACTACGCTCTCACTACGCTGTGTGTGCAAGATGGTGCTGACAGGGATTAAATATCCCCTATGGTACTGAAAGGCCAGTCAATCACAGTAATGCACACCAAAGATGGTACCAGCATTACTGTGATTGGAAAGCAAGCACAGCATATTCATTGGCTGCAAATAAAGCGCCAAACATGCTGGGCATTACACTCTAATATAACGAGGCAGATAGCTAATTATTTGCTGAGTAATGAATAGTTCGAATAGCGTACTATTCTTGCGAACAACAAATAGTGCTGAATGTATTGGTTCATCCCTAATAAAAACGCATTGTGATTCTAAGTCATTTCTCATGTAAGCCATGTGGTGAATTAGTTAAGGAGTCAGAGGTCAACTGCCAGGAGGGTTCATCATAGACAAAGGGATAATGCAAACGGATAGTCAAAGGCAAAGTCTGAGGTCAGAAACCAAAGTCTGAGTGTGTCAAGGCGAAAGGAGTAATACAAACGGGTAGTCAAAAAGCCAATTTCAAGATCTGGCAACAAAAAATCAGAATACAGAGCACAGAGCAAACACAACGCTGAGCTAAAAGGTACAACCTTCATGGTCTGATCTGATCATACCAGCTAGCTATAAATTCAAGTAATTATCCAGAATGGTTGATACCTGAAAGACTCTGTATGTCAAGCCAGATTGGGCTGTCAGTCACAATATCAACTGCCCAATACGCTTCTGCCTCAGATTAGGCAGTTACTCACAATGCGTACAGATCAGAAAGCCTCTATCCTATTGAGCATCTGAGTGGTCACTCATAGTGTGTTGAAATCGTAGCACATATTCACATTAAAGCCCGGGTCTCACATAGCGATACACCAGCGATCCCGATAACGATCAGGATCGCTGGTGTGTCACTACATGATCGCTGCTGAGCTGCCAAACAGGCAGCTCAGGGCAGCGATCAGCACAGCGACACTGCAGGTAACATCGCTTAGTTACCCGCAGTGTACCTTGGATACCAGCGCCCTGATGCAGGGAGCTGGTAACCAAGGTACACGTCGGGTTTCCAGGCGCTGCGCGGTGCCTGGAAATCTGCTGTGTACCTTGGTTACCAGCTCACTGCATCAGGGCACTGGTATCCAAGGTACACATCGGGTTTACAGGCACAGCCCCGCGCCTGGAAACGCGCTGCGTACCTTGGTTACCAGCGGATCGCTGGTCTCCCGCCTGTCACACGCAGCGATGCGTGCCTGCCAGCGGGAGACCAGCGATCAAAAAAATGTCCAGGACATTCAGCGATGATCAGCGATACCCAGCAGGGGGGCTGATCGTCACTGAATGTCACACACAGCGATATCGCTGGGGATATCGCTGCTGCGTCACAAAACTAGGGACTCAGCAGCGATCTCGCTAGCGAGATCGCTGTGTGAGAGGGGGGCTTAAGGCATCAAATTAAACCATTTAAAAGAGAAATGATTACAAATAATTAAATGTACCAATTAAAAGTACTAAGTCACTTAAGTTTGAATTTTATTCCTGTTTATTCCAAATTTTTTAGTCTAAATGCTTGGATAGATAGAAAAATAGATAGATAGATAGATAGATAGATAGATAGATAGATAGATAGATAGATAGATAGATAGATAGATAGATAGATAGATAGATAGATAGATAGATAGATAGATAGATAGATTTGTATACAACGGTTTGATGAAGTATTCACATCCTTGGCTTTATACCTATTTTATTACATTATAACCTGTGTTTAACCCCTTACCAACATGCAGCATATATATACTGCTGTAAGGGAGCTGCATACCCGCATAGAAAAGTATATATGGGGCATTGATCGCATGGACTCACGCTGACTGTGGCTGAGATCAAATGTGGTGTTGGCTCTATATGAGGGCTGACATCCTGCAGCAAAGCCCATGATCGATGCTGATCAGTGCCCACGAGCTGCCATGCCTCTCTGCATGTCAGACTTTGATCTAATGCTTTGCACTGCAGAAGCATTGAAGAGCTCTAGATTAGCGATCTGGGTGAAATTGATGTTCCCATCCTTGGTCAATGTAAAAAAGTTTAAAAAAAAGCTAAAAAAAATTGTAAAAATATAAAAAAAATATTAATCCAATATTTTTTTTTACATAAATAAATGTAAAGTACACAAATTTGGTATTTCTGCATCTGGAACAACCTAACCTATGAAGCTGTCCCTCTCATTAACCTCTTCAGTGAACATTGTTAAAAAAAAAAAAAAATGAGGAAAAAGATGCTAGATGCTTTAACATCACACCCCAGAACAAAAAGTAGAATAAAATATGGTTAAAAAGTTGAATGTTAATAAAAATGGTATATTTGAAAACATCAAATTGTCCTGCAAAAATCAGGTTGCCATACAGCTCCGTTAGTGGAAAAATAAGAAAGTTACAGCTTTCAGAATAAAGCGATACACAAAAAAAAATTCTTTTTTTTCTATAAAATAGTTTTTACTTTGTAAAAGCGCCAAAACATAAAAAAAATAAATGTGGTATAGCTGTAATCGTACTGACCTAAACAATAAAACTGCCACCCAAAAAACAATTCCTGAATTTCTGTTTTTTTTTTCATTCTGCCTCCCAAAAATTGGAAAAGAAGGCGATAAAAAACATAATGTGCCTGAAAATGGTAGCAATAAAAACATCAACTTGTTGCACAAAAACAAGCCCTCACATGACACTGTTGGCTGAAATATGGAAAAATTATAGCTATCAAAATATGGTGATGTAAAAATTTGCTTTTACATTAAAAAGCATGTTTTTAGTATGAGAGCAGGCAAACATTAAAAACCCTATGTAAATTTGATATCACTGTAATCCCACTGACCTGAAGAATACAGTCGTCTAATTACTTATATCGAATGAGGAGCGGCATTGTTCTGTCTCTGACATTTAATTTGTTACATCTGATGATCTGTTTGCGTAATTTTGCAGTTTATTCATTAGTATGAGTATAGAGAAACTTGTACATTCATAATCTTATTTGTTTGTAGTGTTTTGGCTCCCTCTAGCAGCCAGAGTCATGTTCACAGTCCTGTTTTCCCTATTTCTTATGTCTGAATCTCCTCCCATTTTTTGCAATGCTTTATGGTAGCTCAGCCTCCATCTCCCTCCATTTCCCTCCATTTTCCTTCACTCTGCATTCAAGGAAAGACTCTTCCATTACATCCCTCTTGCGATTGCATTGCTGGTATGTATTTGTGCTCTCTATAGTTAATTTATGTCCTAATGTTAGCCTAGCATAGTCAGTTGTATCCCGGCTCAGTTCCAGTTTGTAACCTTCATGTACAGTGTATAACATGTATAATGTGTATTTCTGCTCTACCATGCACTGATTTTATTTGCTTGATTGTTTACAGTTTCACCGAATCAATATACTATCACGTTCAATAAAAGCACAGACTCTACCACAGTATCCTTATTGGACTCCGATATAGCGGTTTATCTGCCTGTATAGCTACATGAGCCTGCTTCATTTAGTGAGAACAGAACAGTGAAACGTCAGCCATCCAGCTAGTGGAATTCAAGTCACCAGCTACACAGAGACTTAATACAGCTACTGCATCTCTGCACAGCCAAGCATTTCCCCAAGACACTATGTCCCACAAATCACACAGGACAAGATATGTTACCTCTGTTTCCTCAAAGACCACATCCATTAGCAGCATGGTCGCCATTGCCCACGCAAATGCTGAAGCTGCCAAAATGCGAGCAAGCTTTGCTGACCAAGAGATGCAACTTAAATTAGAGAAAGCACGCCTTGATGACCAAGAGAGAAGGTCACAGTTATAGAAGGCACACATAGATGGCGCCTTAGAAAGCCTAGCAGCAAAAAGGGATGCTGCCGCAGCCCTTGCCAAAGCAGAATCACTAGAAGCCACGCAAAACCGTGAGCTGCATAGATGAAGCAGTCTGCCAAGTCTGGAGTTTCCACTGCAAGATTCACCACAATGCACATCTTAGTATGTTAATGAACTTCCAGATCCAAACCCTGAGCCGGTACCAAAACAAGAACATGACATCTTCAGTGAAGCGAACGAGAGTCATCAAAAGGCTCAGCACCAGGATAGAAAAACTAGAAAACGTGGAGCAATAGAATTCTGCTAATGAGTACCTTGCCCCTCTCTAGGTAACCAATGTGAACCACCTTGCTGACACATCATACATCAGACCGAAGCAATACGACACCGACTGGCGCCACCCAGAGAATACTAACAGGTACGAATGCACCTCACATCACTAGTATACTCTGCTGACAACCGGTTCACAACAGAATTTGCTAAGTTCTTTACACAACGTGAACTTGTTGCCAAGGGACTGATGAAATTCACTGACCAAGCTGAAGGTTACAGGGCTTGGAAAGCTTCCTTCCAAAATGTCACTAGAGACTTGGGGCTACAACACAGGGAAGATATAGACCTCTTAGTCAAATACCTAGAAGAGTCAGTCAAACATGCATTAAGGATCAGAGACATTAATATAAACTGCCCTGAGATTGGCCTCAAAGCGATCTGGAAGAGGCTGGATGAGTGTTACGTTCAGCAGATGTAACAGAAAGAGCCTTATTCAAAAGAATCAATGATTTTCCTAATATATCTAACAAAGGTCTCCAGAAACTTAGAGAACTAAGCGACCTGCTAAAGAAAGTCCAAGTTGCCAAATGCGAAAATGACCTACAGGGACTTGCATTCCTAGACACAGCAGGAGGTGTTACCCCTATAGTTCAAAAGTTACCCTCCAATCTACAGGAGAGGTGGCTCACACATGGTTCCACATACAATTACAAGCACAGTGTTCCATTCCCTCCCTTCTCCGCTTTTGTAGACTTTATACACAAACAAACGAGAATTAGAAACGATCTCAGTTTTGACTTTGCAATGTCATATGCCACACTGTCACCAGCTGCAAATCCACGCAGAACATGTGTGGCAGTACACAAGACTTATGTTTCTTTTTCAGGTTCTAATTACAGGTCTGCTGGCTGCTCCCAAATAGACAAAGGTGCAGGACCCTGACAAGCAGTGCCCGCTCCATCAGAAGCCTCATTCTCTCCTGAAATGCAGAGCCTTCAGAGGAAAATCTATGCCGGATTGCAGAAGCTCCCTGAAAGAAAATGATATCTGATACAAGCGCTGCTCATCCACAACTCATCTTGCCAAGGATTGCAAGGTCAGTGTAAAATGCACAGAATGTGATATCACATATCATAACACTGCTCTACACCCTGTCCCAGCTCCATGGAGTACACAAAACAAGCCAGCTGACAGTAAGCATGGCGGGGAGGAAAGGAACACTGCTACAGCTACGCTAGAGATCACTTCACAATGTACAGAAATTTGTAAAGGGGCAATAGACAGTAAGTCCTGTTCAAAAATATGCCTTGTCAGAGTGTACCCAAAAGGCCATAGAGACAAAGCTGTAAGACTGTAAGCTATCTTGGATGATCAAAGTAATCGATTCTTGGCGAGATCAACATTCTTTGACCTATTCAACATCAAAGGGCCAAGCACTCCATACTCATTAAAGACCTGTGCAGGTACTGTGACAACAGCAGGCAGGAAAGCTACTGACTAGCAAATTGAGTCCTTAGATGGACAATTCTGCCTAGTATTACCTATGATCATCGAGTGTAACTAGATCCCAGACAACAGATCTGAAATTCCTACTCCAGATGTGGCAATCCATCACGTTCACTTAAAACGCATAGCACACCTTATACCGGAATTCTACCATCAGGCCCAGATAATCCTGCTGTTGGGGAGAGATATCCTGCAGGTTCATAAAGTGAGACATATCAATAGACTCCACAATGCTCCTTATGTCCAAAACCTAGACCTAACATGGGTCATAATAGGAAATGTATCCTTGGGAAGCATGCACGCCTCATCTTCTGTGACAAAGCATGCTGACAAATACATTGTAAAAAGGACGCCCATCTATGTTTCTACATTGTAACAACGAGTTCCAGGTCAGAGAACTACCACACAACATCCAACTTACCAATCATTTAATATACTTTACTCACAACAGCAGTATAGCTTCAGGAAGTTATGAGGATCAGTTAGGGTGCACAGTCTTCCAGAGAACTAAGCAGGACAACCAAGTGGCAGTTTCGGTAAAGGACAATGAGGACAATGAGGACAAGTTGTTCTTAGAGGTAATGGACAAGGGACTTGTTAAAGATGAGACCAGCAGCTGGGTCGCACATCTTCCCTTCAAAACCCACAGACCATGTCTACTGAACAACAGAAATCAGGCATTAAAACGTTTCTCCTCTCTCAAACAATCTACAAAAAAAACAGATGAAATATCACTTTTTCTCCTTCATGTCAAAGATTTTCAAAAACTGTCATGCAGAGCTAGCTCCCGCTCTCAAAGAATCTGAAGAATGCTGGTTCCTACCCATGTTTGGAGTATACCACCCTAAGAAACAAGGCCATATTAGAGTAGTGTTTGATTCCATTGCTAAGTTTGTTGATGTCTCCTTGAATGACGTTCTACTGACCGGACAAGACCTCAATAACAAACTGCTGGGAGTACTTATGCGCTTCCATAAGGATTCCATTGCCTTCATCACTGACATCCAGCAAATGTTCCATTGTTTCCTTGTGAGAGAGAGAGACAGACAGGAACTTCCTAAGATTCTTCTGGTACAGAGACAATGATCCTACTAAAGAAGTCACAGAGTATCGCATGACAGTGCACATCTTTGGCAACAGTACTTCACCTGCAGTCGCCATTCAAAAGGTCGGCTCAAGAAGGAGAAACAGAATATGGATCAGATGTCAGACAATTCATAGAAAAAGACTTATGTTGACGACTGTCTGAAAGCCTTGCCTTCAAATGAGACTGCCATCAGTCTTCTCACGAGAGTCCAGGAGATGCTTGACTGCTCGAACCTCGGGCTTCACAAAATAGCCTTAAACAGCCAAGAATTCATGGAAGCATGCCCTTATAAGGACTTATGTAACGGTCTCAGAGACCTGGACTTGGGGTCAGACCCCGCACCAATGCAACGCAGCCTCGGGCTTCTCTGGAATCTACAGTCAGACACTTTCACCTTTCAGGTCAGCAAGAAAGAAAGACCTTTCACATGTAGAGGCATCCTGTCTACCATCAATAGTTTGCACGATCCCTTGGGTTTCACAGCTTCTGTTACTATACAAGGTAAGGCCCTACTAAGAGACTTAACTAGGGAAACATCTGACTGGGATGCACCTCTGCCACCTGATAAGACAATACATTGGGAAGGATGGAAGAACTGGTTAGCAGCCCTCTCCATCTTGAAGATTCCAAGACCATACACCCCCGTGCCATCTACAGAAATACAAAGCAAAAGACTGTATGTATTTGCATATGCTTCTGTCAAAGCAATTGCCGCTTTTACCTATATCAAAACTGTAGATTTCAAAGGTCAGAGCCACATTGGGTTGAGTTAGCGGATTTCATCGCATCCAAGATGGATATCGACCTGTAACAGACCAAGTTCTATTCAGACAGCAAGGTAGTCCTGGGATATATCCACAACAAAACCAGGCAATTCTACTTTTATGTCAATAACAGAGTGCTACGAACTAGGAGATCAGTTCACCTGAAACAGTGGCATTACATTAACACAGAGCAGAATCCTGTAGATCACTGTTAGGATTTGAACCTGTGATCCATGGCTTGCTGGTCTGTTCCCTTGCTGTGGAGCTATTTCAGAACTTGAATAACTTCAGCCTGAAACCATATGAACTTCGTATGGGATAGAGATCATCACCTGCCCTGCTGATTGTTCCCGCCCTGATTAAGACTGATTGGACCTGCTATATATACCTGGCTCTGTGCAGCTTCCTGTTGCTGAGTATATTGTGGTGCTCAGTCTAACTGAGTGAAGCATTATCTGAGCTCCTGATCTGGAAGGTGTTCTGCTGACATCTTTCTGTCTCTTGTGGAAACCCTGCTGTTCCTACCTCCAACTCTATTCACCTAAACGGACTTGGTGCTTGTGTGTGATCTCAGCTGGCCCATGCTCAGGCGGGCTCCGGCATCTGCCAACATAGTGAACCACCACCGCCATATACGGCACTTCCAGAAGTCCTTCCTTGGTCCGCTCACCTGCACACTTCTGCTCCGGCCACTGACTTCCAGTCCTGTATCGCCAGTAACGTGACAGAATACTCAGCCTCTCAAAAATGGTGGCCGCTGGAGCAGAAACTTTGGAAACACGTGTCAGAAAACTGCAGGGTGCAATGTCCAGTTTGCACACCGAACAGGTGAATGGAAAAGCACGGATGGACGCTTTTATTGCACAAAGCGATCATAATGTCCAAAACCACCAACAAGCTATCCAAGATCTGCAGAATGCAGTACAAGTGTTGACTGCTCGAATTACCCAGCAAGAAGGACAAGCTTCCGTCTCAGCGTCTGCCACGCCCCCAAGCTACCACCTTTTCGTTTTGGCGGTGATCGAGATAAATTTCGTGGATTTTTGAATCAATGTTACCTGTTCTTCGATACACATGCTAATCAGTTTCCGACTGATAGGTCAAAGGTGCTATGCATCATTATGCTGTTAACCCACAAAGCAATCGCTTGGGCTAATCCTCTGATTGAGACTCGGGACGCACGTTTAGACAATCTGAACGAGTTTATTCGAGCGATGCAGCAGATGTTTGATGACCCAAACCGTGCAGCTACTGCTGAATCAACGTTGCTGGCATTACGACAAGGCAAACGCCCCATCGTAGAGTATGCTATGGAGTTTAGGAGGTGGGCCGTTGAAACTGAATGGAATAATGCAGCAAAAGTATCTTTCTTTAAAAGAGGACTTTCTAGTGCAGTAAAGGACGAACTTGCCCGTGGAGAGACCCCTTCGGATCTGGATGATTTCATCAAGAATTGCATCCGGGTTGACACCCGTCTGTCTGAACGACGACAAGAGAAGTGGACCTCCATGAATCGTTCAACTAACTCTTATAACTCCTCCCTGCCATCGGTCACTAAAGAAGTGCCTAGCCGGAATGTCCTAGATACAGAACTAGAGCCAATGCAAGTGGATGCAATCCAGAGACGAGCGAGTGCAGAACGAAGAGAACAGAGATTTAAAGAGAATCTATGTCTGTACTGCGGGGAAGCAGGACATTTTCTTATTAACTGTCCAAGTCGTCCCACAAATCGTTCAAGAAAAATGGTGGCGGCTATAATGGATCCTGATTCTTCCGACGAGGAGTCTTCCATCTCAGAGACTGATTATGCTAAAGACGAGATCCAGTCCATATCATCCATAGTTCCACCTACCAGGAAGGAGAGCCGTGAATCCCACTATTTTGTAACTATCGAACTGAAGGTTAACTCCCAGTGGATCACTGCATCAGCCATGATCGACTCTGGGGCCAGCGGGATGTTCATGGATTCTGCATTTGCTCAAAATCATGGCATAGATATGCAGAAAAGACGTTAACCTATTGTGATGGAGACTGTAGATGGATCTCCACTGAATTCGGGGCCAGTGGATCATGAGATAGGACCTTTGGAGATCTATATTGAGCCGCAGCATCGTGAGATGTTGACATTCCTAATTATTTCTTCTCCACATTTTCCCATCATTTTAGGTTTGCCCTGGTTGCAGAAGCACAATCCTATCATCGATTGGGAGATGAAAAAGATCAGTTTCCCCGAAAAGGAAGTTCAGACGGAGGTTCCAAGCGAATCCACATTAGAAGCAGTTCAGAATCCAGAATTGCTTCAGATACCAGCGGTGTATGAAGATTTCTTGGATGTCTGTGACAAGAAGGGAGCGGATACACTTCCCCCGCATCGACCATACGACTGCCCAATAGAACTACTCCGGGGGCGGCTATACCGTTTGGAACTATCTACCCTTTAGCGGGTCCTGAACTGAAGGCTCTTAAAGAATTTATTGATGAAAACCTAAGCAAAAAATTTATTCGTCCATCATTCTCACCCGCTGGAGCCCCTATATTCTTTGTCAAGAAGAAGGATGGAACATTACGCCCAGTAGTGGACTACAGGGAGCTTAATAAAGTCATGGTAAAAAAACGTTATCCTCTACCGTTGATCCCGGAACTCCTAGAAAGAGTACAAAGTGCGAAGATCTTCACTAAGTTAGATTTACGTGGGGCATACAGTTTAGTACGTATAAAGCCTGGAGATGAATGGAAAACAGCCTTTCGTACCCGATACGGACACTTTGAAAGTCTAGTGATGCCCTTCGGACTTGCTAATGCTCCAGCTACCTTCCAGCACCTGGCAAATGATATTTTCCGAGACCTGTTGGATCAGTTCATGGTCGTTTATCTAGATGACATCCTGATCTTTTCAAACTCTATGGAGGAACATCAGACGCACGGAAGACAAGTGCTACAACGGTTAAGGGAGAATTCATTATATGTTAAATTAGAAAAATGTGAGTTCCATCGAGAAGAGATTCGGTTCTTGGGATACGTCATTTCACCTCAAGGATTACGGATGGATGCTAAGAAAACGCAAGCTAACACCGAGTGACCTATCCCTAAAAATGTGAAAGAAGTTCAGCGTTTTGTGGGGTTCGCCAACTTTTACAGACGCTTTATTAAGAATTTTTCAGAAATCGTGCTACCCATCACGCAATTAACAAAATAAGGAGCAAAATTCATCTGGACACCCCAAGCGCAAGAAGCGTTCTCTCGTTTAAAAACGAAATTCACAATGGCTCCCATATTACACCATCCTGACCCTGAATTGGCTTTTATCATCGAGGTGGATGCTTCAGACTGTGCGGTCGGCGCTATCCTTTCTCAGAGGACAGGGGAAAAGAAGTTGCTGCATCCATGTGCATTTTTCTCACAACGTATGTCTGTAGCCGAGAAGAACTATGACGTGGGAAATAAAGAATTGCTCGCCATCATATCAGCATTCAAAGAGTGGAGACATCATCTCCAAGGGGCTGCACAACAAATTTTGGTGTTGACCGATCATCGCAATCTAGAGTTTATCAGGTCTGCAAAATGCCTCTCTCCTCGGCAGACTCGTTGAGTCTGTCTTTGTATCAATTCAATTTTGTAATTTCATATCGACCAGGCTCCCGTAACAAGAAAGCAGACGCATTATCCAGAATGTTTTCAAGCGAAACTAATCTTGTAACAACACCCAAACCCATTGTGGCAGATACTAAGATCTTGGGAGTAATACATGATGGAGATTTGCTGGAAGATTTGAAGGCAGCATATGAAACAGACTCGTTTCTATCACATCCATCAGGGGACGTGCATCTGCTTTTTAAAAATCAAGTATGGACTGATGGTCGACGACTATATGTACCAGAAGCAGCTCGGTTAAGAGTCCTACAACTAGTGCACGATTCTAAAATTGCAGGACACAAAGGGACACAGAAAACGCAGGAGTTTTTGTCACGTTTCTTTTGGTGGCCGAACTTTCAAGAAGACGTGAAGAAGTATGGTAATTCCTGTGACATCTGTGCCAGATATAAGACTCCACGTGCATCCCCTATGGGACTATTGCAGCCTCTCTCCATCCCAACACGACCATGGGGATCAATTTCAATGGACTTTATTGTAGATCTACCAGAGTCCAAGGGAAAGACATCCATTCTGGTAGTAGTGGATCGACTTACGAAAGCAGCGCATTTCATCCCGTGTTCAGTTCTACCTTCAGCAAAAGATACAGCTGATCTTATAATTTGCAATGTTTTTCGCCTCCACGGAGTGCCGGATGAAGTCGTTTCAGATCGAGGTGTGCAATTTACATCTAAATTTTGGCGCAGTTTATGCTCAGCACTAGACATCAAAGTACGATTGTCAACCGCTTACCATCCGCAATCTAACGGCCAGACAAAACGTACAAATCAGACGCTGGAGCAGTATCTTCGTTGTTATATTTGCCATCTGCAAGACGACTGGGTGGATCTGCTGCCATTTGCGGAATTCTCATATAATAATTCACAGAATGCCTCTACGAAACAGACGCCATTTTTTGCAAATCTGGGATATCACCCAAACATCCTTCCCAAAAATCCTGTGGCACCATTAATACCAGCAGTCGCAGAAAGAATCTCTCTGCTACAGCAAAATCTGAATGTTCTGAAAGACACTCTAATGGAAGCTCAGGAGAAATATAAAAAAGCGGCCGACAGGTATCGGAGACCCACTCCCATGTTTAGGATTGGAGATCGAGTGTGGTTATCCACTAAGAATTTGAAATTGAAGATTCCTTCTCCTAAATTAGGAGAAAAATTTGTGGGACCATACAAGATCAGTAAGATTGTGAGTCCATTGGCCGTACGTCTACAGCTACCAACATCAATGAAGATTCATCCTGTGTTTCATGTGTTGTTGTTGAAAGCCGCCACAGCCAATCCATTTCCAGAACGATCCCCTTCGCCTCCCGATGCAATTGAAGTGGACGGACAGGAGCAGTTTGTGGTGGAAAAGATCTTGGATTCCCGAATACACAGAAATCGTTTGCAATATTTAATCAAATGGCAGGGCTACGACACGGAGGAAAATTCATGGGAACCAGTAAGCAACATCAATGCTCCTCGTTTGATTAGACAATTTCACCAGCGGTATCCTGCAAAACCTGGACAAGTTGCGTCCAGAGGCCGCCGTTAAGAGGGGAGTTTTTTTTAGGATTTGAACCTGTGATCCATGGCTTGCTGGTCTGTTCCCTTGCTGTGGAGCTATTTCGGAACTTGAATAACTTCAGCCTGAAACCATATGAACTTCGTCTGGGATAGAGATCATCACCTGCCCTGCTGATTGTTTCCGCCCTGATTAAGACTGATTGGACCTGCTATATATACCTGGCCCTGTGCAGTTTCCTGTTGCTGAGTATATTGTGGTGCTCAGTCTAACTGAGTGAAGCATTATCTGAGCTCCTGATCTGGAAGGTGTTCTGCTGACATCTTTCTGTCTCTTGTGGAAACCCTGCTGTTCCTACCTCCAACTCTATTCACCTAAACGGACTTGGTGCTTGTGTGTGATCTCGGCCGGCCCGTGCTCGGGCGGGCTCCGGCATCTGCCAACATAGTGAACCACCACCGCCATATACGGCACTTCCAGAAGTCCTTCCTTGGTCCGCTCACCTGCACACTTCTGCTCCGGCCACTGACTTCCAGTCCTGTATCGCCAGTAACGTGACAATCACGCAACTAGAGCAGTTTATGCAAGTCGACTAGGAAGCACAACATGGCTCTCAGGGCCAAAATTATTGTACACTGAGGAACATTTTCCGGTCACCTTTGAACTAGTAGGAGAGAACTCATGCTGAAATCCGTCCTCAGGTGTCTACACTTCATACAACAACCTCTGCTATCCAGCTTGGATCTCACAGGTTCGACAAATTTTCAAGTTGGAAGTCACTTATTTGAGCAATTACCTGCCTGAGTCATGTAGCTCATTTGTTCAGGACCACCAGAGCTTGTGACACAGAAAAATGTAAAGTAACAGCAAGGCTTAACCACGAAAGCCTAATCACCTTCATGGCAGAAGCCACAGTTATAATTAACTTAAAACCCTTGGTTCCAGTCCCTAATGGCCCTGGGGAGACCTTGTTATTGACCCCAGCTACTCTCCTTACTCAGAAAATGGGACTGTCCAGTGCCCCTCCAGGAGGATTCGACGCTAAGAACCTCTACAAGCGCCAATGGAGACAGGTAAAAAGTCTTGCAAATACTTTCTGGGACAGGTGGAGCAAACAATATTTGTCTACTCTGCAGTAAAGTGGCAGTCTACTAGGCCTAATCTCAGCATAGGTGACCTTGTTCTGTGAAAGACTGTCAAATTCACCGGGACCAGTGGCAACTTGGTCTAGTTAACGCAAAATTCCAGAGCAAGGAAGCAACGTCCGCAAAGTTGAACTAAGGATGACTAAGGGAATGAACCTAAGACATTTTTCAGACCGGTATCTGAACTGGTCCTATTGTTGCCTTCAGAAGAAAGGAATAATGACATCCGTTGATGCCAGATGGGGAGTTTTCTGTCTCCGACATCTAATTTGTTACATCTGATGATCTGTTTGAATAATTTTGCAGTTTTTGCCATTAGTATGAAATAGAGAATCTTGTATATTCATAATCTTATTTGTTTGGAGTGTTTTGGCTCCCTCTAGCAGCCAGAGTCATGTTCACGGTCCTATTTTCTGTTTTTCCCTATTTCCTATTTCTTATGTCTGAATCTCCTCTCATTTTTTGCAATGCATTATGGTAGCTCAGTCTCCATCTCCCTTCATTTCCCTCAATTTTCCTTCACTCTGCATTCAAGGAAAGACTCCTCCTTTACATCCCCCTTGCGATTGCATTGCCGGTATGTATTTGTGCTCTCTATAGTTAATTTCTGTCCTATTGTTAGGCTAGCATAGTCAGTTGTATCCCTGGACAGTTCCCATTTGTAACCTTCATGTACAGTGTATAACATGTATAATGTGTATTTCTGCTGTACCGTGCAGTGATTGTGTGTACTTGATTGTTGACAGTTTCACCGCGTCAATATACTATCACATTCAATTAAAGCACAGACTCAACCACAGTCTCCATATTGGACTCCTGTATAGCAGTTTATCTGCCTGTATGGCTACAAGACTCTGCTCCATTTAGGGAGGACAGAACAGGCATAAAAACTAAATAATACGAATTATTCACCTACTGTTGATTTGGTCATTCTGCCTCCCAAAGATCACAGTAAGGTCATCTCACATTTATTCTGTGCTCTACTCTGGGATTTCCATGTAGATTTTCAAAATATCTGATTCAGACAGAAACCCTGACAGAAGATTCCATATGAAGAAGCAGATTGAGGTCCTGTGGATGTCATCTGGCCGACTATGATCCAACGGTGTCCATCTTTTTAGGCTTTTATAAAAGTGCAGTCCGCCAGAGTTTTGTGAACCTCTGAAAAGGAGGACAATGCTGAACAGAGGCTTGAAGGAGTCCAGAGTAACTCTGCTGCTGCATGACAGTGAATGGATGCCTTGGGAGGTTTCAACATTATAAATTTATGTGAAGCACCTGGGGATTCAGCGTGCTCACCACTAGAGATGAGCGACTTTGCCTCCGGGAGGGTCGAGCCGGGTTTTGGACCACCCGACTTAACCAAAAGTCGAGTTGAACGAAATCGGCCGACTAACGGGAAAAGTCGAAGGTCCGACTGAAACTCGTACTGACCCCAATGCAAGTCAATGGGGAAGAAAAGACGGCAGAAAGTGGAGGACAGTAAACACACCTACAGTGCCCATTTCAATGCCAACGACATCAATTCTTATTACTTAAGCTTGTCAACCTTAATTTACTTTATAATAATAGTAACGCATTCAAAACTGGGGATTATTTGGCTAAAGTTGTGGGGGGGCATGGCTGGCTTCAGGTTTTCGTGGGATCCGGGCGAAAGAGTCTCATTGAGCATCTTTAACACATACCACAATTCATGATGCTCCGATACGACAGAGAAATATAGGTATAGTACAATGCCAAATACGTCACTTCTTAAATTACACGAGTCATATCTATTGTAAATTCTGCAATAGCTCAAAAAACGAACAGTATAGTCCTCCATACAGTGTTCTGGGCACCACATATTGCTCCATACAGAATAGGCCCCATATGTGCTCCATATGATGCTCCATATATAAAGGGCCCTATATGATGCTCTAGTATATGATGAGCCCCATATATGATGCTCCAGTGTATAATGGGCCCCGTATATGATCCTCCAGTGTATGATGGGCCCCATTTATAATGCTCCAGTGTATGATGGGCCCCATATGTAATGCTCCAGTGTATAATGGGAACTATCTATGATGCTCAAGTGTATGATGGGCCCCATATATAATTCTCCAGTGTATAATGCTCCCTATATATTGCTCCAAACATTAAAGAATGAAATATCTTTCCTCGCTGGGCACTGCTCTACTCTGGACTCCTCAGTATTGCCATCTTCCAGCTCTTTGCACTGTGACTGTTCAGGCAGAGGGCGCCAAGAAGTGACATCATCGTGCTCTCTGACCTGAATGTCACTGTCAGGAAACGCAGTAGATGTCACAGTGGTGGAGCAGGGATAGGTAAGTATTGCAAGTGCTGGGGCCCGGAGCAAGCAGGGGGACCCACTAGTGGGCGCCAACACTGGCATATGGCTCCTCATAGTACGCCAGTGTCTCTGACTGTGAGTGGGCCCCCCACCTGCTCAGGGCCCCGGCACTTGCCTGGGTGCGCAAGGTGCTGACGCCGACCCTGGGGGGTACAGCCCAGTTAGGGAGGTGGAAAAACTGGCATATGTTGAGGTGTAGGTTGGATGTTCAGCAGCTGCAAATGGAGGAATTGGAGAAGTCGGAGGAAGAGGAGGACAAAGCGAGCCATTTTGCTGGCAACCTATGTGTCATCAGGGGAAGGTGGTACAAATTCCTTTGAAACCCAGGGATGGTTCATTTTAATGAAGGTGAGATCACCAACATTTTTGTTCGCAGCCGGGTCCTTCTTTCTGTCAGGATTGATCCAGCAGCACTGAAGACTTTTTCTGGTAGCACATGTTAGAGTTAAAACCAGCATTTCTTCAGAAGACCTTGGTTCTTGTCAGACAGGCTGATGCATACTAGAAGTTGAGATAAGAATGTTCCTTCCTTTGAGATAATAAACCCCCACTCGCCTGAGTTATGCAAACAAACCCTGTACTGGGAGTCAAGGACAAGGATGGAGTTTTCTGTTAAAACCAGTATTCTATGTATTTAGTGATAAGTTGTATTAACTGCCATATATGGTAATTCCGCTTCCTGCTTCAGGGGTGTATATAAGCCCCTTCATTAGCAATAAAGAGTAGAGTATATTGACGCACCCTTTGGTTTGTGTCTTATTCTCTCTGGTACCACATTCTGAGGAGGAAAGGGTTAACAAGATAACAGCGACGACAGCCTGGCGCCCGGACAGGGACCTGAGTTAATCTACTCTGAGGAAGCCCGACCGGTCCGGAGACGTGGGATGAGCGGAGCCTTCTGTTGGTGATATACATACAGCGCTGGGGTAAGAATACTTATTATATTCTACCCAAAATCTATATCACTGTATAGTGGACTCCCTCTTCCCCGAGCGGTCGGCTTTCCAGGTAAATCACAGGTATTCCTGGCTCAGGTCCCTTTGAACCAGTAGACCTTCAGATTAATTGTCAGTCCTGCCTTTCCTCCTTTGAATAATGACAGTATGGATCCAATGATTGTGTTGTGGTTTTGTCTTGGTGTCTGTGTGATTGGATTGTTCATTTGGTTGGCGTACAAATATTGAAGAGCGAGCAGTGAAATGGTTCAGAAACCTTTGTGGCCCATTGTCTAAGTGACGCAATTGTCTTGGTGACAGAGTCTTGGTGACAGAGTCTTGGTGACAAACTTGTCTTGGTGACAAGAGAATCTCTTCTAGGTGAGGAGATATATAAAAATGGGGAACCAAAAAAAAAATGCCAAGGAAGGCATTTCTGCTAAAGATTTAGTTGTGCGCAGAGATTGTGAAAAGCAGGCATGAATGAAAACGGAGAATTGAACAGTGATAAATGGAAAAAGGTTCTTTGACTCACATCATGGATGGTTGAGAGACAAAGGACTGTTGAAAACAGTGAACCTGTGGATGAGTGCGTGTGATTACTTAGAAGAAAAGACTGAAGAATTAGGAGACGGACGATACAGACTGACAAAAACAGGGATGACTGATTTACCCTCCTGTCTGCTTCCCCCCCCCCCGGACAGTAGAAATGTACAGACCATGGAGCCCTACAGAGCAGTCGGCTCTAATAAAGCAACTAGACAGGATTTGCAAGCACTTATAAAAGGGAAATTGGCAGATGAAGCTAGATACGATAGACTGATAGATGAGACATACAAGTGCTATGTGTGTAGGACCACACCTGACAATGCAGAAGTCAGTGACAGCAAGCAGAGATAAGTGCTGGCAGCAGCGAGATGGTATTTTGCTGTACACCAAGGTCATTCTACAGATAAGGAAACTGCAGGCTGAGGTTTGACCAGCCCCTCCCATCGGGTATTCGTGAGGATGCACAGGAAAGAGTGCAACAGTTTTTAGATTTTGTTGAATATGTTTTTAGAATAGACACAGTATGTAAGAATCGAAGGTCAGAGTACGTGAGAAGAAAGATAGACAGGCAGAGAAAGTAAGTAGACCAGATTGGAGATCAGTTAAAGCAGAGGATCTAGCGAGAATAGCACAGGGGGCACAACATGATTTAGCGCAGGCAAAAAGAGGTAGCTTGCACATGAACCCCCTTGTCTCCTTACCCCCCCACTCCTAATTGCACAGTGCAGGTGAACCTACCAGGGGGACATGAGGTTGAGTTCCAAGTGGACACGGGGGCAGACAATTCAGTAATTACAGAAGAGGACTGGCCATTTGGGAAAAGTGATTTCTCCCACCATGTTATAGCGACTCCTTATAACTCTCCATCTATCCTGCTCCCCGTCACTAATAAGATTCCTCTGCAAATTCAAGGAACCACTGTACACACACACAGTTAATGGTATCACCACGGGGTCAATGTAATCTTTTAGGAAGTGATGTGTTGTCACAATTGCAAGCACATATTGAGTATCATCTTGATGGAACTGTCACTATGACACCAGGATTGAAGCCGAGCACTCTTTGTAAAATCATGTCGCTAGACGTTGCTAGTATAGAGGACACAAATGAATTTCCTTCAATGTTGGAAGGTGTGATACCGCATGATTTCTGGGCTTCAGATAAAACAGATGTGGGCAGATTAAGGGTGCAGCCAGTCAGCAGATTACAGAAACTGGTAGCAAGTGATGTTAAAACCTAGCCCCCACCTTCGGCAGCAGGCCTGCAGCTAGGTTCTTATCAGTAGCCTTAACAGAAAAAAAAAAACTCCAGCTTCCCCCTTCAACTACGAGATTTAACTCTCTATGTATTGGCTGGTACAATATATATATTATATATATATATATATATATTATACACTTTTGTTCCAGATATCTCAGGAAGCTGCTTGGTTCACAGTTATTGATTTTGCCAATGTTATTTTTATAATATGTTGATGACTTACTGATTTGTGCCCCCTCCAGGAAACAGTGTCGTATTGCAACAATATCACTCATGTTGTTTTTGTACCAAGCTGGATGTAAAGCGTCAAAGGATAAACTGCAATTCTGTAAATCTTCAGTTATCTTTTTGGGACATTGCATTACACCAGGGGCTCGACAACTGACCAGCGCTCGCAAAGAAGCTGTACAGAACTTTCCTATGCCTGTTAATGTTGCCGCTCTTAGGATATTTCTTGGACTGGTTTCCTACTGCAGGCAGTGGATTCATGCTGTATCAATCCTCATGCAGCCTCTCTATGACTGTATCACCATTGTGCCTTTTAAACTAACTCCTGAAGGTATAGACTGTTTTTATTCTCTCAAAAACAGGATTGTGGCAGCTCCAGCGCTAGGAACCCCCAACTATGAACTACCATTCACCCTGTATCTCCACGAACAGCAGGGACACGCGGCAGGGGTATTGACTCAGTTACATGGTGACAATCAAAGGCCTGTAGCCTATTTCAGTGGAAGACTAGATGCAGTGGCTAGAGGTGCCCCGTCCTGTGTACGGGCAGTACATGCTGTAGGACTATTGCTTCACAAATCGTCAGATATCGTTCTTGATCATCCACTGACAGTACTTACACCTCATGATGTATATACCATACTGAACCAGGTGCAACCGGCACACCTTTCAGCTGCACGTCACCTTCGATTGCAATGTGCACTTTTAATGCCTCCAAATGTTTCTTTGCAGAGATGTACCACACTTAATCCTGCCATGTGTTACCTCTCTCGGATCTAAAGGAGGGGTCAGGTCAGGTATTGTACAAAGAAGATCCAAGAGAGGAGATTCCTATGACTGTGTTCAGCTTATGGCACAAGGAAACAGCAGGCCTACCCACAGTGTTTGAAACTGAGAGACTTAATGCTGATTTTGAATTTTTTTGTAGATGGATCTCGCCACCAAGATGACTCAGGTACCTTCCACACCAGGTATGCCATCGTCTCCCTGAATGCAGTGATCAAAGCAGAACCAATGCTCCCACATCAGTCGGCCCAGGAGGCTGAATTTAAGGCTCTGACCGAGGCCTGTAAGATAGCTGAAGGTAGAATTGTTAACATCTACACAGATTCTAGATACGCATTCGGTATAGCCCATGATTTTGGTCCAATTTGGAAATCTAGAGGATTCCTGATGGCAGCAGGACATCCCATTAAAAATGCTGACGCAGTCCAGCAGTTAATTGATGCATTACAATTACCAAAAAAAAAAAGGTAGCTATCATAAAAGTTAAAGCACATACCAGACGCACTGATCAGGTGAGTAAAGGAAACGCAATGGCCGATGCAGCAGCAAAAACAGCAGCCAGTAGACCACTCCAAGGGGTAACGATGCACCAGGTAAGCGCTCCCAAAAATCCCTTTGTGTCGGAGGATGCCTTAGCCCAGATGCAGGCTCAGGTGCGCCAGGAGGAAGTAGAAAAGTGGCAAAAAGAAGGTGCATGTCTGAATGAAGCAAATGGGGTATGGGGAAGAGGGATGCGCCGATGCCTTCCAAGAGCGTTGTACCCTGCGGTCGCCCAGATGTTACATGGGCCAACCCACCAGTCCAAAACTGCTGTAATGAGCGTGATGCAGAAGCATTGGGTAGCACCAGGCTTTTCCACCTGTATAGAAGGTTTGATCCAGGGATGCATGGTATGTGCTACACATAATCAGGGAAGGGTAGTCAAGACACCACCCAAACACGCCCCTCGGCCCTTCTATTCTTTCCAGAGACTGCAGATTGATTATATTCAGCTGCCAAAAATCAGGGTCATGGGAGTACGTGTTGGTGTGTTTTTGATTTATTCTCAGGTTGGCCGGAGGCTTTCCCGATTGCCAAGGCTACGGCTGCGGCAACCGCTAAGAAGCTGCTTGCGGAGGTGGTGTGCAGGTATGGAGTACCAGAGGTGATCGAAAGTGACAGAGGTACACATTTCACAGGTGAAATAATGAATGAAGTCTTGACAGCTCTGGGAATTCAACAAGCTTTTCATACCCCATATCATCCACAAAGCAGTGGAAAAGTAGAAAGACTAAATGGGACATTGAAGTTAAAAATCCAAAAGGCCATGGCTGAAACAGGGAAATCTTGGCCTGAATGTTTACCATTAGCCCTATACTCAGTAAGGTACACTCCAAATAGAAAAACTGGACTTTCTCCGTATGAAGTACTATTTGGCAAAATGCCTAGCTTAGGATGTTTCTTTCCCCAAGCACTGGAAATGAGTAACCATGTATTAAGCTCATATGTAAGGGATTTGCATAAAAGACTCAAAAAAGTACATGATAATGTCTTCAGTTCTCTTCCAGATCCGAACCAGGATCCTGGGAGTCACAGCTTGCAGCCCGGAGACTGGGTAGTCATTAAAAGACACGTGAGAAAGAGTCTGGATCCGAGATTTGATGGACCTTTTCAAGTTCTACTGATGACAAGTACCGCAGTCAAGCTACAAGGCAAGGAAACTTGGATCCACACATCGCATTGTAAGAAGATCCTTGGAGAGCCTCCAGAAGAGGAATGATGCTACTAATGACATTTGCTTGCATCCTTGCAGTAACGGATGCTTGGAACAGACTTAGCCGAGTAGATGGAGATGATAACAGATTCATTAGACACCACTTAGTTTTAGTGGATGGACTGAAAGAACAAAACCAAACTGTTGCAAACTGTTGGATTTGTACATTACATAAACGATCTGCAGACAATAGACCTCGCCCAAATGGGAGACCACACATAGTGGAGATGGGGATAGCAAATAAATTTTTCAGTGCATTATTCATCTACCCTATGATAACTCAGACATGGGATAAGTTGGTAGAATCCACAGATTACCTAGATGATCAAATATGGGATATTTTAGATATCATGAATGGGTCCCTTGCAGTACAGAACCAGCTAATTATTGTTACTAACCAACATACCCTCGTGTTAGATTACCTGACTGCAGCTCAAGGAGGGATGTGCCAGATTATTGGACCTGCATGTTGCCATTATATTGATAATTCTAGTGTTTTAACCCTTAAACATAAGCTAGAGGATGTCATAAAGTTAAGGAAACTATATGATGAGGCAAATCTGAAGAATCAAGATTCATGGTGGGCAAATACTTTCTCCTTTCTTAACCCCGCAAATTGGTTCAAAGGCATAGGGGATGGCTGACTGGGATAATACAAGCTGGCCTACAGGTTTTATTGATATGTCTTGCTATCTATTTAGTTTTTAAAATCTGTTTGATGTGTTTTAAACGATGTACTAGGACACAGAGGAGATATGAAGATGTGTATTGATCAAATGAAGGAACAAAAGGAGGGAATGTTAGAGTTAAAACCAGCATTTCTTCAGAAGACCTTGGTTCTTGTCAGACAGGCTGATGCATACTAGAAGTTGAGATAAGAATGTTCCTTCCTTTGAGATAATAAACCCCCACTCGCCTGAGTTATGCAAACAAACCCTGTACTGGGAGTCAAGGACAAGGATGGAGTTTTCTGTTAAAACCAGTATTCTATGTATTTAGTGATAAGTTGTATTAACTGCCATATATGGTAATTCCGCTTCCTGCTTCAGGGGTGTATATAAGCCCCTTCATTAGCAATAAAGAGTAGAGTATATTGACGCACCCTTTGGTTTGTGTCTTAAGGTACTGCCACACTACTCGATCCCGCTAGCGATCTCGTTAGCGTTGCATACTAATGAGATCGCTAGCGGGATTGTTTCTATATCGCTAAATGCTGCCGCATTTAGCGATATAGTTAACGACGCTATCGCCGTTAGCGATCTTCTTAACGACTTTAGCGGTACAAAAGTACCGCTAAATCGCTAAGAAAAGGTGCCACACAGCGATTAGATACTTACCCAGCGGGAGCGCCGACGAGAAAATAGGGTCCGGAGCGATTCCAGCGACGAGCGAGATCACAGCAGGAAGCTCGTCGCTGGAAGCTGCCGCACTGAACAATATCGCTAACGGGATCGCTAAATAGTGACGTTTTTTAGCGATCCATTAGCGATATTGTTTAGTGTGGCATACCCTTAATTCTCTCTGGTACCACATTCTGAGGAGGAAAGGGTTAACAAGATAACAGCGACGACACACACTACCAGCAGGGCAAGCGAGCTCCTGTAAGGCATATTGTGCCAATTCAGGCCTTGTGTCTAGTTTACAGGCCCAGTAGTCAAAGTGGAATGAACTGTGAGAGAGAACATCGATAGGGGAGGAGAGTTAATTTTGAACCATAGTTGACAGCTGCGGTCTCCTGTCTGTTGCAATCGATTCAGTATTAACAGTCGAGTGAGTGGTACACGAGAAATCAGTCCACAACATGGTCATGAAACCCCTGTCTCCAACGCCACTTGGGCTGTGTGCAGCATGAACACCTCTTCCATGTTGCCCAGTACGGCTCGTGGTAGAACCTGCATCGATACTGTGTGCTGGGAATGCCTCTAACAAACGGTTTACCAGAGTTGCTTGTTTGTTCGTCAATATTAGCTCTCGGTTCTTCTGTGGCATGATGTTCTGTAATTTGCCTTTATAGCGTGGATCGAGGATGCTGGCCAACCAGTAGTCGTCATCCTTCATAATTTTGGCAATGCGGAGGATCCTTTTTAGGATCCGCAAGACATAATCACACATGTGGGCCAATATTCCAGTTGTCAATGATACACTGACAGTGGTGCGTGGAGGAGCACTTTCAGCCAAATTCACACCCCTCCAGTCACGCACAAACCCTGTACCTGACCTTGGCAAGCCAACATTTTCTCTTGTCCCCCTGAGAAGCATCCTCCTCCCAAAATAATCATCCCCCTCCTCTTCTTCCTCCACCTCGTCCTGGACAGTTCCCTGAGCAGACAATGACTGACTGTCATCAAGGCTTCCCTCCTCCTCCTCCGCTGCAGACGCTTGATCCTTAATGTGCATCAAAGTTTGCAGCAGATGCATAAGTGGGATGCTCATGCTTATGATGGTGTCGTCTACGCTTACCAGCCGTGCGCATTCCTCAAAACACTGAAGGACTTTAAAGAGGTCTTTCAGCTTTGACCACTGCACACCCGACAACTCTATGTCTGCCCTCAAACTGCCTGCCCGTGTATCCTCCCACAAATGCATTACAGCCTCACTCTGTTCGCACAGCCTTCAACCATGTGCATGGTGGAGTTCCACCTTCTTGCAACGTCTATAATTAGGCAGTGCTTGGGGAGGTGGAGCGATCACTGCAGTATCTTCATACGACTGGAGTCTACGGGCGTGTTAGGATTTGAACCTGTGAGCCATGGCTTGCTGGTCTGTTCCCTTGCTGTGGAGCTATTTCGGAACTTGAATAAACTCAGCCTGAAACCATATGACCTTCGTCTAGGATAGAGATCATCACCTGCCCTGCTGATTGTTCCCTCCCTGATTGAGACTGATTGGATAGAGATCATCACCTGCCCTGCTGATTGTTCTCGCCCTGATTAAAACTGATTGGACCTGCTATATATACCTGGCCCTGTGCAGCTTCCTGTTGCTGAGTATATTGTGGTGCTCAGTCTAACTGAGTGAAGCATTATCTGAGCTCCTGATCTGGAAGGTGTTCTGCTGACATCTTTCTGTCTCTTGTGGAAACCCTGCTGTTCCTACCTCCAACTCTATTCACCTAAACGGACTTGGTGCTTGTGTGTGATCTCGGCCGGCCCGTGCTCGGGCGGGCTCCGGCATCTGCCAACATAGTGAACCACCACCGCCATATACGGCACTTCCAGAAGTCCTTCCTTGGTCCGCTCACCTGCACACTTCTGCTCCGGCCACAGACTTCCAGTCCTGTATCGCCAGTAACGTGACAGAATACTCAGCCTCTCAAAAATGGAGGCCGCTGGAGCAGAAACTTTGGAAACACGTGTCAGAAAACTGCAGGGTGCAATGTCCAGTTTGCACACCGAACAGGTGAATGGAAAAGCACGGATGGACGCATTTATTGTACAAAGCGATCATAATGTCCAGAACCACCAACAAGCTATCCAAAATCTGCAGAATGCAGTACAAGTGTTGACTGCTCGAATTACCCAGCAAGAAGGACAAGCTTCCGCCTCAGCGTCTGCCACGCCCCCAAGCTACCACCTTTTCGTTTTGGCGGTGATCGAGATAAATTTCGTGGATTTTTGAATCAATGTTACCTGTTCTTCGATACACATGCTAATCAGTTTCCGACTGATAGGTCAAAGGTGCTATGCATCATTATGCTGTTAACCCACAAAGCAATCGCTTGGGCTAATCCTCTGATTGAGACTCGGGACGCACGTTTAGACAATCTGAACGAGTTTATTCGAGCGATGCAGCAGATGTTTGATGACCCAAACCGTGCAGCTACTGCTGAATCAACGTTGCTGCCATTACGACAAGGCAAACGCCCAGTCGCAGAGTATGCTAGGAGTTTAGGAGGTGGGCCGTTGACACTGAATGGAATAATGCAGCAAAAGTATCTTTCTTTAAAAGAGGACTTTCTAGTGCAGTAAAGGACGAACTTGCCCGTGGAGAGACTCATTCGGATCTGGATGATTTCATCAAGCATTGCATACGGGTTGACACCCGTCTGTCTGAACGACGACAAGAGAAGTGGACCTCCATGAATCGTTCAACTAACTCTTATAACTCCTCCCTGCCATCGGTCACTAAAGAAGTGCCTAGCCGGAATGTCCGAGATACAGAACTAGAGCCAATGCAAGTGGATGCGATCCA
Source organism: Oophaga sylvatica (assembly GCA_033576555.1). Lineage (NCBI taxonomy): Eukaryota > Metazoa > Chordata > Amphibia > Anura > Dendrobatidae > Oophaga > Oophaga sylvatica. Next base: position 324,505,357 of record JARQOD010000005.1, on the reverse strand, counting down.
GAGACGAGCGAGTGCAGAACGAAGAGAACAGAGATTTAAAGAGAATCTATGTCTGTACTGCGGGGAAGCGGAACATTTTCTTATTAACTGTCCAAGTCGTCCCACAAACCATTCAAGAAAAATGGTGGCGGCTATAATGGATCCTGATTCTTCCGACGAGGAGTCTTTCCTCTCAGAGACTGATTATGCTAAAGATGAGATTCAGTCCATATCATCCATAGTTCCACCTACCAGGAAGGAGAGCCGTGAATCCCACTATTTTGTAACTATCAAACTGAAGGTTAACTCCCAGTGGATCACTGCATCAGCCATGATCGACTCTGGGGCCAGCGGGATGTTCATGGATTCTGCATTTGCTCAAAATCATGGCATAGATATGCAGAAAAGACGTTCACCTATTGTGATGGAGACGGTAGATGGATCTCCGCTGAATTCGGGGCCAGTGGATCATGAGACAGGACCTTTGGAGATCTATATTGAGCCGCAGCATCGTGAGATATTGACATTCCTAATTATTTCTTCTCCACATTTTCCCATCATTTTAGGTTTGCCCTGGTTGCAGAAGCACAATCCTATCATCGATTGGGAGATGAAAAGATCAGTTTCCCCGAAAAGGAAGTTCAGACGGAGGTTCCAAGTGAATCCACATTAGAAGCAGTTCAGAATCCAGAATTGCCTCAGCTACCAGCGGTGTATGAAGATTTCTTGGATGTTTGTGACAAGAAGGGAGCGGATACACTTCCCCCGCATCGACCATACGACTGCCCAATAGAACTACTCCCGGGGGCGGCTATACCGTTTGGAACTATCTACCCTTTAGCGGGTCCTGAACTGAAGGCTCTTAAAGAATTTATTGATGAAAGCCTAAGCAAAAAATTTATTCGTCCATCATCCTCGCCCGCTGGAGCCCCTATATTCTTTGTCAAGAAGAAGGATGGAACATTACGCCCAGTAGTGGACTACAGGGAGCTTAATAAAGTCACGGTAAAAAAACGTTATCCTCTACCGTTGATCCCGGAACTTCTAGAAAGAGTACAAAGTGCGAAGATCTTCACTAAGTTAGATTTACGTGGGGCATACAATTTAGTACGTATAAAGCCTGGAGATGAATGGAAAACGGCCTTTCGTACCAGATACGGACACTTTGAAAGTCTAGTGATGCCTTTCGGACTCGCTAATGCTCCAGCTACCTTCCAGCACCTGGCAAATGATATTTTCCGAGATCTGTTGGATCAGTTCATGGTCGTTTATCTAGATGACATCCTGATCTTTTCAAACTCTATGGAGGAACATCATACGCACGTAAGACAAGTGCTACAACGGTTAAGGGAGAATTCGCTGTATATTAAATTAGAAAAATGTGAATTCCATCGAGAAGAGATTCAGTTCTTGGGATACGTCATTTCACCTCAAGGATTACGGATGGATGCTAAGAAAACGCAAGCTATCACCGAGTGGCCAATCCCTAAAAATGTGAAAGAAGTTCAGCGTTTTGTGGGGTTCGCCAACTTTTACAGACGCTTTATTAAGAATTTTTCAAAAATCGTGCAACCCATCACGCAATTAACAAAAAAAGGAGCAAAATTCATCTGGACACCTGAAGCGCAAGAAGCGTTCTCTCGTTTAAAAACAAAATTCACAACGGCTCCCATATTACGCCATCCTGACCCTGAATTGGCTTTTATCATCGAGGTGGATGCTTCAGACTGTGCGGTCGGCGCTATCCTTTCTCAGAGGACAGGGGAAAAGAAGTTGCTGCATCCATGTGCATTTTTCTCACAACGTATATCTGTAGCCGAGAAGAACTATGACGTGGGAAATAAAGAATTGCTCGCCATCATATCAGCATTCAAAGAGTGGAGACATAATCTCCAAGGGGCTGCACAACAAATTTTGGTGTTGACCGATCATCGCAATCTGGAGTTTATCAGGTCTGCAAAATGCCTCTCTCCTCGGCAGACCCATTGGAGTCTGTTTTTGAATCAGTTCAATTTTGTAATTTCATATCGACCAGGCTCCGTAACAAGAAAGCAGACGCATTATCCAGAATGTTTTCAAGCGAGGCTAACCTTGTAACAACACCCAAACCCATTGTGGCAGATACTAAGATCTTGGGAGTAATACATGATGGAGATTTGCTGGAAGATTTGAAGGCAGCATACGAAACAGACTCGTTTCTATCACATCCATCAGGGGACGTGCATCTGCTTTTTAAAAATCAAGTATGGACTGATGGTCGACGACTATATGTACCAGAAGCAGCCCGGTTAAGAGTCCTACAACTAGTGCATGATTCTAAGATTGCAGGACACAAAGGGACACAGAAAACGCAGGAGTTTTTGTCACGTTTCTTTTGGTGGCCGAACTTTCAAGAAGACGTGAAGAAGTATGTTAATTCCTGTGACATCTGTGCCGGATACAAGACTCCACGTGCATCCCCTATGGGACTATTGCAGCCTCTCGCCATCCCAACACGACCGTGGGGATCGATTTCAATGGACTTTATTGTAGATCTACCAGAGTCCAAGGGAAAGACATCCATTCTGGTAGTAGTGGATCGACTTACGAAAGCAGCGCATTTCATCCCGTGTTCAGGTCTGCCTTCAGCAAAAGATACAGCTGATCTGATAATTTCCAATAATTTTCGTCTCCACGGAGTGCCGGATGAAGTCGTTTCAGATCGAGGTGTGCAATTTACATCTAAATTTTGGCGCAGTTTATGCTCAGCACTAGACATCAAAGTACGATTGTCAACCGCTTACCATCCGCAATCTAACGGCCAGACAGAACGTACAAATCAGACGCTGGAGCAGTATCTTCGTTGCTATATTTGCCATCTGCAAGACGACTGGGTGGATCTGCTGCCATTTGCGGAATTTTCATATAATAATTCACAGAATGCCTCTACGAAACAGACGCCATTTTTTGCAAATCTGGGATATCACCCAAACATCCTTCCCAAAAATCCTGTGGCACCATTAATACCAGCAGTCGCAGAAAGAATCTCTCTGCTACAGCAAAATCTGAATGTTCTGAAAGACACTCTAAAGGAAGCTCAGGAGAAATATAAAAAAGCGGCCGACAGGTATCGGAGACCCACTCCCATGTTTAGGATTGGAGATCGAGTGTGGTTATCCACTAAGAATTTGAAATTGAAGATTCCTTCTCCTAAATTAGGACAAAAATTTGTGGGACCATACAAAATCAGTAAGATTGTGAGTCCATTGGCCGTACGTCTACAGCTACCAACATCAATGAAGATTCATCCTGTGTTTCATGTGTCTTTGTTGAAAGCCGCCACAGCCAATCCATTTCCAGAACGATCCCCTCCACCTCCCGATGCAATTGAAGTGGACGGACAGGAACAGTTTGTGGTGGAAAAGATCTTGGATTCCCGAATACACAGAAATCGTTTGCAATATTTAATCAAATGGCAGGGCTACAACACGGAGGAAAATTCATGGGAACCAGTAAGCAACGTCAATGCTCCTCGTTTGATTAGACAATTTCACCAGCGGTATCCTGCAAAACCTGGACAAGTTGCTTCCAGAGGACGCCGTTAAGAGGGGAGTATTGTTAGGATTTGAACCTGTGAGCCATGGCTTGCTGGTCTGTTCCCTTGCTGTGGAGCTATTTTGGAACTTGAATAAACTCAGCCTGAAACCATATGACCTTCGTCTGGGATAGAGATCATCACCTGCCCTGCTGATTGTTCCCTCCCTGATTGAGACTGATTGGATAGAGATCATCACCTGCCCTGCTGATTGTTCTCGCCCTGATTAAAACTGATTGGACCTGCTATATATACCTGGCTCTGTGCAGCTTCCTGTTGCTGAGTATATTGTGGTGCTCAGTCTAACTGAGTGAAGCATTATCTGAGCTCCTGATCTGGAAGGTGTTCTGCTGACATCTTTCTGTCTCTTGTGGAAACCCTGCTGTTCCTACCTCCAACTCTATTCACCTAAACAGACTTGGTGCTTGTGTGTGATCTCGGCCGGCCCGTGCTCGGGCGGGCTCCGGCATCTGCCAACATAGTGAACCACCACCGCCATATACGGCACTTCCAGAAGTCCTTCCTTGGTCCGCTCACCTGCACACTTCTGCTCCGCCACTGACTTCCAGTCCTGTATCGCCAGTAACGTGACAGGGCGAGTGACAGATGTGTGAGCACAGTCTTTGCACCTTATGGAGCAGGGCTGTTAACTCCGGATAATTATTAATGAAGCACTGCACCACCAGGTTCAAGGTGTGAGCCATGCAAGGTATGTGTCTGAGTTTTTCCAGGGCTACAGCAGCCACAAAATTACTGCCGTTATCACTGACTACCTTGCCTAGCTCAAGATGTAAACTGCCCAGCCATGACTCAGTTTCTCGCTGCAAGTAGTCGGCCAGTACCTCCGCAGTGTGTCTGTTGTCGCCCAAAGACATCTTCTTTAAAACAGCCTGCTGATGCTTACCACTAGCTGTTCGATAGTGGGACACCTTGTGTGCAACACTGGCAGCTGCGGATGGAGTGCTCGTGCGACTGCACTCTTTCGACGAGCTTTTGCTTCTGGAGAAGGAGGGTTGAACACCTACAGCCAACTGTTGCCTATACCGTGGGCTAGGCAGCACTGTCCCACCACCGCTGTCCCCTGTGGACCCTGCGTTCACCACATTAACCCAGTGCACAGTGATGGACACTTAACTGCCCTGGCAATGCTTACAGGCCATGCATCTGTATTAAGGTGCACCTTTCCACTAACTGATTGTTTGAGTGCATGGACAATGAGGCCTTTCACATGCAGGTGGAGAGCAGGGATGGGTTTTCTAGAGAAGAAGTGATGAATGGGTAAGTCATAGCGTGGGCAGCGTAGTCCATGAACTCTTGGAATGCGCTTTCTACCAAACGGTAGGGCATCATCTCTAATGCGATCAGTTTGGCAATGTATGCATTCAAAGCCATTGTACACGGATGAGAGGATGAGTACTTTCTTGTCCTACTCAGAGTGTCTGCTAGGATGAGCTGGACTTGAGAGCTGCATATAGGGGAACTAGCGGTGGACATGGCGGACTGAGAGGGGGTTGGTGATGGTAATGGTGGTGGTGGTTGTGTTGATGGCCTAGATTCAGTTTTTTGTTGGAAAAACATTGTGATTCCCTGACTGCTTTGGCCTTGCGACGACACCTCAACATTTCTTCCTGGTGGTGTGCTAACCGGTGGGCTTACAGTGGGGGAAGCGATGTAGAGTTGCTGGTAGTGTTGAGCGATACTGCTCGATATCTAAAAATATCATATCGGAATGGTATCGCCGATATCACTAAATATCGTCGATATCCAATTCCGATACCGGAAGTCCCATGTAAGTCTATGGGAACAAAATATCGCAACAAAAAAAAACCTTTCTTTCGTTGTAAACACAAAATATACACACATAGAATACATATATATATATATATATATATATAATATATATTACACACATGTCATTGTGACATATATATATACACATATATTTATAGTTTATACACTTCTACATAGTAAAATAGACTCTGATTCAATTGCCGGGTAAAGCCGTGACATACCCCATAGAAGTTGACGGGCTCGGTGCCGAGTACCCCCAAAACCTCTGGCTCTGTGCGACTCAACTTGGGCGTCACGAACAGGATTCTGTAGCTCGCTATAAGCGAGTCCTGTGTGCCTGAATTGAACTGGTTTTGTGCTTGAGAATTGCTAAAATCATCAGAGAATGTATTTGCCATTTTTCCGCCATATCTGCGTCACGACGAGGCACTGGTGAAGAAGAAGGGCGTGCTCTTCGTGGGTGTACACTCACTCAGTGGCGCAAAAACGATGGCCGACCACTCTAAATGGTACTGCAATGTAAGATCGTGCCCCACAGCTCTTCAGTTCCGCCTCCTCATCCTCCTCAGTGTGCGGAAACTAACACGAAGGTCCCGCCTCACTACAAAAGAGGGGCCCTCTCCAGATGCTAATGACACATGTGACTTGGCAGAGATGGCTAATGGACACGAGCAGAAGTGTGAAGGGATGGAGCAGTCAGAGCTCTCCCCCCACGGAAGCGACCCGATCGCCACGGAACCACCATTGGGCACCCGGCCTGGAAACCCTCCTACGCTGCAAGAAGCGGAGGATACCCTAAGAGGCCTGGCCCGGCATCGGGAGGAGGTCGCCAGGATGGAAGCCAGCTGGCGTGCCCTAAAACTAAACTTGGAGCGGCGCCAATCCCTCTTACCTGAAGTGTCTGTACCGGAAGGTGAGGCACCCGTTCTAGTAGAGGAGTCCGTGCGGGCATCCCAGCCCTTGCAATGTGATCCGGTTGACGTTGTCGCAGTGGAGGCACCCGTTCCTGCAAAAAACTCTGCACCGGCAGCACCCCAGATCCCGCTGTCTGCCCCCGTCGCTGAGACAGAAGAAGCGACACCCGTCCTCATGGAGGAGGCCGCGCAGGCACCAGAGGTCTACCTGTCTGTACCGGAGCCCCGACTGTCATCTTCTCCAGAGCCGGCTGCTTCCTCCGCAGGTGACGCCGCCAGGAGGGGGCGCCAGGAGAGCTGCCGCAAACCGGACATCGTAAGCTGCAGTTTGATGGTGGAGACATGGAGATGCTGGTAGAGGAGAATTACAACCGCGTCAGGAGGAAGAGTGGAGACGTTGGGAGCGGGAAGCAGAGCGACAAAGGGAGCAGCGAGAATCCCAAAAGCTTCGGCAACGTAACCTGGAGAAGGACCGGGCAGATAAGGACCGGATGAGAAAAGATAAAGGTACCCTGTGGGAGCCGCGGCGTAAGGGTGCAGTACGGAGCTTTAAATTGAAAGGTGGTTGGGGCTTCATCCAGGAGCCTGGACTTTATTTAGAAGTGTTTGTGACCCGGCGGGACGTGGAGGCTCACCTCCCAGAAGGACACCCGGGGAGGGACCTGTTGCCAGGAGACTTGGTGACTTACACCCAACACTGGGGTTACAATGGATGGTACGCCCTAAATGTTACCAGGTGCGACCCCTACTCCTCAGAGTGTCAGGAACCTGTGAGACCCTCGGAGCCTTCAGCCTCCCACATCCAGGGCTCTGCACAAGTGCCCACCCCACGCCGTAAATCTCCCCAGCCTCCCTCAGTGGTCTCCTCAGCAGCCCCAGCTATGGACATGATAACTATAGCTGGCCCGTACCCGGCGCCTGTTAGGCCCCCTGGGGTTCGTTCAGTCCGGGACATAGGGCTCCAGACCCGGAGGGAGATGAAAGAGGTGGCCACACAGACACAGATAGCGGGTCACGACTTGACTGTACAGGCCACACGACGTCATCAGGTCCTGGTGGTCCTTGGTGTCTCGGATGTTTGGCAAGCATCAGAAGAGTACCAGGTGGTACCTGGAACACCCCTGCCAAAGAATTATAAATAACCCGGACAGGGTCCCTGTATGTAAATAGTTAAATATGTAAATAGTTAAATTGTTGATGTACCCGTACGGGTGAATGTTCATAAAAAAATTTTTTAATTTAATAAAAAACACAACACAGTTTTCATTACTTTTATTACAGTCTCATCATCGATCTCCTGTAAAAAAATGAAAAAAAAAAACAGCAGTATACCACCTGTCCGACGCAGTCCATAGTAACGAGTGTCCCACGACGAACCAGCTCTGCTACATCAGAATGACAGGCAGAGCCTGTCATCCCGGCGCAGCACAGCTGATTACCTGCTTCCCCGGCGGTGACGTCATCGGACTGCTTTACGGTCGGGATTACCCTGCAGTCACTGCAGTTATCGCGAAAAACTGCATGTCACCGCCAGGGAGAAGATAATGGCGGCCATCAAGCAGTCCAGGACGTGACCGCCGGAGATCTTCTGCCAGGTAAGTGCCGCTGACTCCTGACAGACCCGACCGACGGACACTCACAGTGACAGTGACAAATCCGATTCCGGTATCCGATATGACGAAAATATTGGTACTCGGAATCGAAAGCCCGATACAGCTAATATCGGCCAATACCCGATATTTGCAGTATCGTATCGCTCAACACTAGTTGCTGGCTAACTTCAGTCAGAGCAGGTGCACATGTGCTACCTGAGGTTTTGTAGTCCGTCCATGCTTTGCTAATGCATGGTGTTTAAATGTCTAAGCATGCAACTGGTATTCAAATTTGGGAGATTTTTCCCTCGGCTAAAGGTCCTTCCGACTTCTTACAGATAACCTTTGCTTCATAAATAGGATTTTGGTCAAAAAAGTGCCACACTGCACTCTCCCTACTATGGTATAAATTTCAGAGCTTGCACGCTGTGCTAATTTTACCGTCTGGCCAAGCTGTCCTGCAACCCTTTTTGTTTTTTTAACACGTTTTTGGACAGCTACGGGCCTGCCAGATAATCGCAGCTGCGATGTCGAAACCTGCTGCGGATGCTCCTCCTCTTCTGAGCTACTGCCAGAAGCACCCTCTTCCAACCAATGGATGCCAATCTGGGTCAACAACTGCGTCATCCATCACCTCCTCTTTAATTTCATCTGCACCTTCCTCTGTGTCACCATGTAAGGTGGTATAGTATGCGGGAAGGGGCACCTGAGTTTCATCAGGGTCAGATTCTGGCTCAGTAGACTGCGAGGGCAATGTAGTGCTGTGGGTGAATGTACCAGCAGAATTATATAGCAGTGGCTGCGCATCAGTGCACTCCATGTCATATTCATCTTGGACTGGGGAATTCATGATTTGACTTGATCACCCTGGCATGGTATGTGAACAGAGCTCCATGGAGTAATCTGAAGTGTGGCCTGCCGCATCCTTCACTTGTGTTGGGGGTGGAGGACACAAGGAAAGGTGTTGTTCCTGAACAGGAGCTTGCACTGACGACTCAGTGCTTGCAGTTTTTGAAATTTCAGAAGAGGAGGCGATAGAGCTGGAGGCTCTTTCGGCAATGTAAGCCAAAACCTGTTCCTGATGCTCCAGCTTAAAAAGCGGTTTACCTACTCCCAGAAAAGGAAGCCTTCCATGCCTTCTGGAGCCAGACGATGACACAGGCTCAACATCTCCTGCCTTACGTGTTATTGTGCTTTTGGCACTACCAGCAGATGCACACCACCACCATCAGTACCAGCTGCCCCCCCCGCCCACATACGCGGCCTCTTTCACCATACTTCCTCATGTTTTGGAAAATGTACCAAAAATACCAGCAGATATATGGTACTGTATCAGAAGCGTACAGCTGTATACAGTGTAGTGGAAATTTTAAATCTCCGTATATATTTCCGGAGTCACACAGACGCTCACAGGCTCAGTATGGATTAGACCAGAATATAAAAAGCTGAAAAACAGTACAGTATCAGAATCGTACAGCTGTATACAGTGTAGGGGTAATTTTAAATCTCTTTTATATATTTCCGGAGTCGCACAAAGACGCTCACTCCGTTTGGATTTGACCAGAATACAAAAAGCAGAAAAACGGTACTGTATCAGAAGCGTACAGCTGTATACAGTGTAGGGGGTAATTTTAAATCTCTTTATATATTTCCGGAGACACACACAAACGCTCACTCAGTATGGATTAGACCAGAATATAAAACGCAGAAAAACAGTACTGTATCAGAAGCATACAGCTGTATACAGTGTAGGGGTAATTTTAAATCTCCGTATATATTTACGGAGTCCCACACAGACTCTCACTCAGTATGGATTAGACCAGAATATAAAAAGCAGAAAAACTGTACTGAATCAGAAGCGTAAAGCTGTACACGGTGTAGGGGAAATTTTAAATCTCCGTATATATTTCCGGAGTCACACAGACGCTCACAGGCTCAGTATGGATTAGACCAGAATATAAAAAGCTGAAAAACAGTACAGTATCAGAATCGTACAGCTGTACACAGTGTAGGGGAAATTGTAAATCTCCATATATATTTCCTGAGTCATACACAGATAGTCAGCATGTATTTGTCCGTGATACCAGCCGTTACTCGGTAGTGTGTGAGGAGCGTGCAGCTCTATGGTGTGGGAAAATATGAACGCTCGGTAACTGCAGAAAAAAAGAATAAAAGTATTAGTGCTGTGTAAAAGCAGTCTGGACAGCAGTGTTCACACAGCAATACAGCTATCAGGCAGCCTATTAACCAGCGCTGCTGCACACAAGGAAATCCTCCCCTGTCATTGCACACTAACTGTACAGCACAATTGCTATCAGCACAAGCACATAAGAACTCTTTTTCCAGCCCTAACTCTCTACCTACTAATAAACAGCAAGCAACCTCTCCCTACTGTTAAGATCGGCAGAAGTAAAATGGAGATCGGCGGTCAGGGCTTTTATAGACACTATGACGCCTCACAAAGCAAGCCAATCACTGTAATGCTCTTCTCTAAGATAGTGGTGGACGCTGCCGATGTCATCTCGTTGCCCACAGTGTACGTCCTTGCTCATTGCCTGAAAAAAGGCTCCTGCAAGCATTATGGGAAAACCGATTTTGGCGCTCGTTTTGCCGAACGCATGACCGACTTCACGCTATGGTCAGGTTCCACTCGGCGAAACCCGACTTTGGTGAAAGTCAGCGACTTTTGAATCTGACTGACCTGTGTCGCTCAACTCTACTCACCACACATCTAGAAAAGTTTACTGATGGGTCTAGTTTGCAAAATGGGGTCACTTGTGATTGTTTACATTCTTTAGGCACATCAGGGGGGCTCCAAACGCGACATGACGTTCACTAATTATTCCAGCAAATTTTACATTCAAAAAGTCAAAATGGAGCTTCTTACCTTCTGAGCTCTACATACATATGGGGTATTGGCATACTCTGGAGAAATTGCACAACTAAATTTGGGTCCATTTTTTCTACTACCCTTGTGAAAAAAAAAAAAAAGGTCTAATTGAATATTTTTGCGAAAAAAAATTAAATGTTCATTTTGTCCCTACACATTCCATTAATTCCTGTCAATCACCGGAAGGGTTAATAAATTTCTTGAATTTTGTTTTGAACACCATGAGGGGAGCAGTTTTTAGAATGATATCTCTTTTGGGTATTTCCTTTCATACAGGCCCCTCAAAGACAATTCAAATGTGATGTGGTCCTTAAAAAATGGTTTTGTAAAATCTGGCACTTAGCTTCACTCTTCCCACTTTTCATATTGCTGTGGCAAGTGGGGTAAAATTTATTGGGTTAATGTCAACTGTTTTATGGCAACTGACATCAAGCCCACAAGTTATTAATGGAGAGATGTCTATAAGACACCTATCCATTGCTAACCCCATAGTAAGTTTTGAAATAAACACACTGCAAGAATAAAGTCATTTAATTAAAATAAATGACACAGACTACTTTTATTTGAAATGAAAATAAAAAACAAATTTATACTTAACTTATGACCATTCAATTGAAGCCCTCGTCAACTGGAAAAGCAGAGAAAAATTACTATGAAACTTACCTTATGCCTAATCTACTACTGCCCATGTCCCCTGCGAAAAATAATAAATAACCATATCCCTCACCTGTGTGATGTGAAGATAATTCATAAATTAACATGACAATTCAGACGATTTAAAGAGCAATCACACCAGGTACCGCTGTCCCCATTATCTGGATTTCACTGGCAGGAATGTGATCAAAGCTCCTAAGTGACAAAGTTCTCCAGAGTTCATACTTTAACCCAGGTAAACTTACTTATGGCTCTGCTTGCTGTGTGAGAACGTTGTCAGCTGTCAGCCCACAGCGGTCAGTTTTGCCATACTGGTTATCAGAAATAGAACTTTTTTTATTCAATTATTTATAGTGCAGATGCTGGCTGATGGATACTCCCATCAGCGGCTCATGCTTTCGCTGTTATCAGCAACAGCAGAAGTAGGCTGTTGGGAGTAGTACTCTCATAACTCATGCCTGTGACAGAGGTAAACTTTTTACTGCCGGTAACAGCTCCTGGCTCATGTTGTCATCTGACAGCATGGGAACAGCAGCTCTCTGACTGATGTTAATGATCCTATCGCGGACTAGAGGCAGTGTTTGCCACAGTGTCATGATGATGACAGAGTGACAAACAATGTATATTCGGACCACTTTTCATATGAATGGAGTACAGGTTTGGGTTTGAATATGAGTACTGTTCTGGAACCTGAACTGAAGGTTTTTAAATGTCCTGCCGAACCCGCCTGACCAAAACATCCAGGGGTTAGCCCATCACTAGTGAATATAACTGTGCTTTTTTATTTTTATTTCAAATAAATGAGCCTGTGTAATTATTTCAATTAAAGGATTTTATTCTGGCTTTCTCTTTTTCACAATCTAACTATGGGAAAAGTAATGGGGGATTCTTATAGACACCTCTCCATTACTAACCTGTGGGCTTGACATTAATGACCATAAAACAGCTGACATCAACCCCACAACTATAATCGCACTTGCCACCGCACCAAGGCAACTGGGAAGGCCAGAAAAAGCACCAGAATTGGCGCATGTAATAGATATGCCTTTCCTTGGGTGGCTGTGGGCTGCTATTTATAAGCTTGGGGGGGCAATATTCATGGCCCCTTAGCAGTCTGAGAACACAAACACTCAGATGTTTGATTTAACTAGGTTGGTTGTCAAAAATGGGGGGATTTCATGCTTTTTTTTAATGATTTATTTAAATAATGCAAAAAAAATAATCAAGGGACCAGTCTATTATTGATAACTAGACATGATAAAGCTGAGAGCTGAGGGTTGCAGCCTGCATCTGTCAGTTTTGCCTGCACTTTTTATAAAAAACAGAAGAGATCCCATGTAATTTTTTAAAAATGTATTTATTTATAATGCACAGGTGCCGTCTGATGAATACGGTCATCAGCGGAGCCTGCTCTCGCTGTTATCAGCAGCAGGTTTAGGCTAATGAGGGTAGTACTCTCTTATTAGCTGATGTCTGCATCTGGCGGTGACCTTGGTACGCCAGTCACAGCTGATGGCTCACATTCTTATTTGACAACATGGGAACCGTAGCTCTCAGATCGGTGGTAACGATCTAACTGCCGATCAGAGCTACCGATGTTTCTCGTGCTGTCATGCAGATAACAGCATGAGAAGCATCCAGTGTTCGAGGTGCCGAACACCAAACAATCACACGAACTTCCTGGAGACATTTATGTTCAGGGTCCATGTATGAAGACTAGGCGACCGGTACAGACCCCAAACTTTTCTGTTCGGCTTTGCCCATTTGTATTGGGTCACTTGTGATGGTTTTCCACTGTTTAGGCATATCAGGTGCACATTAGTAAAAAAATGTATGAAAAAAAATTTGAATATTCATTTTTTCCTTCCACATTTCATTAATTCCTGTTAAGCATCAGAAGAGTTAATAAACTTCTTGAATGTGGCTTTGAAGACTGAGGGGTGTAGTATTTAGAATGGTGTTACTTTAGGGTATTTTCTGTTATATAAGCTTTGCAAAGGCACTTCTAATGTGATGTGGTCCTGAAAAAAATCTTAATATTAATTTTACTTAAAAAATGAGTTTTATCTTAATTTTACTTCAACAATTAGTTCGGACACAGTGAATTTTTTAGACCTAAAAATCTGATCAGAATGAAATTAAAACCTGTACCTACATCAAGAGCACAGATACAAATAGCTATATTAACATGAATAGCTGTCACCTACCAAGCTGGCTGATTAATATCCCCTGGAGTCAGCTGATGAGATTACATAGAAATTGTTCAGAAAAGAGTGTGTTTGAGGAAGAAGCAAGTGTTCTAATGAAAAAAGTTCGTTAATAAAGGTTATGATAAAAACTTTTTGGAATCAGCAAAAATGGAGGTGGAAAAAGTTCCCAGGATGGAGCTAATTAATAAAGGAAGCACCACTAATCCACCCAAAGAGGAAACTCTAATTGAAGTGCCGAATATCACCCAACATAATGCCAATACGAATATATTGAGACAAATTATTAATAAACACTGGCATATTTTAAAAGATGATAAAATCATTGGCAAAATATATCCATAAAACTCATATTTATATATAAAAAAGCCAGTAATCTGGGCTTTTTGGCTGCTCCATCAATTAGAAATCCACCCAGAATGAATACTCATGCTCATTTTGATAATCATTTAAAGGTTTCTTCCTGTGCAAAAAATGTAAAGTTTGCAAAACTTTGAATATTAATAAAAAAGCAATAATTAAGAAGGTGGCAGGGATTATCAAATCAATGATTTCATAACTTGCACCTCAAAGGGGGTCATTTACTGTATTAGATGCCCCTGTAACAGATTATACATAGGGAGAACAAAGAGATCATTGAATGTCAGAATTAAAGAACACTTGCGTAATATAAAGAATACCGTATTTTTCGGACTATAAGACGCACCGGACCATAAGACGCACCCCAAATTTTGGGGTGAAAATAGCAGAAAAAAAGATTTTTACAATATGGGGGTCCGTCTTATTGTCCGAATTTTAAGGTACCTGTGGGCCGGCGGTGGTACAGCAGGGGTTGCGGCAGTGGTGTGGCAGAGGTGCGGTGATGCTGATACTGTACTCACCTTCCTCAGGTGAGGTGACGCTGCGGCACGGAGAGCAGAGCCGGGTTTGTGGCTGTGGTGTGGCGGTGGCAGAGGTGCGGCGGTGGCAGAGGCGCGGTGGGCGGCGTGCACCTGAGCAGGGTCCCTTCCTCAGGTGTTGTGATGCCGCGGCATGGAGAGCAGAGCTGGGTTTGTGGCAGGTGTGGTGGTGGCAGAGGTGCGGCGGTGGCAGAGACGCGGCGGTGGCAGAGGCGCGATGGGCGGCGTGCACCTGAGCAGGGTCCCTTCCTCAGGTGGTGAGGTGACGCCGCGGCACGGAGAGCAGACAGGACAGCAGAGCCGGGTTTGTCGGTGGTGGCGGCCATCTTCCTGAGGCGGCGCGGCGCAGAGTACTTTGCTTACTGGGGCTTCAGAAAAATGGCCGCCGCGATCGCTATCTGCGCATGCGCGGCCTAACGCGGCCATTTTCCTGAAGCCACAGGAAGAAGAGTACTGTATCTGCGCACGCGCCGCCTCAGGAAGATGGCCGCCACCACCGGCAATCCCGGCTCTGCTGTCCTGTCTGCTCTCGGTGCCGCGGCGTCACCTCACCACCTGAGGAAGGGAACCTGCTCAGGTGCACGCCGCCCACCGCACCTATGCAACGCCGCATCTCTGCCACCGCCACCACCCGCTGCCGCAACCCCCCGGTAAGCTGCGGTCGGGCTATAAACGCACCCCCCATTTTCCTCACAATTTTTTGGGGGAAAAAGTGCGTCTTATAGCCCGAAAAATACGGTACATTTGATGAGCATCCTCTTTCCAATCACTTCACTAAAGTTCATGGAGGCTCAATAAAGGGAATCGATATCACAGGCATTGAAATTATGAAATAGCACTGGGGAAGGGCAACTATATTAAAGCCATATCCAGGGCTGAGAGCCGATGGATTTTTGAATTGGACACATCAAACCCAAAATGGTTGAACAATGAGATTGAGCTATTTGCATTCGATTAAGACTAGTCAATAAATAGCCATGTGTAATAAGTAGGACCATCCCTGAGGAAGGAAAACGTAATTTTTTTCCAAAATGTGTAGAAAATTGGTCCTGTTCGCTCACCGTTACCAAGAGTACGTACCACCTGACTATCAGTGTCACGTGACTGAAGACGTCACAAAGGTCTTGCAGCCGCCACATGCTCGCAGGTATTCTCCTAACTACAGACGGGAGACACCGCTATTAAGCTCTGTCAAGGGCCAGGACAGAGCTTCATTCTTCCAGCTATTTGGATATCAAGCCATCTTATTGTCTTATACCCTATGTGGGTGAAGGATTGATCGCACATCAAAGCTCTCTGGCATCGCAGCACCTTATTTTACCGGTAACATCATTTTACCTCATGGAGATATAAACATCACAGCAACTTTATGCACGATAGCACTTCATTCGTTGACAACTAACCATTTCTATCCATCTATATTACAGTTAAATATCTTTGAATTCAGCAGCTACTTTTACCTTTTAACAAGCAGTTATATATTTATTTATTTTCATCTTGCACAATTTTATCTCTGCACATTGTTTTCCCTGTATACGGTTACCTCTTGAACTGGGTGCATTTAAGGGAAATCACAGGTCATCCTTGAACACCAAAACCAGCGCAGTTATTGTTTTGTTTGTTTAATGATTTTATTGGTCCTGTTGGTTTGGACACTTTTTCTTGCAGCAGGTTCATAGGTGTAATATACATGCACCACTAACCTTTTATATATGTACTGAAAAAAAATTTGTTTTGTAAATTTTGTTGGAGAAATTAATAATTACTGATCAACTTTCAACCCTTTCAACTTCTTAACCAAAACAAAATGTTTCAAAATGATCTAGATGTAAAAGTAGACATGTGGTGTATGATATTTATTAACCAATTTGTGTGACATATTTCTCTGGTTTAAGGGCTTAAGAAATAAAAATTTTATTATTGCAACATTTTATCCAAATTTCCAAAATTTTCACATATAAATTACTACGTTCATGAATAATAATGTGTCATGAGAAAACAGTCTTACGCCGGTCTCACACGTCCAGATATTTCAAGTACCGGAAAAATCGGTAACGGAGATATCCGTGTCCGTTTGTCCGTGTAAATATGTGGTATATCCGTGTGGCGCACATGTGCCGCATCAGGACCACACGGACAGCCGAAGGGGACGAAGCGATAGAGTAAGCACTGTTCTCCTGCTTGTGGTGCTGAAGCCGGCTGTCATTATTCTCCCTGCTCTGCCGGCAACAGAGAGCAGGTAGAATGAATGAAAGAAAACCCGATGTGGGGTCCCCCATACTTTTTGAACCAACCCAGCAAAACTATAAAGGTGTGGGCTGCTATTCTCAGGTTGGAAAGGGGCCATAAATATGGGCCCCCCAGCCTAAAAACAGCAGTCCACAGCTGCCTAGAAAAGGCACATCTATTAGATGCGCCTATTCTGGAGCTATTCATTACTAACTCGAGTTATTCAAGGGTTAAATAAACACACACACAATAAGAATAAAGTATTTTAATGAAAGAATACACTACACAGTTTTAAAATCTTTATTATACTCCTTATCCCACAGCAAATCCCTTGATCTCCTGGAAAAAGTTAAAAAAAACAACAACATTATACCCATAACTGTCCGCCATACAGTCAAGTCCCACGGTGCAATCCATCTCTGGGGGGTTAATCAGTTTACAGCCGGAGCGCTGCTAATGCAGCCACTCCGACTGTAAACTACTGGGGAATGAATGGAAGCAGCGCGCACAGGCTCAGCAACTGGGGGTGACGTCACTGAGCCTGTGCTCGCTGACAGCTGAACTCCTGTGACCTCAGCACCGTCATTTTCCCATGGTGCTGAGGTCACAGGAGTTCAATTGTCAGCGAGCACAGACTCACCACAGGGATATAGAAGTGTCTGCATCCTCCTCTGTGCCACCAATGAATCAAGTCCATACTCCCTGGAGACCGGCTCCTCCTGAACCCATTGCATACACTGGGCATTGACTATAGACTGGACCTAATAGTCATACTTCATTGCGGTGACACTACTTACCTGATTTTCCCATGATATTATTTTGCAACTATATGATAAAGGCCAATGATTGGCCGAAACTTCGGTTAAATTGTCGCTTCAACTATCAGCATCAAATAAATACTCACTTGAAGCATTATTTTTCCTATACATTTTTTTCTGAACTTACGCATGGAGGACAGTGTGAACTGTTCTCCGTGTGCCATGTGCAACAAGTTTTGCAGACCGTGCGCTCCCACGAAAATTGACATCTCCGTGTTTTGCACACGGACACACGGTCCGTGAGAACATGCTGACATGTGCAGAAACACATTCATTTTAAAGTGTCTACATGTGTCAGTGTCTCCGGTACGTGAGGAAACGGTCACTACACGTACCGGAGTCACTGACGTGTGAAACCGGCCTTAGAATCAGTGGGATTCATTGAATCGTTATTGAAGAGTTATTGCTTCATGAAGTGACACGGGTCAGAATTGTAAAATTTGGCCTGGTCATCAAGGTGAAAACTGGCTTAAGGGTTAAATATCTGTTACACAAGTTAACAAAGCTAAAATTGTATTAATGATGATAAGACTTCAGATTTGTTTTGTGTGTTTTCCTCAAAATTGCTCACAGCTTTTTACAGATCATAAACATATTAGATTTCCACAAGATAATGCAGCGTATGATGTACCACAATGCATTAAATATCACATTCAATATCCAAAAGAAATTTGCAATATGGACAATGGAAGCTGCAGGAAGAGAAAGTCTTTGATGTTAATCATTGTAATTAAAGTCCATATGATATTGATAACTACATTTAATTTAATGGAAACCATTGCTGGCAATAAAGCCGTGTGTGTTTTGATGTTAATCTTTGTCTTCCAAAGGGGAAAAAAACAAACAGATTGAAAATAAACAGATTAAAGTATAGATTATATTGTGCAGGCATCTGCAATTTCCTTTCATGTGCTTTGTTAATGACTGTATTAAAGCCTGTATTCATCAACAGGTGCCAAGAAACAAAGCAGAAGCGGAAAAATAAAACTCAAACATGATAAAATAATAAAAAATGATATATCATAAAAAAAGCAATCATTTCTTTCACAGAGTCCCAGCTGGAAGTAAGCAACCCTTTTTAAAAGCTTTCTATATAGAAAAAGAAATTCTCATTTAAATCACAATACATAATAAAATGTTGGATTTTTTTAACCCATCTGTTCAAAATTAGGTTTGTGTTTAGCAGTGGCTAATGAGCAACATTTATCTGAGACCACAGGAATTGCTTACACATTAATTCTAATGCATCTTGTATCTCTTACAATTGAGTTGCTCCTAATGGGCAATTCTGACCTGTAAAAGACTCTTTTTTTTTTTAGAGTTGTCATTTCAGGTTTTTTGAAAATTGACATTTAACAGTTGTTACTGAAACAAAACCTTAAATTTACACACAAGAGTTCAGTACAGAAGTTTTTTTTTTAAAACTTTTCTTCTATATAAGAAAAATATATGAACCTTATGGTGACATAGCTTAGAGTCTTAGCTAAAAAAACATACCATACCTATTACAGAAACTGAGAGGCTCTCCCCAATTAATGTCATCACTTTATATTCTGAGAGATGAACGGCCAGTAGCTACTTGATCCTTAAATTAAAGCACTGTGACAATTTTACAGGTTTTCACAGTTAAGACAAAGTCATTCAAATCAATGAGTTTGTGCTGTATTTGTAGAAGAAACTAAATAAATATGTGTATATGCATGAATTCGGATATGTTGTCAATGGGAATAAAAAAGTATAAATCTCACACTAACTAGTACCATTAGACACATACTGTATGTAATATAACCTGAAGTGGTTACTTTAATTCTGATGTAAAAATGGTTTATCCAATCAGTAAAGCAGCCATCATATTTAGCCGAAAAGAAGCTATTAGGACTGGATGCCTTTTATCCACATATCACACGTGACCACATTTTTATTTAGAGGGAAGGGGGAAAAATTGACTATATTTTCATCCAAAGACTGTTATGTGCATTTCGGTACAATTCAGTGGTATAGAACACTCCAAAAATGCATTCAAAAATTTTTCTGGATTCATACAAACAGTGCTATTTGCTTTGTTGTACAGGAAAACCAGGATCCAGAAAATGGTTAGTGGACTGCAAGACTTAGGCTGATCGGAAGAGACAAAGAAGGTGAACCAGAACCAGGGCAGGAGAAATGCTAGCTCACCGTCTAGCCCTCTAGCCACAAGGTAGCAACAGTTGGTATTGTTCCGTACAATTGATAGCAGAGGCAGAGTCCATCAAAGAGTTTGTGACCTATTATCATATCTCGTTCAAACAGTGGGCAGTAGACACAGGACAGTTACCTCAAATGCTGCTAGAGCTGATGGCAAAAATGTTATGTTCCTCAAAATGTAGGGGCAACATCGCTGGTATGCAGTGGGTGATATCCGAGATGGAAGAGGAGAGGCTCCTAGAGGCGGCTCAAGAGGGGGCTAATACCATCCCTGAGAGATCGGATTGTCCTTGAGGTTACCCACCTCCTATGAGAGTGCAGGCAATGGTGCAGGTGACACAGAGGGCAGTCACCCATTTCTACATGCTGCAGGCTCTGACACATGAAGCCGGGTCATTTGTAGCCCAGGCACCAGGATATCGGGATCCAGGAAGCAGTTGAGGCAGTCCATCCAGCCTACCGAGGAAGGAAAATAAGAAAGACACCTGAAGAGGATTACTGTATTACCATTTGTGAAACAGTGACCGGTGTTCTATGCGAGGGTCACTGTGTGTCCCCCAGGATGCACACAGAATCATTTTAAGGCTGCAGGAGTACATTGCAGTCACAATAATAGCTGTGATTGCAATGCAAAATATAAGTGTTTGTCTTGGACAAGCTATTTACCCAAGGCAGATTTAAGAAAACCTGCCAAGAGTTTTTATTTTTGGAGTGGACTACAGGATGGTAGTGGGGCGTTCCACTTCCTCCCATCCAGGTCTTCCAAGTGGCCTATGGCCACATGTTCCTTGTAAAAACCCTGCAGCAAAGGGTTGGGTGTGTCAGTTTTGGTTTGCAAGCATGCAGAGCAGAAGGCTCTGCAGAGCTCAGCCTGTGTGAGGTAACACGGAACCAAGCAGAACCAAAAGGCCTAGCATCCTTCAGCGTGAGACGGCAGTGCAGTCATCCAAGGCAACCGGTCTTGGTTACGGACTATCTTGTTTCCCTGCAGCGATCCTGAGGATACCTTTTGTGTTCCAGTTGTAAGTTTCTTTGGTCATTAAAAGACAATTAATTTGAACATTTCTGTGGTCACTGCCAGTCTGTCAAACTGCACCAACCCCGCTGCACTACACCTCCTTATAATTTTTTCCTGCCTTTGCACTTTCTGCAATGTCTTTGTGTGTACGAGTACATCAACTAAACTTTTAAAATATTTAAGTTAAATATTTTTTTCTGAATTCAGTTAGTCATCCATATAGTTTAACACAGTTCTTGTTACATTATAGTGATATGTAAAACTCAAAGCCTTTACATTTTTCTGGATTCATTTACTCATTCATACAGTATTATGTCCTTCGTGGTACAATTTGGTAGCATATAACAATCCAAAAAATTTTTGAAAAATTTATCTGGATTCAATTAGTCATCCATACAGTTTTAGGTGCTTTCTTTTATATTTCGGTAGTTAAATAGAGATGAGCAAGCCTTTCAAGGTTCGGTTCAGTTCGGTTCTGATTGCCAAACATACCGATGTTAGTCGAACAGTTTGTCAAACATTTCTGAATCCTTTTGAATTCAATGGGAGGCAACCCAAAAAGCATAGACAACACTTCAGGGGAGAGGGGGCAAAAAGCTGACAAAGCAGCTCAAATTAGGAGCAAGCACCAGGAAAAGCGACATCAATTGACCAAGAGCACAAAAATAATTACGGCACTCGCGCTGATGTGAGTTGAAATTAATTCATTTGCTGTAAACTTGCAGGACCTTTCTGATGACACCGCAAGCGTGAGAACTTTCTAACGCTCGTGGTGACATTAGTGAGGTGGCAGGAGTTAACCATGAGACACTGAGCTGAACAAGCACGCACAGCCCAGTGTCTCTGCTGAATGGCAGGCTGTATTGTCACATCATGCAACAATGCTGCCTGCCATCTAGATGTAGCAGAGCTAGACCCATTATAGGACAAATGTATTATCTTCTAGGCGGACAGGTGAAGGATATGGTGGTTTATTATTCTCATTCTGCTACAGAAGACATTGGCTTCAGTGGATTTGGTGATGATGTGAGTATGGTTTAATATAGATTCATTAAAGGAGTCTGTGTCATTCTTTCTATTAAAGGATTTTATTTTGAGTGTGTGTTTTGTTATACAATATCACTATGGGGTTAATAATGGGGGAGTCTTAAAGACACCTCTTCATTACTAACCTATAGGCTTGATGTCACCTGGCAATACAAAGGTGACACCAACCACCCCAACTATCACCTCACTTGCCACCACATTAGTGCAAGTAGGAAGAGCAAGACTAAGTGCTATATTTAGGGCATCTTATGGATGCGTCATTTCTGGGGCAGCAGAGAGCTGATGTTTTTAGTGGGAGGGACCCAATATCCATGGACACTTCGTAGACTATTAATATCAGCCCGCAGTTGTCTGCCTAGCCTTTGCTGGTTATTAAATACAGGGTGCCCATTTTTGGGGGGTCCTCCCATTTTTGTAACCAGGAAAGGCTAAGTAAACAGCTGTGAGCTGATATTAATAGCCTGGAAAGCTCCATTAGTATTACCCCTTCCCAGGCTGTATACATCAGCCCACAGCTGTCCGGTTTTCATTTGCTGGTTAATAAAATGTCAGAAGATTCCACACCATTTTTTTCAGAAAATAATTATGTAAAAAAACATATACAGTAAGCTACACAAGTATTTTATTAATTATATATAATGTGGAATATCTCCTGATACAAAATAATTAAGTGAAACAGTTTTTTTATATAGAGTACTCATGTTAAATACAAGAGCAAATGATAAACAATAATTTAAACCAAATATCAATAGGAGGGAAAAATAGAAAAATCTAAAGCTTGCTGTGGCATGGTTATTGGCACCTTTTGCATTAATTTAGTATGGAGATACATTTTAACTAGCCTGTGGTAAACCACAAATGAGAATCAACTATTATTAATGGTCGAAGACATGTGACATGAATTAGCCAATGAATGACGACTTTAGTGTTTTAAAAAGTCACATGGTACTCCCTTTTCCTTTGTCACAATGGTGAAGACTAGAGATGAGCTACTTTGCCTCCGAGAGGGTTGAGTCGGGTTTCGAACCATCCGACTTTCGCAAAAGTCGAGTCGATCGAAATCGGTCGACTATCGGGAAAAGTCGAAGGTCCAACTAAAACTCGAACCGACCCCAATGCAAGTCAATGGGGAAGAAAAATCGGCAGGGAGTGGAGGACAGTAAACACAACTACTGTGCCCATTTCAATGCCAACGACATCAATTCTTATTACTTAAGCTTGTCAACCTTAATTTACTTTATAATAAGAGTAACGCATTGAAAACTAGGGGTTATTTGGCTAAAGTTTTGGAGGGGCAGGGCTGGCCCCAGGTCTTCGTGGGCCCCGGGCGAAACAGTCTCAGTGAGCCCCTATAACACATACCACAATTCATGATGCTCCGATACGGCAGAGAAATATAGGTATAGTACAATGCCAAATACTTCACCTCTTACATTACATTAGTGATATCTATTGTAAATTCTACAGTAGCTCAAAAACTGGACAGTATAGTCCTCCATACAGTATTATGGGAACCAAATAGTGCGCCATACAGAATGGGCGCCATATAATGCTACATACAGAATAGGCACCTTATGTGCTCCATATGATGCTCCATATATTATGGGCTCCATGTGATGCCCCATAAATAATGAACCCCATATGATGCTCTAATATATGATGGGCCCCAAATGATGCTCCAGTGTAAAATGGACACTGTATATGATGCTACAGTGTATGATGGGCCTATATAATACTCCATATATCATGGGCCCCATATGATGCTCCAGTGTATAATGGGCCCCGTATATGATGCTCCAGTGTATGATGGGCCCCATTTATAATGCTCCAGTGTATGATGAGCCCCATATAATGCTCCAAATATAATGGTCCCCATATATAATGCTCCATATATAATGGGCTCCATGTGATCCCCATAAAAAATGAACCCCATATGATGCTCAAGTATATGATGCGCCCCATATGATGCTCCAGTATATGATGGGCACCATGGATGATGCTCCAGTGTATGATGGGCCTATATAATGCTCCATATATAATGTGCCCCATATGATGCTCCAGTGTATAATGGGCCCAGTATATGATGCTCTAGTGTATGATGGGCCCCATTATAATTATATATTGCTTTCTCCAGTGTATAATGGGCCCTATTTTTGAAGCTGAAGTGTATGATGGGCCCCATATATATAATTCTCCAGTGTATAATGCTCCCCATATTTTGCTCCAAACATTAAAAAAATGAAATACTTCTCCTCGCTGGGCACTGCTATACTCTGGACTCCTCAGCGTCGCCATCTTCCATCTCTCTGCACTGTGACTATTCAGGCAGAGGGCATACAGAGTGACGTCATCGCACTCTCTGACCTGAATATCACTGTCAGGAAACACGGAAGACGTCACAGCGGTGGAGCAGGGAGAGGTAAGTATTGCAAGTGCTGGGGCCCTGAGCAAGCAGGGGGGGCCAACTCGTGGGCGCTGGCACTGGCACAGGGCCCTCATAGTATGCCGGTGAGCACCCCCCACCTGCTCAGGGCTCCGGCACAAGCTCGGGTGCTCCAGGTAATGACGCTGGCCCTGGGGGGGTACAGCCCAGTTAGGTAGGTGGAAAAACAGGCATATGTTGAGGTGTAGGCTGGACATTCAGCAGCTGCAAATGGAGAAATTGGAGAAGTCAGAGGAAGAGGAGGACAAAGCGAGCCATTTTGCTGGCAACCTTTGTGTCATCAGGGGAAGGTGGTACAAAATCCTTTGAAACCCAGGCATGGTTCATTTTAATGAAGGTGAGATCACCAACATTTTTAGTTGACAGCTGGGTCCTTCTTTCTGTTAGGATTGATCCAGCAGCACTGAAGACTCTTTCTGATAGCACACTACCAGCAGGGCAAGCGAGCTCCTGTAAGGCATATTGTGCCAATTCAGGCCAGGTGTCCAGTTTACTGGCCCAGTAGTCAAAGGGGAATGAACTGGGAGGGAGAACATTGATAGGGGAGGAGATGTAATTTTGAACCATAGTTGACAACTGCTGTCTCCTGTCTGTTGCAATCGATTCAGTATTACCAGTCGTGTGAGCATTACTCGACAAATCAGACCACAACATGGTCATGAAACCCCTGTCTCCAACGCCACTTCGGCTGTGTGCACCACGAACACCTCTTCCATTTGGTCAGTATGGCTCGTGGTAGAACCTGCACCGCTGCTGTGTGCTGGGAATTTCTCTAACAAATGGTTTACCAGAGTTGCTTGTTTGTTCGCCAATATTAGCTCTAGGTTCTCCTGTGGCACGATGTTCTGTCATTTGCCTTTATAGCATGGATCGAGGATGCAGGCCAACCAGTAGTCATCATCCTTCATAATTTTGGCAATGCGGGGGTCCCTTTCTAGGATCCGCAGGACATAATCGCACATGTGGGCCAATGTTCTGGGTGTCAATGATGCACTGCTAGTGGTGGATGGAGGAGCACTTTCTAGCAAATCCACATCCCTCCAGTCACACACAAATCCTGTACCTGACCTTGGCAAGCCAACATTTTCTCTTGCCCCCTGAGAAGCATCCTCCTCCCCAAAACAATCATCCTCCTCATCCTCCTCCTCTTCCTCTTCTTCCTCCAACTCGTACAGGACAGTTCCCTGAGCAGACAATTATTGACTGTCATCAAGGCTTCCCTCCTCCATCTCCTCTTCCTCCTCCGCTGCAGACGCCTGATCCTTAGTGTGCGTCAAAGTTTGCATGAGCAGACGCGTACGTGGGATGCTCATGCTTATGATGGCGTCGTCTGCGCTTACCAGCCGTGTGCATTCCTCAAAACACTGAAGGACTTTACAGAGGTCTTTCAGCTTTGACCACTGCACATCCGACAACTCCATGTCTGCCCTCAAACTGCCAGCCCGTGTATCCTCCCACAAGTGCATTACAGCCTGCCTCTGTTCGCACAGCCTCTCAACCATGTGCATGTTGGAGTTCCACCTTGTTGCAATGTCTATGATTAGGCGGTGCTTGGGGAGGTGGAGCGATCGCTGCAGCCTCTGCATACGACTGGAGTCTACGGACGAGCGACGGATGTGCGAGCACAGTGTTCGCACCTTATGGAACCGTGCCGTTAACTCCGGATAATAATTTATGAAGCACTGCACCACCAGGTTCAAGGTGTGAGCCAGGCAAGGTATGTGTCTGAATTTTGCCAGGGCTATGGCCGCCAAAAAATTACGGCCGTTGTCACTGACTACCTTGCCTGGCTCAAGATGTAGACTGCCCAGCCATAACTCAGTTTCTCGCTGCAAGTAGTCGGCCAGTACCTCCGCGGTGTGTCTTTTGTAGCCCAAAGACATCACCTTTAAAACAGCCTGCTGATGCTTACCACTAGCTGTTCGATAGTGTGATACCTCGTGTGCAACACTGGCAGCTGCGGATGGAGTGCTCATGTGACTGCGCTCTGTCGACGAGCTTTCGCCTCTGGAGCAGGAGGAGGAGGAGGGTGGAATGCCTACAGCTAATTGTTGCCTATACCGTGGGCTAGGCAGCACTGTCCCACCGCCGCTTTCCCCTGTGGACCCTGCATCCACCACATTAACCCAGTGTGCAGTGATGGACACGTAATGGCCCCAGCCATGCCTACTGGCCCATGCATCTGTTGTGAGGTGCACCTTGCCACTCACTGATTGTTTGAGTACATGGACAATGCTGTCTTTCACATGCAGGTGGACGGCAGGGATGGCTTTTCTAGAAAAGATGTGCCGACTGGGTAGGTCATAGTGTGGGACAGCTTAGGCCATGAGCTCTCGGAACGCTGCGCTGTCAATCAAACGGAAGGGCATCATCTCTAATGAGATCAGTTTGGCAATGTAGGTGTTCAAAGCCAGTGTGTACGCGGATTAGAGGATGAGTAGTTTCTTGTCCTACTCAAAGTGTCTGATAGGGAGAGCTGGACTTGAGAGCTGCATATGGGGGAACTAGCGGAGGACATGGCGGACTGAGAGGGGGTTGGTGATGGTGATGGTGGTGGTGGTGGTGGTGATGGCCTAGATTCAGACTTTCATTGCAAAAACATTGTGATTCCTTGACTGCTTTGGCCTTGCGACGACACCTCAACATTTCTTCCAGGTATTGTGCTAACCGGTGGGCTTACAGTGGGTGAAGTGATGTAGCATTGCTGGCTACCTTCAGTCGGAGCACGTGCACTTGTGCTACCTGAGGTTTTGTAGTCCGTCCACGCTTGCAAATGCATGGTGTTTAAATGTCTAAGCATGCAACTGGTATTCAAATTTCTTAGATTTTTCCCTCGGCTAAAGGTACTTCCGCATTTCTTACAGATAACCTTTGCCTAATCAATAGGATTTTGGTCAAAAAAGTGCGACACTGTACTCTTCCTACTATGGGATAAATTTTCAGGGCTTGCACGCTGTGGTAATTTGACCATCTGGCCAAGCTGTCCTGCAACTCTTTTTGTTTTTTTAACATGTTTTTGGACTGCTACGGGCCTGCCAGATTATTGCAGCTGCGATGTATATGCCTGCTGCGGATCCTCCTCTTCTGAGCTATTGCCAGCGGCACCCTCTTCCCCCAATGGATGCCAATCTGGGTCAACAACTGGGTCATCCATCACCTCCTCTTCAATTTCATCTGCATCTTCCTCTGTGTCACCGTGTAAGGTGGTATAGTATGCGGGAAGGGGCATCTGAGTTTTATGAGGGTAAGATTCTGGCTCAGTAGACTGCGAGGGCAATGTAGTGCTCTGGGTGAATATACCAGCAGAATCATATAGCAGTGGTTTTGCATCAGTGCACTCCATGTCAGATTCATCTTGGACTGGGGAATTCAGGATTTGACTTGATAACCCAGGCATGGTATGTGAAAATAGCTCCATGAAGTAATCTGAAGTATGGCCTGCCGCATCCTTCACTGTTGGGGAGGGTGAAGGACACAAGGAAAGGTGTTGTTAACCCCTTCCCGACCCATGACGCCACGTAGGCGTCATGAAAACCTGTGCCAATCCGACCCATGACGCCTATGTGGCCTCATGAAAGGATCTCGTCCCTGCGGGCCGGGAGACCGGGGTCACTGAAAGGTCACCCGACCCGCAGTTACAGGACCCTTTGTGCTTCACCACAGGGGGTTGGCTTAACCCCCCCGTGGCCACGATCGCTCTGATTGGCTGTTAAAAGTGAAACAGCCAATCAGAGCAATGTGTAATATTTCACCAATTTAATTGGTGAAATATTACAATCCAGCCATGGCCGATGCTGCAATAGCATCTGCCATGGCTGGACACCGAGCCCTGACCCCCCACACCGAGTCACGGCGGTGATCGGCCGCCGCCACCGAAAGATGGCAGCGATCGGTCACCGCCGTCACTTACAGCTCCCCTCCTCTTTTGGTCCACTGCCCCCACTTCCTATCCCCCCCCCCAGCCTTCCGACCCCCCTACTCACCTCTCCCGATCCACCGATGTCCCACGATCGGGCCCGGCGTCCGCCCGGGCCTCTTCATGGGCACCGCCATATTGGAAAATGGCGGGCGCACGCGCAGTGCGCCCTCCGGCTGGCGCATGCGCAGTGCGCCCCCCAGTGTTCAAAAATTTATTTTGATCACTGTGATAAACTGTCACAGTGATCAAAATAAAAAAAAGTAAATGAACCCCCCTTTATCATAGGTAGGGACAATAAAAAAAATAAAGAATTTTTTTTTTTTCCTAGCGGATTTTGCTGCTGATCCACAGCTGATTTTGCTGCGGATCCGCGGCGGATATCGCTGCTGATCCGCGGCGGATTTCGCTGCTGATCCGCGGCGGATTTCGCTGCTGATCCGCGGCGGATTTCGCTGCTGATCCGCGGCGGACTTCGCTGCTGATCCGCGGCGGACATCGCTGCTGATCCGCGGCGGATTTCGCTGCGGATCCGCTGCGGATTTCGCTGCTGATCGGCGGCGGATTTCGCTGCTGATCGTCGGCGGATTTCGCTGCTGATCGGCGGCGGATTTCGCTGCTGATCCGCGGCGGATTTCGCTGCTGATCGGCGGCGGATTTCGCTGCTGATCCGCGGCGGATTTCGCTGCGGATCGGCAGCGGATTTCGCTGCGGATCAGCAGCGGATTTCGCTGCTGATCCGCTGCGGATTTCGCTGCTGATCGGCGGCGGATTTCGCTGCTGATCCGCGGCGGATTTCGCTGCTAATCCGCAGCGGATTTCGCTGCTGATCGGCGGCGGATTTCGCTGCTGATCCGCAGCGGATTTCGCTGCTGATCGGTGGCGGATTTCGCTGCTGATCCGCGGCGGATTTCGCTGCGCATCCGCGACTGATTTCGCTGCGGATCCGCGACTGATTTAGCTGCGGATCCGCGACTGATTTCGCTGCGGATCCGCGACTGATTTCGCTGCGGATTCGCGACTGATTTAGCTGCGTATCCGCGACTGATTTCGCTGCGGATCCGCGACTGATTTCGCTGCGGATTCGCGGCGGATTTCGCTGCTGATCCGCGGCGGATTTCGCTGCTGATCCGCGGCGGATTTCGCTGCTGATCCGCGGCGGATTTCGCTGCGCATCCGCGACTGATTTCGCTGCGGATCCGCGACTGATTTAGCTGCGGATCCGCGACTGATTTCGCTGCGGATTCGCGACTGATTTAGCTGCGGATCCGCGACTGATTTCGCTGCGGATCCGCGACTGATTTCGCTGCGGATTCGCGGCGGATTTCGCTGCTGATCCGCGGCGGATTTCGCTGCTGATCGGCGGCGGATTTCGCTGCTGATCCGCGGCGGATTTCGCTGCTGATCCGCGGCGGATTTCGCTGCTGATCCGCGGCGGATTTCGCTGCTGATCCGCGGCGGATTTCGCTGCTGATCGGCGGCGGATTTCGCTGCTGATCCGCGGCGGATTTCGCTGCTGATCCGCTGCGGATTTCGCTGCTGATCGGCGGCGGATTTCGCTGCTGATCCGCGGCGGATTTCGCTGCTGATCCGCAGCGGATTTCGCTGCTGATAGGCGGCGGATTTCGCTGCTGATCGGCGGCGGATTTCGCTGCTGATCGGCGGCGGATTTCGCTGCGTATCCGCGACTGATTTCGCTGCGTATCCGCGACTGATTTCGCTGCGGATCCGCGACTGATTTCGCTGCGGATCCGCGACTGATTTCGCTGCGGATCCGCGACTGATTTCATTGCTGATCCGCAGCGGATTTCGCTGCTGATCGGCGGCGGATTTCGCTGCTGATCCGCGGCGGATTTCGCTGCGCATCCGCGACTGATTTCGCTGCGGATCCGCGACTGATTTAGCTGCGGATCCGCGACTGATTTCGCTGCGGATCCGCGACTGATTTCGCTGCGGATTCGCGACTGATTTAGCTGCGGATCCGCGACTGATTTCGCTGCGGATCCGCGACTGATTTCGCTGCGGATTCGCGGCGGATTTCGCTGCTGATCCGCGGCGGATTTCGCTGCTGATCCGCGGCGGATTTCGCTGCTGATCCGCGGCGGATTTCGCTGCGCATCCGCGACTGATTTCGCTGCGGATCCGCGACTGATTTAGCTGCGGATCCGCGACTGATTTCGCTGCGGATTCGCGACTGATTTAGCTGCGGATCCGCGACTGATTTCGCTGCGGATCCGCGACTGATTTCGCTGCGGATTTGCGGCGGATTTCGCTGCTGATCCGCGGCGGATTTCGCTGCGCATCCGCGACTGATTTCGCTGCGGATCCGCGACTGATTTAGCTGCGGATCCGCGACTGATTTCGCTGCGGATTCGCGACTGATTTAGCTGCGGATCCGCGACTGATTTCGCTGCGGATCCGCGACTGATTTCGCTGCGGATTCGCGACTGATTTAGCTGCGGATCCGCGACTGATTTCGCTGCGGATCCGCGACTGATTTCGCTGCGGATTCGCGGCGGATTTCGCTGCTGATCCGCGGCGGATTTCGCTGCTGATCCGCGGCGGATTTCGCTGCGGATCCGCGGCTGATTTCGCTGCTGATCCGCGGCGGATTTCGCTGCTGATCCGCGGCGGATTTCGCTGCTGATCCGCGGCGGATTTCGCTGCTGATCCGCGGCGGATTTCGCTGCTGATCCGCGGCGGATTTCGCTGCTGATCCGCGGCGGATTTTGCTGCTGATCCGCAGGTGATTATCTGCTGATTCATCTGCGCTAGCGGGTATAGCATAACGCGATCGCGTTATGCTATACCGTTACCAGCCGGTCAACGCTACGTGTTGAACGGGCTGGTAAAACGCAATATGAACCCAGCCTTAGGGTTAGAACTAGGGTTAGGGTTAGCATTAGGGCTAAGGTTAGAATTACGGTTAGGGTTGGAATTTGGGTTAGGGTTGGAATTAGGGTTAGGCTTGTAGTTAGGTTTATGGTTAGAGTTGGGATTAGGGGTGTGTTGGGGTTAGGGTTATGATTAGGGTTTGTATTAGGGTTAGGTGTGTGTAGGCGTTAGGGGTGTGTTAGGGTTAGGGTTGGAGTTAGAATTGAGGGGTTTCCACTATTTAGGCACATCAAGGGTCTCCATACGCGACATGGCGCCACCATTGATTCCTGCAAATTTTGCGTTCAAAAAGTCAAACAGTGCTCCCTTTATTCCAAGCCCCGACGTATGCCCAAACAGTGGTTTATCCCCACATATGAGGTATCAGCGTACTCTGGAAAAATTGCACAACAACTTTGGGGGTTCTAATTTCTCCTGTTAACATTGAGGAAAAAAATTGGGGACTAAAATTATTTTTGTGGAAAAAAAATAATTTTATATTTTCACGGCTCTGCGTTATAAACTTCTGTGAAGGACTTGGAGATTCAAAGTGCTCACCACACATCTAGAGGAGTTCCTTGGGGGATCTAGTTTCCAAAATGGGGTCACTTGTGGGGAGTTTCTACTGTTTAGGCACATCAGTGACTCTGCAAACGTAACATGACGCCCGAAGACCATTCCATCAAGTGGGCATTTCAAAAGGTCACTACTTCCCATCCGAGCCCCGACGTGTGCCCATACAGTAGTTTTCTCCCACATATGGGATATCAGCATACTCAGGACAAATTGGACAACAACTTTTGGGGTCTAATTTCTCATGTTACCCTTGCGAAAATAAAAAAAATTGGGACTAAAAGATCCTGATTGTGGAAAAAATATGATTTTTTTATTTTCATGCCCGGGCGTTATAAACTTCTGTGTAGCCCTTGGGGTTCAAAGTGCTCACCAGACATCTAGATAAGTTCTTTGCGGTGTCTAGTTTCCAAAATGGGGTCACTTGTGGGGAGTTTCTACTGTTTAGGCGCATCAGGGGCTCTGCAAACGTAACAAGATGCCCGCAGACCATTCCATCAAGTTGGCATTTCAAAGCGTCACTACATCCCTTCCGAGCCCTGACGTGTGCCCAAACAGTGGTTCCCCCCACATATGGGGTACTAGCGTACTCAGGACAAACTGGACAACAACTTTCGGGGTCCAATTTCTCCTGTAACCATTGTGAAAATAAAAAATAGTGGGCTAAAAAATCATTTTTTGAGAAAAAAAAATGATATTTTATTTTCACGGCTCTGCGTTATAAACTTCTGTAAAGCACCTGGGGGGTTCAAAGTGCTCACTATGCATCTAGATAAGTTCCTTAGGGCGTCTAGTTTCCAAAATGGGGTCACTTGTGGGGGAGCTCCAATGTTTAGGCACACAGGAACTCTCCAAATGCGACATGGCAACCGCTAAATATTCCAGCATATTTTCTATTCAAAAGTCAAATGGCGCTCCTTCCCTTCTGAGCCCTGCCGTGCGCCCAAACAGTGGTTTATGATCACAAATGAGGTATCTGTGTACTCAGGAGAAATTGCCCAACAAATTTTAGAATCCAATTTATACTGTTGCCCATGTGAAAATGAAAAAAACTGAGGCTAAAAGAAAATTTTTGTGAAAAAAAAGTACTTTCTTTTTTTTACGGATCAATTTGTGAAGCACCTGGGGGTTCAAAGTGCTCACTATGCATCTAGATAAGTTCCTTAGGGGGTCTAGTTTCCAAAATGGGGTCACCTGTGGGGGAGCTCCAATGTTTAGGCACACAGGGACTCTCCAAATGCGACATGGCAACCGCTAAATATTCCAGCATATTTTCCATTCAAAAAGTCAAATGGCGCTGCTTCCCTTCTGAGCCCTGCCATGCGCCCAAACAGTGGTTTATGACCACATATGAGGTATCTGTGTACTCAGGAGAAATTGCCCAACAAATTTTAGGATCCAATTTATACTGTTGCCCATGTGAAAATGAAAAAACTGAGGCTAAAAGAAAATTTTTGTGAAAAAAAAGTACTTTCTTTTTTTTACAGATCAATTTGTGAAGCACCTGGTTGTTCAAAATGATCACTATGCATCTAGATAAGTTCCTTAGGGGGTCTAGTTTCCAAAATGGGGTCACTTGTGGGGGAGCTCCAATGTTTAGGCACACAGGAACTCTCCAAATGCGACATGGCAACCGCTAAATATTCCAGCATATTTTCTATTCAAAAAGTCAAATGGCGCTCCTTCCCTTCTGAGCCCTGCCGTGCGCCCAAACAGTGGTTTATGATCACAAATGAGGTATCTGTGTACTCAGGAGAAATTGCCCAACAAATTTTAGAATCCAATTTATACTGTTGCCCATGTGAAAATGAAAAAAACTGAGGCTAAAAGAAAATTTTTGTGAAAAAAAAGTACTTTCTTTTTTTTACAGATCAATTTGTGAAGCACCTGGGGGTTCAAAATGATCACTATGCATCTAGATAAGTTCCTTAGGGGGTCTAGTTTCCAAAATGGGGTCACTTGTGGGGGAGCTCCAATGTTTAGGCACACAGGGACTCTCCAAATGCGACATGGCAACCGCTAAATATTCCAGCATATTTTCCATTCAAAAAGTCAAATGGCGCTGCTTCCCTTCTGAGCCCTGCCATGCGCCCAAACAGTGGTTTATGACCACATATGAGGTATCTGTGTACTCAGGAGAAATTGCCCAACAAATTTTAGGATCCAATTTATACTGTTGCCCATGTAAAAATGAAAAAATTGATGC
This sequence comes from Oophaga sylvatica, assembly GCA_033576555.1. Classification (NCBI taxonomy): domain Eukaryota; kingdom Metazoa; phylum Chordata; class Amphibia; order Anura; family Dendrobatidae; genus Oophaga; species Oophaga sylvatica. Next base: position 324,471,549 of record JARQOD010000005.1, on the reverse strand, counting down.
TAAAAGAAAATTTTTGTGAAAAAAAAAGTACTTTCTTTTTTTACAGATCAATTTGTGAAGCACCTGGGGGTTCAAAATGATCACTATGCATCTAGATAAGTTCCTTAGGGGGTCTAGTTTCCAAAATGGGGTCACTTGTGGGGGAGCTCCAATGTTTAGGCACACAGGGACTCTCCAAATGTGACATGGCAACCGCTAAATATTCCAGCATATTTTCCATTCAAAAAGTCAAATGGCGCTCCTTCCCTTCTGAGCCCTGCCGTGCGCCCATACAGTGGTTTATGACCACATATGAGGTATCTGTGTACTCAGGAGAAATTGCCCAACAAATTTTAGGATCCATTTTATCCTGATGCCCATGTAAAAATGAAAAAATTGATGCTAAAAGAAAATTTTTGTTGGAAAAATTAAAATGTCCATTTTTTCCTTACACGTTGCTTTAGTTCCTGTGAAGCACCTGAAGGGTTAATAATCTTCTTGAATGTAGTTTTGAGTAGCTTGAGGGGTGCAGTTTTTATAAAGGTGTCACTTTTGGGTATTTTCTGCCATATAGACCCCTCAAAGTGACTTCAAATGTGAGGTGGTCCCTAAAAAAAATGGTTTTGTAAATTTTGCTGTAAAAATGAGAAATCGCTGGTCAACTTTTAACCCTTATAACTTCCTAACAAAAAAAAATGTTGTTCCCAAAATTGTGCTGATGTAAAGTAGACATGTGGGAAATGTTATTTATTAACTATTTTGTGTCACATAACTCTCTAGTTTAACAGAATAAAAATTAAAAATTTGAAAATTACAAAATTTTCAAAATTTTCGCCAAATTTCCATTTTTTTCACAAATAAACGCAAAAATTATCGACTTAAATTTACCACTAACATGAAGCCCAATATGTCACGAAAAAACAATCTCAGAATCGCTAGGATCCGTTGAAGCGTTCCTGAGTTATTACCTCATAAAGGGACACTGGTCAGAATTGCAAAAAATGGCAAGGTCTTTAAGGTCAAAATAGGCTGGGTCTTGAAGGGGTTAATGACCAGGTGCCTGCACTGACGACTCAGTGCTTGCATTTTTTAAAACTTCAGAAGAGGAGGCGATAGAGCTGGAGGCAGTTTCTGCATTGTAATCCAAAACCTGTTCCTGATGCGCCAGCTTTAAAAGTGGTTTACCTACTCCCACAAGAGGGAGCCTTCCAGGCCTTCTAGAGCCTGATGATGACGCAGGTTCAACACCTCCTGCCTTAGGTGCTATTGTGCTTTTGGCACTACCGGCAGATGCACCACCACCACCATCAGTACCAACTGGCCCGCCCCTCCCACCTCCGCGGCCTCTTCCACCATACTTCCTCATGTTTGGGAAAATTTACCAGAATTACCAGCAGATATGCGGTACTGTCTCAGAAGAGTACAGCTGTATACGGTGAAGGGGAAAATTTAAAACTCCGTATATATTTCCAGAGTCACACACAGATGCTCACTCAGTATGGATTAGACCATAATATAAAAAGCAGAAAAACGGTACTGTATCAGAAGCGTACAGCTGTATACTATACAGTGTAGGGGTAATTGTAAATCTCCGTATATATTTTCGGAGTCACACACAGACACTCACAGGCTCAGTATGGTTTAGACCAGAATATAAAAAGCAAAAAAAGGGTACTGTATCACAAGCATACAGCTGTATACAGTGTAGGGGTAAATAATTAATCTCCGTATATATTTCTGGAGTCATACACAGACGCTCTCTCAATATGGATTTGACCGTAATACAAAAGGCAGAAAAAAGGTACTGTATCATAAGATACCAGGTGTATATTGTGTAGGGGAAAATTTAAATCTCCATATATATTTCCGGAGTCACACACAGATGCTCTCTCAATATAGATTTAACCGTAATACAAAAGGCAGAAAAAAGGTACTGTATCAGAAGATACCAGGTGTATATAGTATAGGGGAAATTTTTAAATCTCTGTATATATTTCCAGAGTCACACACAGACGCTCTCTCAGTATGGATTTGACCATAATACAAAAGGCAGAAAAAAGGTACTGTATCAGAAGATACCAGGTGTATATAGTGTAGGGGAAAATTTCAATCTCTGTATGTAATTCTGGAGTCACACACAGACGCTCACTCAGTATGGATTTGACCAGAATACAAAAAGCAGAAAAAAGGTACTGTATCAGAAGATACCAGGTGTATATAGTGTAGGGGAAAATTTCAATCTCCTTATGTAATTCTAGAGTCACACACAGACACTCTCTCAGTATGGATTTGACCGTAATACAAAAGGCAGAAAAAAGGTACTGTATCAGACGATACCAGGTGTATATAGTGTAGGGGAAAATTTAAATCTCCGTATATATCTCCGGAGTCAAACACATAGTCAGCATGTATTTGTCCGTGATACAAGCCGGTACACGGTAGTGTGTGAGGAGCGTAAAGCTCTATAAGGTGTGGGAAAAAATGAACGCTCGGTAACTGTGCAGAAAAAAAAAATAAAAGTATTAGTGCTGTGTAAAAAGCAGTCTGCACAGCAGTGTACACACAGCAATACAGCTAGAAGGCAGCCTAATAACCAGCGCTGCGGAACACAAGAAATCCTCCCCTGTAACTGGCAGGCAACCTAATAACCAGCGCTGCTGCACACAAGAAAATCCTACCCTGTCACTGCACACTAACTGTAAAACACAATTGCTATCAGCACAAGCACAGAAGAACTTCTCTTTCCAGCCCTAACTCTCTCCCTACTGATAAACAGCTTCAGCAACCTCTCCCTTCTGTGAAGATCAGCAGAAGTAAAATGGCGGTCGTCAGTCAGGGCTTTTATAGACACTATGACACCCCCAAAGCAAGCCAATCACTGCAATGCCCTTCTCTAATATGGTGGTGCATGCTGCCCACGTCATCTTGTTGCCCACAGTGTACGTCCTTGCTCATTGGCTGAAAAAAGGCGCCTGCACTCATTATGGGAAAACCGACTTTGGCGCTTGTTTTGCCGAACGCATGGCCAACTTCACGCTATGGTCGGGTTTCGCTGAGCAAAACCCGACTTTGGCGAAAGTCGGCGACTTATTAATCTGACCGATCTGTTTCGCTCAACTCTATTGAAGACAAAAGAGATGTCTGAGGACATCAGAACTGCTATTATTAGCAAACAAAAGACTTCCAAAGGGTATGAAGCCATTGCCAAAGACCTTGACATCCCTGTTTCAACAGTGCCCAATGCTATTAAGAAGTTTTCCAATCATGGAACTGTCAAGAACCTCCCTAGACGTCAAGAGAAATATTGACAAGAGACGTCTTTGAAGGTTGGTATGAATGGTGGAAAAAAAACACGTCAAAAGACCTGAATGCCAACCTGGAACAATCTTGAGTCATGGTTTCAACACGTACCATACACTGCACACTTAACCAATCAGAGTTTTATGGGTAAAGGCAAAGGAAGAAACCATTGCTAAAAAAAGACAAAAAAATGACTGCCAAAGATCACCTTGATAAACCACAATCCTTCTGGGAAAATGTTCTGTGGACAGGTGAAACAAAAATAGAGCTTTTTGGCAATGCAAAGCAACAGTTTGTTTAAGATCATGAGTCAATGACCCAAAACACACAATGACCAATAAGACAATGACCCAAAACACACATCAAAAAGTCACACCAATGGTTGAAAAAGAAAAAAACTGTTTTAAAATGGCCAGCAAAGAGTCCCGACCTTAACCCCTTCATTCCATCAGACATACTATTCCGTCCATGTGACCCTGGACCTAATTCCCATGGACGGAATAGTACGTCATGGGCGATCAGCTGCGCTCCCGGGGGGAGCGCAGCTGATCGCTGCAGGGTGTCAGCTGATTATCACAGCTGACACCCGTGACTGTGTGTCAGGAGCGGTCACGGACCGCTCCCGGCACATTAACCCCTGGCACACCGCGATCAAACATGATCGCGGTGTACCCGGGGCACAGGGGAGGATCACGCAGGGTGGGGGCTCCCTGCGCGCTCCCCTGAGACCCTCAGAGCAGCGCGATGTGTTGCGCTGTTCCAAGGGTCCGTCCTCCCTCCAGGTCCCCGGATCCAAGATGGCGCCGGGGTCCTGCAGGGAGGCGGCTTCCTCAGTGCCTGCTGAGAGCAGGCTCTGAGGAAGCCTGCAGCACTGCCAGAGCGATCGCTGGTGTGACAGAGTGCTGTGCACACTGTCACACCAGCGATCTGCTAAAATACAGTGATGTCCCACCCTGGGACAAAGTAAAAAAGTAAAAAAAATAAAAATAAAAAGTGGTAAAAAAAATCATAAAACAAAAAAAATATTCCCCAATAAATTCATTCTTTCCAGTAAATAAAAAAAAAAAACACATAAAAGTACACATATTTGGTATCGCCGCATCCGTAACGACCCCCCCTATAAAACTGTCCCACTAGTTAACCCCTTTAGTGAACCCCTTAAAAAAAAAAAGAAAACGAAGCAAAAAATCAATGCTTTATCATCATACCGCTGAACAAAAAGTGGAATAACACGCGATCAAAAAGACCGAGATAAATAACCATGGTATCACTGAAAACTTCATCTTGTCCCGCAAAAAACTAGCCATCACACAGCATCATCAGTGAAAAAATAAAAAAGTTATAGCTCGCAGAATAAAGCAATGCAAAAATAATTTTTTATATAAAATTGTTTTCATTCTATAAAAGCGCCAAAACATAAAAAAAATTATATAAATGAGGTATCGCCGTAATCGTACTGACCCAAAGAATAAAACTGCTTCATCAATTTTACCACACGCGGAACGGTACAAAAGCCTCCCCCAAAAGAAATTCATGAATTGCTGATTTTTGTTCATTCTAACCTCCCAAAAATCGAAATAAAAAGCGATCAAAAAATGTCACGTGCTCAAAAATAGTACCAATAAAAACTTCACCTCATCCCGCAAAAAATAAGACCTCATATGACTCTGTGGGCCAAAATATGCAAAAATTATAGCTCTCAAAATGTGGTGATGCAAAAAACTATTTTTTGCAATAAAAAGCGTCTTTTAGCGTGACAGCTGCCAATCATAAAAACCCGCTATAAATAGTAAATCAAACCCCCCTTTATCACCCCCTTAGTTAGGGAAAAATAATAAAATTAAAAAAATGTATTTATTTCCATTTTCCGTTAGGGTTAGGGTTGCGGCTAAAGTTAGGGTTAGGGTTGGCGCTAACATTAGGATTAGGATTAGGGTTGGGATTACGGTTAGGGTTGTGTTAGGGTTAGGTTTGTGGTTAGGGTTGGGACTAGGGTTAGGGGTGTGTTGGGGTTAGGGTTGGAGTTAGAATTGGAGGGTTTCTGCTGTTTAGGCACATCAGGGGCTCTCCAAATGTGACATGGCGTCTGATCTCAATTCCAGCCAATTCTGCGTTGAAAAAGTCAAACGGTGCTCCTTCACTTCTGAGCTCTGCCATGCGCCCAAACAGTAGTTTACTCCCACATATGGGGTATCAGCGTACTCTGGACCACAAGAGTTATTGTGCAATTTGTCCTATTTCTCCTGTTACCCTTGGGAAAATAAAAAACTGGGGGCGACAAAATCATTTTTGTAAAAAAAAATGATTTTTTTGTTTTTACCGCTGTATGTTATAAAACTTCTGTGAAGCACTTGGGGCTTCATAGCGCTCACCACACTTCTAGATAAGTTCCTTGTGGGGTCTATTTTCCAAAATGGGGTCACTTGTGGGGGGTTTCCACTGTTTAGGCCCATCAGGGGCTCTCCAAATGCGACATGACACCCCCAGACCATTCCATCAAAGTCTGCAATCCAAAACGTCACTACTTCCCTTCCGAGCCCTGACGTGCGCCCATACAGTAGTTTACTCCCACATATTTGGCATCAGCGTACTCAGGACAAATTGAACAACAACTTTTGGGGTCCAATTTCTCCTGTTACCCTTGTGAAAATAAAATATTGGGGGCGAAAAAAATCATTTTTGTAAAAAAAAAAGGATTTTTTATTTTTACGGCTGTACGTTATAAACGTCTGTGAAGCACTTCGGGGTTCAAAGTGCTCACCACACATCTAGATAAGTTCCTTGTGGGGTCTATTTTCCAAAATGGGGTCACTTGGGGGGTTTCCACTGTTTAGGTGCATCAGGGGCTCTCCAAATGCGACATGACTCCCCCAGACCATTTCATCAAAGTCTGCAATCCAAAACGTCACTACTTCCCTTCCGAGCCCTGACGTGCGCCCATACAGTAGTTTACTCCCACATATTGGGTATCAGCATACTCAGGACAAATTGGACAACAACTTTTGGGGTCCAATTTCTCCTGTTACCCTTGTGAAAATAAAATATTGGGGGCGAAAAAAATCATTTTTGTTAAAAAAAAAAAGAGATTTTTTATTTTACGGCTGTACGTTATAAACTTCTGTGAAGCACTTTGGGGTTCAAAGTGCTCACCACACATCTAGATAAGTTCCTTGAGGGGTCTAGTTTCCAAAATGGTGTCATTTGTGGGGGTTTCCACTGTTTAGGCAGATCAGGAGCTCTCCAAACACGACATGGCATCCAGCCAATTCTGCGTTGAAAAAGTCAAACGGCGCTCCTTCCCTGCCAAACTCTGCCATGCACCCAAACAGTGGTTTACTCCCACATATGGGGTATCAGCGCACTCAAGACAAATTGCACAATTACTTTTGGAGTCTTGTTACCCTTGGGAAAATAAAAATTGGGGTGAAAAGATCAATTTTGTGGAAAAAATATGATTTTTTAATTTTACGGCTCTACGTTATAAACTTGTGTGAAGCACTTGGGGGTTCAAATTGCTCACCAAAGATCTAGATAAGTTCCTTAGGGGGTCTAGTTTCCCAAATGGGGTCACTTGTGGGGGGTTTCCACTGTTTAGGCACAGCAGGGGCTCTCCAAATGCAACATGGAGTCCAATCTCAATTCCAGCCAATTTTGGTTGGAAAAAGTCAAATGGTGCTCCTTCCATTCCGAGCACTGCCATGCGCCCAAACAGTGGTTCCCCCCCACATATGGGGAATCAGCGTACTCAGGACAAATTGGACAACAAATTTTGTGGTCCAATTTCTCCTGTTACCCTTGGGAAAATAAAAAATTAGTGACTAAGAGATAATTTTTGTGGGAAAAAAATAGGATTTTTTATTTTCATGCCCGGGCATTATAAACTTGTGTGAAGCACTTGGGAGTTCAAAGTGCTCACCAAAGATCTAGATAAGTTCCTTAGGGGGTCTAGCTTCCAAAATGGGGTCACTTGTGGGGGGTTTCCACTGTTTAGGCACATCTGGGGCACTACAAACAGAACATGACCCCCATCAATGTTTGCATTCCAAAACGTTACTGCTTCCTTTCCAAGCCCTGCCGTGCGCCCAAACAGTTTCCCCCCCACATATTGGGTATCAGCGTACTCAGGACAAATTAGACAACAACTTTTGGGGTCCAATTTCCTTGGGAAATATCAAAAATTTGGGACTAAAAAATCATTTTTGTGGAAAATTGTTTTTTTTTTTTTTTTCACACCCAGGCATTATAAACTTTTGTGAAACACTTTGGGGTTCAAAGTGCCCACAACAGATCTAGATAAGTTCCTTAGGGGGTCTAGTTTCCAAAATGGTGTCACTTGTGGGGGGTTTCCACTGTTTAGGCATATCAGTGGCTCTCCAAACACGACATGGCGTCCAATCTCAATTCCAGCCAATTTTAGTTTGAAAAGTCAAACGGCGCTCCTTCCCTTACGAGCTCTGCCGTGTGCCCAAACAGTGGTTTTCCCCCACATATGGGGTATTGGCGTACTCAGGAGAAATTGCACAACAACTTTATCTTCCATTTTCTCCTTTTACCCTTGTGAAAATAAAAAAAAAGTTTGTAAAAGATCATTTTTGTGGCTAAAAAGTTAAATATTAATTTTTTCCTTCCACGTTGCTTCAGCTCCTGTGAAGCACCTGAAGGGTTAATAAACTTATTGAATGTGGTTTTGAGTACCTTGAGGGGTGCAGTGTTTAGAATGGTGTCACTTTTGGGTATTTTCTGCCATATAGACCCCTCAAAGTGACTTCAAATGTGAGGTGGTCCCTAAAAAAATGGCTTTGTAAATTTTGTTGTAAAAATGAGAAATCACTGGTCAACTTTTAACCCTTATAATTTCCTAACAAAAAAAATTTTGGTTCCAAAATTGTGCTGATGTAAAGTAGACATGTGGGAAATGTTATTTCTTAACTATTTTGTGTGACATATCTCTCTGTTTTAAGGGAAAAAAAATTCAAAGTTTGAAAATTGCAAAATATTCAAAATTTTCGCCATCTTTGCGTTTTTTCAAAAATAAACGCAAGGTATATCGAAGAAATTTTACCACTAACATGAAGTACAATATGTCACGAGAAAACCATCTCAGAATCGCGAAGATCCGTTGAAGCGTTCCAGAGTTATAACCTCATAAAGAGACAGTGGTCAGAATTGTAAAAATTGGCCCGGTCATTAACGTGCAAACCACCCTTGGGGGTGAAGGGGTTAATCCTATTGAAAATCTTTGGGGTGAGCTGAAATCTGCCATTGGGAAAAAGAGCCCTGCAAACATTCAAGAGCTTGAAGAAACTGCAAAGGAAGAGTGTGAGAAAATACCAGCTGAAAAGTGAAAGAAGCTTATAGATGGCTACAAGAAACATTTGAAATCTGTCATCAATGCTAAAGTCTGTCCAATCATGTATTAATTAGGGGTTCCTTTATTGCTGCACATGCAGCTTATTCTGTTTCTTCTTTGAAATTGTAACACTTAAGTTGAAAACAATGTTTTATTGTTGTATTACTTTGGACCACTAATTTAAAAAATCCTGAGGATTTAACTTTTGGTACATTTCCATTTATTTCTGAAGCTATTGTACAGTCTATGAAAAAATGAAGGGGTGCCTATAATGGTGAGAATGACTGTATGTTACTGATAGCTTTATATCTATCTATTCTATGTTTAAATATTCATTCCATTTTGTCAAGTCATGCTGTGATTTTACTGTATGCGGCAGATAAAATACCGGCTTTTTAAAGGACATCAATGTGTAAAACTCGGATGGCACTCACATGGTCCGAATCCTGTACAATTTTTTTTCTCACACTCATTGACTTTTATTGCCGAATGCGATCTAATTTCTGATTGCAATTGAAACATGCTGCAATTTTTTCTAGTCTGATCGTGATCCGAACAGAGCTGGAAAAAAAATTTGCAGATGAAAGCACAATGATAGAATATAGATATAATAGATAGATTTCATCGAATGTGGGAATGAGTCCTTACTATCAATAAATTGTTCTGACATTAATGGTCTACCAAGCTGATATTTGTGCCACCTGAGTAAGGCTGAGCAAAAGAAAAAAAGCAGTTTGAACTGTTGCATGAGGTATCAGGGCTCCCAGCACAGAAGGCTCCTACATCTGTCCCTCACTAGTGATGGGTGAGCACTAAAACGCTCGGTTGCTCGTTGTAGAGTCGAGCTGATGGTAATACTCGGGTGCTCAGACAGAACAACGAGCCCAATGTAAGTCTATGGGAGACCCGAGTATTTTTGCAGCGATCTCCCCGGGGGTCCTTTAAAGGTTTAAAAACATCTGAAAATGATGGAAACACTGCTCAAATGACACGGGGACATTATGAGGATCGCCCCTGGAAGCATTCCTGACTCCTAGTTCACAGCCTTAAACAATATTGTCAGAGTTTCATGCCATTTTTCCCGATGCACCCAAAAACATACCAAAACGAAACCAAAACTGATTTTGCTGGGAAATATGTTAAGGCACATCCTTTCCAGGTTAATGACTTGTATTTAAGGCAAAATTATTAACCCCAGACCAAAATGTTCCTCCACCACTTGGGATATGTTGCGACGCAGTGTTTTTGAAGCATTTTTATATACTTTAATATTGATTTCAACCAAAACAAAAGCATTCACTGGGAAATGTCATGGTAAGATTTACCAACCCTAGCTGGCCATGTGGTGTGTGACACAAAAGCAGACACATCTTGTTTCATTTATGAAGGAGAGACTCTTAAAGTTACAGAGACTACTTTTACAGGGGCATCAGGCACCAATAATCGGATTAAATGGCCATTATTAAACAGTGGGTCTCCTAAACTGTTATAGCCTATGCAGTGAGTGGATATGCTGCCAAGAATTGCGACGCACCCCAATACCCCTTTCATAAGATGTCCAGGATGGCTTCCATAGGAAATGTTTAACTAAATGCAAGGTCTGCCATGCTACCAAGTCATATGCACCCCAATAAGCCTTTGAACCCAGGTAATGGATGGGCCAAGGAAAATCCATTTCACATTATTCATGTTGTCCTCTCTTTCAGTTTTTTTTGTCAGAGACTGCAAGGCCTACCCTGCTACCAAGTCATATGCACCCCAATAAGCCTTTGAACCCACATAGTGGAAGGGCCCAGGAAAATCCACTTCACATTATTCATGTTGTCCTTTCTTTCTGTTTTTTTTTTGTCAGTGACTGCAAGTCTTGCCCTGCTACCAAGTCATATGCACCCCAATAAGCCTTTGAACCCACATACTGGTCGGCCCAGGAAAATATACTTCACATTATTCATGTTGTCCTCCATTCTGCTTTTTTGGCAGTGACTGCAGGGCCTACCATGATACCAAGTCATATGAACCCCAATAAGCCTTTGAACCCAGGTGCTGGATGGACCCAGGAAAATCCACTTCACATTATTCATGTTGTCCTCCCATTCTGTGTTTTTTGCATTGACTGCAAGGCCTGCCCTGCTACCAAGTCATATGCACCCCAATAAGCCTTTGAACCCACATACTGGTTGGGCCCAGGAAAATCCACCTCACATTATTCATGTTGTCCTCCCATTCTGTTTTTTTTGTCAGTGATAGCAAGTCTTTCCCTGCTACCAAATCATATGCACCCCAATAAGCCTTTGAACCCACATACTGGATGGGCCCAGGAAAATCCACTTCACATTATTCATGTTGTCCTCCCATTCTGTTTTTTTTTGTCAGTGACTGCAAGGTCTGCTCTACTACCAAGTCATGTGCACCCCAATATGCCTTAGACCCTAGTTATTGGATCGGCCCAGGAAACTCCACCAATGTTGTTAACATTGTTCAATCTAGCGCAAAAGCTGTCACCCGTAGCCCCGTTCCATCAAAAGCATTGGTTACTAATGCAAATAGGTAAAAATCTTGCACAAATTGAATCACCCAACAGTGAAGAAAAGACTGAGTAAGAAGAAGAGAAAACTTTCAGTACTTGTTAAAAAATCAACATGGATTTGCAAGTTCTCTCAGTCAGAAGAAAATATTATTGTTGTTTTAGGTATGCCGTCTGATGAAGTCCCTCTATGTAAAAACAAGCACATAACCAAAAAATTAGACCAGGTATATTGCACTTCAGAAAAGCACATAAAAGAGTTAAAATTCAATGCAGCTTGAGGCCAAAGCTGGTGAGAGACGAAATTTGGCCAAATCTTCCAGTATACAGAAAGTTCATAGTGTTAATCAGAAAGAAGTAAATGGAAAACAGGTTGAAAGTACAAGCTGTCAGATCAGATCTTACAGACCAAAGATTCTTCTCCAAATATGAAAGCTGCTGACATCCAGAAGTCTCCAATGATAAACAGAAAATGTCTAAATTAATCTACCCAGGTGATGATTAATGGGGCTTGAGTGCAAGATTCCCAACATATCAAAGAAAATGGCAGTTACCCAACAAAAATATCACTTACACCTCCATGCAAAGTGTCGGTTTTCTCCCCAAAAACCCTGGAAGATCATTTTAGTTTTTAGAGTGTTATTGTGTCAGATAAAGAAAATACTGTTCTTTCCCGGAAATCGTCTTCTGATGGCAAAGAAAAGCATTCAGTGAACTCTTAAGCTGAAGGCAAAGATCGTACATTGCAAGATGATGGACGTAAAAGAAGGCATGCTTCAAAAAGATTATTTTCTAATGTCAGAAAAGTTAGTTCTGCCCCTACAAAATCCATTGCTCAATGTTGAAATAAAAATTCACATAGAAAATCATAAAGTTAGGGAGAACAGCCTAAAAGGAAAAAGAAGCAAATAATCTGCCTCTGTTCCAACAAGAGTTGCTAACACTTTAGAATTGTTGATGACAAAAATATCAAAAATTTTGAAAAAACCGAGTGATACAGATTCTTTACAATCCTTGGAAGACTATAAACTAATGGGCCATAAATAGGGATGAGCGATACGATACTGCAAATATCGGGTATCGGCCGATATTAGCTGTATCGGACTTTCGATTCCGAGTTCCGATATTGTCGTCTTATCGGATACCGGAATCGGAATTGTCACTGTCACTGTCAGTGTCCGTCGGTCGGGTCTGTCAGGAGTCAGCGGCACTTACCTGGCAGAAGATCTCCGGCGGTCACGGCCTGGACTGCTTGATGGCCGCCATCATCTTTCCCCGGCGGTCACATGCAGTTTCTCGCGATAACTGCAGTGACTGGTGGGTAATCCCGGCCATAAAGCAGTCAGTCCGATGACGTCACCGCCGGGGAAGCAGGTAATCAGCTGTGCTGCGTCGCGATGACAGGCTCTGCCTGTCATTGCGATGTAGCAGAGCTGGATCGTCGTGGGACAGTCGTTACTATGGACTGCGTCGGACAGGTGGTATACTGTTGGTTTGTTTTTTTCCTTTTTTTACAGGAGATCGATGGCGTCGCAGGAATGAGTGTATAATAAAAGAAATGAAAACTGTGTTGTCTCTTTTATTTCATTAAAAGACTTTTTTCTTGCTTTGTCTTTTTTTTATACATTTAAAAACTTTGGGATTAATAATGGATCGGTGTCTTATTGACGCCTATCCATTATTAACCGGGCTTATTGTCACCGTGCAATCAACGGTGACATTAACCCCTTATTACCCCGCTTGCCACCGCTACAGGGCAAGTGGGAAGAGCCGGGTAAAGTGCCACAATTGGCACATCTTTTGATGCGCCAAATGTGGGGCTGCTGTAGCCTGGTATTATCAGGCTGTTGAGGGCCAAAATCCATGGGCCTTGACAGTCTTTTAATACCAGGCCGCAGCAGTCTGCATTTTACTTGGCTGGTTAACAAAAATAGGGGGACCCCTACGCCGTTTTTTTTTCGAGGGGATCCCCTATTTTTGTTAACCAGCCAAGCTAAGCAGACTGCTGTGGCCTGGTATTATCAGGCTTGCAAGGTCCATGGATATTGGATCCTTACCAGCCTGAAAAACCAGGCCTCAGCAGTCTGTTTCATCTGGCTGGTTAACAAAAATAGGGGGGACCCCACGCCAATTTTTTTCGAGGGGATCCCCTATTTTTGTTAATCAGCCAAGATATGCAGACTGCTGTGGCCTGGTATTATCAGGCTGGCAAGGTCCATGGATCTTGGCTCCTTAACAGCCTGAAAATCCAGGCCTCAGCGGTCTGCTTCATCTGGCTGGTTAACAAAATAGGGGGGACCCCACGCCAATTTTTTTCGAGGGGATCCCCTATTTTTGTTAACCAGCAAAGATAAGCAGACTGCTGTGGCCTGGTATTATCAGGCTGGCAAGCAGGGTCGGACTGAGCCACCGGGACACCGGAGAAACCTCCGGTGGGCCCCAGCTCCTGCGTGGTGGGCCCTGATTTGAAAGGATAGGTCGCGGGGCAGAGGGGGCGGTGGCCCCGAGCCCCGCGCTCTGAGGAGGCCCACCCGGAGCTGCGCTACAGTAACTGTATCGGCGTGCATAGCACGCCGATACAGTTACATTCTGCGGCAGAGCAGGGAGAATCGATCTTCCTGCTCTGCCGCCCAGAAGCTATGGGGCCTGAACAGGCGTTGGGGGGGCCCAGTGCCAGCAGTGGGCCCCCACCCGTCATCGGAGGGTCAGCTGTATCAGCAGCTCCTTCTCTCCCATAATCCCCCTCTCAGAGTCTGACAGCGGGCTCGATGACATCACCTGCCGGCGCCCGCTGTCAGACGCTGGCCATGCTCCTGATGAGCGCGACGGATGGTCTCCTGAGGATCTCCTTCCACACCTGGACTAAAGCAT
>JARQOD010000005.1:324401100-324457425 GCA_033576555.1 Oophaga sylvatica | reverse complement strand
CAGTTACAGCACATGTTCTTGTGAAAACCAGGTGCTGTGAATGGAAATAACTTTACTGACGTCATCTCAGTTCCCAGCAACCAGCTCTCCGGAGCGAATCATGACACCCAGCAATTGCTACTGCTACAGTGTAGGGAGCTGCTTCTTTGAATGCAGCTCCATATACTGGAAGTAGCAAAGTTGAATTACCTCATAAGACCTCATTATTATGGATTATTTGCAGTAAAGTTCAGGTCGGTACCGAACACCTAATGTTTGTGCATAGACCCCAACACTGAATTCTCCGGGAAGTTTAGGTTTGGCACCCCGAACATCGGATGTTTTCCACGCTGTCATGTGCATGACAGCGCAAGAAACGCCAGTGGCTCAGATCGGTGGTAAGATCTTTACTGCCTGTCAGAGAGCTGCAGTGCCCAGCTGTGATCTGTGGTAAATAGGTTGATTATATATAATTTTTATTATTTATTTATATAGCGCCATTGATTCCATGGTGCTGTACATGAGTAGAGGTAACATAGGGGTTACATACAGATTACAGATATCACTTATAGTAAACAAACTAACAATCACAGACAAATCTAGAGGGGAGAGAGGACCCTGTCCTTGCGGGCTTACATTCTACAGGATGTGGGAAGGAGACAGTAGGTTGGGGGTTTGCAGCAGCTCCAGAGAATGTGAGTGGGTAAACTCCAGTAGTGGTGAGGAGGCAGCGGGGATTATTGCAGGCTGTAAGCTTTCCTGAAGAGTGGGTTTTCAGGTTCCATCTGAAGGATCCAAGTGTGGTTGATAGTCGGACGTGTTGGGGCAAAGAATTCCATAGGATGGGGCTATTCGAGAGAAGTCTTGGAGGCTGTTGGGTGAGGAGCGAATAAGTGTGGAGGAGAGAAGGAGGTCTTGGGAAGATCGGAGATTACTTGAGGGAAGATATCAGGAGATTAGTTCAGAGATATAATAATAATAAAAATTTTATTTCTATAGCGCCAACATATTCCGCAGCACTTTACATTATAGAGGGGACTTGTACAGACAATAGACGTTACAGAAATAACAATAAACACAGATCAAAGTAAATACCAAGAGGAATGAGGGCCCTGCTCGCAAGCTTACAATCTATGAGGAAAAGGGGAGATACAAAAGGTAGATGGTAACAATTGCTTTCATTGTTCGGACCAGCCATAGTATAAGAATCAGGTGTTCATGTAATTCTGCATGAACCAGTTAACAGCCAAAGTATGTAACAGTACAGACACAAAGGGCTATTAAATGCATAAAACAGGTGAGAACATAATACGAGGTACCTGATTATGGTAGAAAATGTTTTGAATGGGCCAACAGGGATAGTTAGGTTAATGCGTTGAGGCGGTATGCCAGTCTGAACAAGTGCGTTTTTAGGGCACGCTTAAAACTGTGGGGATTGGGGATTAATCATATTAACCTGGATAGAGCATTCCAAATAATTGGCCCAGCACGTGAAAAGTCTTGGAGACGGGAGTGGGAGGTTCTGATTATTGAGGATGCTAACCTCAGGTCATTAGCAGAACGGAGGGCACGGGTAGGATGGTAGGCTGAGACAAGGGAGGAGATGTAGGGTGGTGCTGAGCCATTGAGTGCTTTATGAGTGAGGGTAATAAGTTTGTACTGGATTCTGCAGTGGATGGGTAACCAGGTGTAATGACTGGCACAAGGTAGAGGCATCGGTATAACGATTGGTGAGGAACATGATCCTGGCTGCAGCATTCAAGACAGATTGGAGAGGGGAGGAGTTTGGTAAGAGGGGGGACCGATTAATAGTGAGTTACAATAGTCCAGACGAGAATGAATAAGAGAAAAAGTAAGAGTTTTTGCAGAGTCGAAAGCAAGAAAAGGTCGAATTCTAGAGATGTTTTTGAGGTGGAGATAACAACAGCCAGTGATTGGATGTGGGGGGGGGTGAATGAAAGCTTGGAATCAAGTATGACCCCAAGACAACAGGCATGTTGCTGGGGAGTAATGGTGGAAACCACACACGGAGATGGCAATGTCAGGCAAACATAGGTTAGTAGAGGGAGGAAACTCGAGGAGTTCCGTTTTTGACAGGTTCAGTTTCAGATAGAGGGAGGGCATGATGTTTAGAGACAGCGGTTAAGACAATCACTGGTGTTTTCAAAAAAGGCAGACGACATAACTGGTGAAGAAGTGTATAATTGGGTGTCATCAGCAGGAGAGGTACTAGAAACAAATCTACTGATTGTTTGTCCAATGGGGCAGTATACAAAGAGAAGAGGAGGGGGTTAGGACTGATCCTTGAGGAACCCCAACAGTAAGGGGAAGATGAGAGGAGTAGGAACCAGCAAAAGATACAGTGTATCACGAACACCGCACTGCACTTGCTCACTGAGCCAGTGCGCGTGTCCTGAATAAGACAGACTGCACTCAAAGATACCTGTGGAGCGGGGCAGCAGCGGTGAAGATGCGTGCTTCAGACTAACAGGACCCTAAGTACGTGACTGCCAAGGGGCGGCGCCGGCCACAGGTCTCTCAGAGAAGGCAGTAACAGACAGAGAATGCTTCAGGCCAGAGGACCTTAAGCACGTGACTGCTGATGGGCGTGGCCTAAGCTCCAGAGAGATATGAGCAGAAGGAAAACTCCTAGAAGGGTAACTACGGGACAGAGTTACCAAGGGGCATAGACAAAATGGATAGTCAGGATAGCCAGGTCATACACAGAGGGAGCAACGCAGTACAAGAGGAGCAGGCAGAGAATAACCAGAACGTAGCCAAGGGATCAGAAAACCAGAACGGGCAAATACACAGTACCAAGACAGTAGACAAGCTCACAACGAAGAGACGGACCGAGTCAAAACCAAACAAGATCAGGCACAAGGCACAGGCACACAGGAGGTCAACTAACTCAGCCGAGGGCAGGAGTATAACTGACACCAGACCTAGGTCAATTGGCAACTAAATAGCCGCCCTCTGCCAGAGAGAGGCTGAAACCATTAACCCCAGTCTGGCCAGGACGGGACAAAGCCCAAACCCCGTCCTGGGTCATGACAGTACCCCCTCTCAACGGGGGCCACCGGACCCCCGGGTTTCTCAGGACACCTGGCATGAAAGGCCCGGACCAACTGATCCGCATGAACAGATCAGGCAGGAACCCACGACCGGTCCTCTGGACCGTAGCCTTTCCAATGTATAAGATACTGAAGAGCACGACGGACAAACCTAGAGTCAAGAATTCGTTCCACTCGTACTCAGACTGCCCGTCTACCAAAACCGGTGGTGGGGAAGACAACGGTCCTTCCCTACAGGACCCCACAGGTTTCAAAAGGGCCCTATGGAAAACGTTGGGAATCCGTAGAGACGGAGGGAGACGCAACCGAAATGCCACCGGGTTAACTGCTTCCATAATTTCATAAGGACCAATAAATTTAGGTCCAAGTTTCGCAGAGGGGACCTTGAGCCTTATATTCCTAGTAGATAACCATACCTTATCCCCAACCTGGAACACCGGCCCCACAACCTTTTTTTATCAGCAAAAAACTTATATTTAGACTGAGCCTTAGTAATGTTCCTTTGGACCTCCTGCCATAACTCCCCCCCACTGGATTGTCCCATCCGCCCCAGGACACCCAGAGTCCAAACGGGAGAACTCCCCAAAATGTGGATGAAACCCATAATTGCAGAAAAAGGGAGATGTGCCCGTAGACTGGTTAATGCGGTTGTTAAACGCAAACTCAGTCAAAGGTAACGCAGTACACCAAGCATCCTGTCGGGCTGAGGTCAGGCAATGCAGGATTTGCTCTAGAGACTGATTGGTCCGCTCAGTCTGCCCATTAGTCTCTGGATGATAAGCGGATGAAAAAGACAGACTAATACCCAACCTCTTACAAAATGCCCTCCAAAATCTGGAAACAAATTGTACCCCCCTATCAGACACCACATTCAAGGGTACCCCATGCAACCGCACCACATGCTCAACAAACAATCTGGACAACGTTTCCGCATTAGGTAAAGCCGCCAAGGGTACACAATGTGCCTGTTTACTAAACCTGTCCACCACTACCCAAATGACAGTGTTACCCTTGGAAGGAGGAAGGTTGGTGATAAAATCCATGGACAAATGGGTCCATGGTCTATCAGGAATTGGCAGTGGCACCAATTCCCCGGCCGGCCGGTTATGGGGGTTTTTTCGCACGGGCACATACCCCACAAGCAGACACAAATTCCCCACACAGAGGCTAAAGAAGACCACCAGAATATCCTAGCGATGGCCCTCCGGGTAGCCGAGATCCCAGGATGTCCACCCAGAACTGAGTCGTGGAATTCCCGAAGGATCCTGAGATGAAATTGAACTGGTACAAAAAGTTTATACACTGGCTTAGCTGGAGGGGCAAGAGACTGAGCTTCCCGAATCTCCTGCTCCAACCCAGCAGAAACAACTGCCACCACCACCCCAGGCTGAAGAATGGAGGATGGAGGTTCGGGGGGAGACACCGGATCCAGACTGCGTGACAAGGCATCAGCCCTGACATTTTTGGATCCTGGCCGAAAAGTGATGGAGAACTGGAATCGGGAAAAAAAAAGCGACCATCTTGCCTGTCTAGGAGTCAACCTTTTAGCAGACTCAATGTAAGCTAGGTTCTTGTGGTCCGTAACCACGGTAATAGGATGGACAGCACCCTCCAAAAAATGCCTCCATTCTTCAAAGGCCAACTTCACGGCCAGAAGTTCTCGATTCCCAACATCATAGTTTCTCTCCGCAGGAGAGAATTTCTTAGAGAAAAAGGCACAGGGTCTCAAATTAGTCAAAGTGGCGGGTCCCTGGGACAACACTGCCCCCACCCCCACCTCCAGGCATCCACCTCAACAATAAATGGTTCAGACGGGTCCGGTTGAATAAGAACCGGAGCAGACATGAAACATTTTTTAAGAACTGAAACGCCGCCACCGCTGCGGCTGACCAATTCTTACATCAGCCCCCTTTAGAGTCAGATCTGTGAGAGGTTTAACTACCTGCGAGAACCCCCTTATAAACTTGCGATAGTAATTTGCGAATCCTAAGAAACGCTGCAGAGCCTTCAAATCACGAGGTTGTACCCAATCAACAATGGCCTGCACCTTATTAGGATCCATGCGATACCCCTCAGCAGACACAATGAACCCCAGAAACGACAGTTCCTGAATGAAGAATGAACTTTTCTCTAGCTTAGCAAAGAGACAGTTCTCCCGGAGCCTTTGGAGAACTGCCCGAAGATGATCAATGTGAGTTTGTTTATCAGGCGAGTAGATAAGAATGTCATCCAAATACACAACCATAAAACGCCCAATAAAGTCAGAGAACACATGATTAATAAAATTTTGGAAGACTGCTGGTGCGTTGGTCAGACCGAAAGGCATGACCAAGTTTTCAAACAACCCTTCAGTAGTGAGAAATTCAGTTTTCCACTCATCCCCCTCCCGGACCCGGATAAGGTTATATGCCCCCCGCAGATCCAATTTCGAAAACCACTTAGCCCCAGACAATTGGTTGTACAAATCAGGAATAAGGGGGAGGGGTAAGTATTTCTCACAGTTATCTTATTTAACTCTCGAAAATCGAGGCATGGGCGCAAACCACCGTCTTTTTTCTTAACGAAAAAGAACCCGCCGCCATGGGGGAAACAGAAGGACGAATGTGTCCCTTACGAAGGCTCTCGAAATGTATTCTTTCATAGCAGCCCGCTCGGTACCCGAGAGGTTATACAAGCGGGCCTTGGGCAATTTAGTACCTGTGGTGGTAAAACTTCAGCCTCTTTTTCAGAGAAAATGTCCGCATAGTCCTTCAGGTACTCCGGAATACCTTCCAGACCAACGGACGACACAGACACCGTAGCAAGACATTTTTCAGAACAATTAGATCCCCATTTAACAATATCACGGGAATCCCAGTCAATAATCGGGTTATGCCGTTGCAACCAGGGAAACCCTAACACCAGGCCAGCAGAGAGGTTATCCAAAACAAAACATGACATACGCTCCTGGTGAAGGGCCCCCACCCTGAGGGTGAATTCTTCAGAGACAAAATGGACACCGTCCTTGGTGAGAGGTGTAGAATCAATGGCCATTATTTTTATAGGAGTCTCCAACCTAACTGTCCCTAATCTACAGCTGGCCACCAGATTAGAGTCAATCAGGTTCAAGGATGACCCACAGTCCACAAAAGCTGAAGTAAGGAAAAAGCAGTTCTTCACACCAAGTTCCACCTTTAACAGTATCTTAGAAAATGAAGGAAAGGGTACCTGAGAGTCTGAGTGACCTCCACGATGATCACCCAGACACAGTCGCTTGTTAGTCGGTGGGCAGGAGGGACAGTTCTTTTTCCAATGTCCAGGATCAACGCAGTAAAAACACAGCTTTTCTAAAAACCTCTGTCTACTTTCTTTCTCTTTGAGGTCGATGGCTCCCATCTCCATGGACTCCAATACAGGACTGGCTCCCCTTCCACTGGAGAAAAATGGTGTCTCAGCCTGCATCACACTCTCGCCCGCAGCCTGCGATCCATTCGGACGGCCTGCGTCATGGCGTCCTCCAGAGAATCAGGCGGAGGGTGGAGTGCCAAGGCATCTTTCAGACTTCAGACAGGCCTCTACGGAACAAGCCCCGGAGGGCGGCATCATCCCAACAGACCTCAGCAGCCCAGCGTCTGAACTCTGAGCAAAACCACTCTGCTGAGTGCTTCCCCTGACCCACACTCATCACCATGTCCTCAGCCATCAGCACTCGATCAGGCTCATCATAAATATGCCCCAGGGCCTCAAAAAATGCATCCACAGTCATTCTCTCAGGGGCAGTGGTAGGAAGGGAAAAAGCCCAAGCCTGGGGGGCTCCCCTTAACAGAGACATAATGACCCCCACCCTCTGACTTTCATCCCCAGAAGAGTGCGGTCTTAAAGAAAAAAAAAAGCTTACAGCCCTCTTTGAAAACTTTAAATTCCTTTCTATCTCCGGAAAAGGTATCTGGTAATTTAACCGGGGGCTCTGGGAAACTAATATAACATCTTGAACCCCTGTCCCATGAGCACCAGATGATAAAGCCCCCCGCACAGTGTCAGCCATCAGCTGCTGAGACTGAGCCAGAACTCGCTGTTCCTCATTCAGTTTCTGAGACATCTGAGTCAGGTGCTTTACCTGCTCAGAAAGGGCATACATAGGATCCATAACACACACACAGGAAAAAAAAAAAAGTAGTGGTCAGTTATAATATCACGAACACCGCACTGCACTTGCTCACTGAGCCAGTGTGCGTGTCCTGAATAAGACAGACTGCACTCAAAGATACCTGTGGAGCGGGGCAGCAGCGGTGAAGATGCGTGCTTCAGACTAACAGGACCCTAAGCACGTGACTGCCAAGGGCGGCGCCGCCACAGGTCTCTCAGAGAAGGCAGTAACAGACAGAGAATGCTTCAGGCCAGAGGACCTTAAGCACGTGACTGCTGATGGGCGTGGCCTAAGCTCCAGAGAGCTATGAGCAGAAGGAAAACTCCTAGAAGGGTAACTACGGGACAGAGTTACCAAGGGGCTTAGACAAAACGGATAGTCAGGATAGCCAGGTCATACACAGAGGGAGCAACGCAGTACAAGAGGAGCAGGCAGAGAATAACCAGAACATAGCCAAGGGAACAGAAAACCAGAACGGGCAAATACACAGTACCAAGACTGTAGACAAGCTCACAACGAAGAGACGGACCGAGTCAAAACCAAACAAGCAACAAGATCAGGCACAAGGCACAGGCACACAGGAGGTCAATTAACCCAGCCGAGGGCAGGAGTATAACTGACACCAGACCTAGGTCAATTGGCAACTAAATAGCCGCCCTCTGCCAGAGAGAGGCTGAAACCATTAACCCCAGTCTGGCAAGGACGGGACAAAGACCAAACCCCGTCCTGGGTCATGACACAGTGAAGGAACGGTCAGAGAGATAGGAGAAGAACCAGGAGAGAATGGTGTCCTTGAGGCTGATGGAGTGTAGCATAGTGAGGAGGAGCTGATGGTCCACAGTGTCGAATGCTGCAGAGAGATCCAAGAGAATTAGCATGGAGTAGTGACCATTAGATTTAGCTGTTAGAAGATCATTAGAGACTTTAGTGAGGGCAGTTTCAGTAGAGTGTAAAGAGCGGAAACCAGATTGAAGAGGGTGGAGAAGAGAGTTATCTGAGAGATAGCGGGTAAGACGGGTGTGGAACAGGCATTCCAGGAGTTTAGAGATGAAGGGAAGATTAGAGACAGGTCTATAGTTAGCGGCACAGTTTTGGTTGAGGGATGATTTTTTAAGTAATGGATGTATGATGGCATGTTTAAATGAGGAGGTAAAGATACCGGAAGAGAGAGGTTGAATATTTTTGTTAGGTAAGAGGTGACAGCAGGGGAAAGGGACTGAAGGAAATGTTACGGAATGGGGTCACTGATCAAAGTGGTAGGGCGAGAGGATGCAAGGAGCCTGATTACTTCTTCTTCTGTGACTGGTTCAAAATCAGAGAGTGAGCTGGATGCAGTGGGGGAGGGAGGACAGTGCATGGTATGAGGGGATTGGGAGATAATTTTTCTGTCCGATGTGGTCAATTTTTTTCTTTGAAATATATGTAGGAGACAGGTTATAGATGGCCTTGGAGGTGGGAGTGGGAGCAAGTGGAGAGATTTGCAGAGGGGAGAAGCAGAAGAGTAGCGAGGAGAGAGATGAATTAGTCGGGCAGCAGAGTTAAGGATGGACTGGAGAGGTGTGAGGGTGTTAGCAGGGAGGCCACAAAAAAGGATGTTGCAGTATTTGAGATGGGAGATGATGAGGGCATGCACAAGCATTTTAGTAGAGTGAGGGTTGAGGAACGGACGGATTCTGGAAATATTTTTGAGCTGGAGGCGGCAGGAGGTGGAGAGAGCTTGGATGTGCGATTTGAAGGACAGGGCAGAGTCAAGGGTTACTCCGAGGCAGCGGACCTCTGATACAGGGGAAAGTGTGATGTTGTCAATTGTTATAGATAGGTCGGGTAAGAAAGATCTGTGAGATGGGGGAAAGATGATCAGTTCAGATTTGTCCACATTCAGTTTGAGGAAGCGGGAGGAGAAGAAGGAGGATATGGCTGATAGACACTCCTGGATTTTGGAGAGCAGAGATATGACATCTGGGCCAGAGAGGTAGATCTGAGTATCATCAGCATAAAGGTGGTACTGGAATCCGTGGGACTGTGAGTTGCCCCAGGCCAAGTGTATAGATTGAGAAGAGTAGGGGTCCTAAAACCAAGCCTTGGGGGACTCCAGCAGAGAGAGGGTGGGATGAGGAGGTAATGTGTGAGTGGGAGACGCTGAATGTGCGGTTGGATAGGTATGAGGAGATCTAGGATGGGGAGAGGTCTTTGATGCCAAAGGAAGAGAAGATCTGTGGTAGGAGGCAGTGGTCAACTGTGTCGAAAGCAGAGGACAGGTCTAGAAGGAGGAGTATAGCGTATTGTCTGTTAGCTTTGGCTATAAGTAGGTCGTTAATAATTTTGGTCAGGGCTGTCTCAGTGGAGTGATGGGGCGGAAACCAGATTGTAGATTGTCAAAGAGCAGGTTAGATGAGAGATGGGAGGAAAGTTCAGTGTGAACGTCCTGCTCCAGGAGTTTGGAAGCGAATAGGAGCAGCGATATTGGGCGATAGCTGGACAAAGCGGTTGGGTCAAGGGTTGGCTTTTTGAGGATAGGCGTGATTGTGGTATGTTTGAAAGCAGAAAGGAAGGTACCGGAAGTTAGTGTTAGGTTGAAGAGGTGGGTTAGTGATGGGATAAGAGTGGTGGTGAGATTGGGGAGGAGATGGGATGGGGTCGAGTGCACAAGTGGTGAGATGTGATTTGGAGAGAAGATGAGCAAGCTCCCCTTCCGTGATGTTGGATAAGGAGGTTACGGGATTTGGGCATTGGTCAGGTATACAAAGGGGTTGTTGTGGTTGAATAATAAAGACTTGCCGTGTTTGGTCTATCTTGTTATTGAAGTTAATATACAGAAGAAATCCCCATAATGGCATTCGAATAATGCTAATAGTGTGGGACAACATACCCACACTAGGGACACCCACTCCCAAATAACATGCAATAATAGGAGAAAAATGGTGTAATCAGGTGATATATATAAAATTCATATTTTATTAAACAAGAATACAACTATACAAAAGACGTGATAGAACAACTGTTGCAGGAAAAACCCACAGCTCCCAGAGTACAAAACCCCACAAATATCTCCAATATGTCAAATATCAACATCAAGGCATCAAAATGAAAGTGCCAATATATAGTAAGAGTTTGTAACAGATTGGCAAAGAAACAAAAATAGCAGCCAATATGACAGTAGAAGGCAGAGTATAAAATAAGCCCACTATACATATGTGGACTAAACGATGTATATGCATCTAAAGTGCCAGTGCCTATGTACGTCCCATGCTACCTACTGCCACACATCGCCGATCAGTGCAGCAATGTACCTCAAGATAAGAGGGAAGATAAGTGCCTATGCACATCCAGGGGTGGGATTCAAATTTTTAACAACAGGTTCTGTGTTTGTGCGTTGGAAAACCACACCCATTTTAAGCCACACCCATTTTTAAGCCCACACAATTTTTAAAGCCACACCCATTTACACGCACCTTTTCCTCAAACATATAAGTAGGGGCGCAGTCAGTTGAAAAACAATAAATTGGAATGAGATCAGAACAGTGCACATTCTGGCCAGCGGCTCTCCTGACCCGAGTGTGACAGCTGCATATATTTCTATATATATATTTCTATGCAGCTGTTTCACTTGACTGACCGGCTGGCCAGGCTGTGCACTACATTCTGATTAAGGCCTCTTTCACACATCCGTCTTTTTGTATCAGGCATGATCCGGCGTGTTGGTAAAAAAACGGATCCGGTACCAGATGCGTTTTTTTACCATTGACTTTCATTAGTGCCGGATAGTGCCTGATGTCCTTGCGTTGTATCCGTTTTTGTCCGGATCCGGTGGAAATGTACATTCCGGCGGCCGGACAAAACGGTGCATGTAAGGTTTTTTTTTTTTGCCGGAGCCGCCTGATGTGCCTGAAGCGGCGCATCAGGCGGCCGGAAACAATAGAAGTCAATGGAACCGGATCAGACTTTTGTGCAATCCGGCAAAAGTCTGATCCGGATTCTGGAAATTAAGGACTACTACTACTACTACTACTACTAACTACTACTACTACTACTACTACTACTACTACTACATTTTCCAGTGTCTCCGGGCATCCAAAACCCTCTTTTTCTGGGTTTAAAAGTTCAGGTCGGATCCAGCAAAAAACCGGATCCGTCGCATCAGTTTTTTTGTTTCAGCGCCGGATCCGTCCCTTCAGGTGTTCGACGGATCATGCCTGACACAAAAAAACGGATGTGTGAAAGAGGCCTAAGAAGTCTCTTTCTAGTCTCATACTGAACTGAAGATTAACCCCTTAGTGACAGAGCCATTTTGCAGCTTAATGACAGGGCCAATTTTTACAATTCTGACCACTGTCACTTTATGAGGTTATAACTCTGGAACGCTTTAACGAATCCCGCTGATTCTGAGATGTTTTTTCATGACATATTGTACTTCACGTTAGTGGTAAAAAAATTTTTATCTGACTTGCGCTTATTTATGAAAAAAACGGAAACATGGCGAAAATTTTGAAAATTTAGCAATTTTCAAATTTTCAACTTTTATGCCCTAAAATCAGAGAGATATGTCACACAAATTTCTTAATAAATAACATTTCCCACATGTCTACTTTACATCAGCACAATTTTGGGAACAAAATTTTTTTTTGTTACGAAGTTATAAGGGTTAAATTTGACCAGCAATTTCTCATTTTTACAACACCATTTTTTTTTAGGGACCACCTCACATTTGAAGTCACTTTGAGGGTCTATATGATAGAAAATACCCAAAATGGACACCATTCTAAAAACTGCACCCCTCATGGTGCTCAAAACCACATTCAAGAAGTTTATTAACCCTTTACGTGCTTCACAGGAACTGAAGCAATGTGGAAGGAAAAATTAACATTTAACTTTTTTTGCAAAAGCTTTACTTCGGAACCAATTTTTTCTATTTTCACAACTGTTCAAAGAAAAAATGAACCACAAAATTTGTTGTGCAATTTCTCCTGAATACGCCGATACCCCATATGTGGGGGTAAACCACTTTTTGGGCGCACGGCAGAGGTCGCAAGGGAACGAGCGCCGTTTGACTTTTTCAATGCAGAATTGGCTGGACGCCATGTCGCGTTTAGAGAGCCCCTGATGTGCCTAAACAGTGTAAACCCCCACAAGTGACCCCATTTTGGAAACTAGACCCCTTAAGGAACTTATCTAGATGTGTGGTGAGCACTTTGAACCTCCAAGTGCTTCACAGAAGTTTGTAACGTAGAGCCGTGAAAATAAAAAATCATATTTTTTCCACAAAAACAATCTTTTCACCCCAATTTTTATTTTCCCAAGGGTAACAAGACCCCAAAAGTTTTTGTAAAATTTGTCCTGAGTACGCTGATACCCCATATGTGGGGGTAAACCACTGTTTGGGTGCATGGCAGAGCTTGGAAGGGAAGGAGCACCGTTTGACTTTTTTCAACGCAGAATTGGCTGGACGCCATGTCGCGTTTATAGTGGCCCTGATGTGTCTAAACAGTGGAAACCCCCCACAAGTGACCCCATTTTGGAAACTAGACCCCCTAAGGAACTTATCTAGATGTGTGGTGACACTTTGAACCTCCAAGTGCTTCACAGAAGTTTATAACGCCCGGGCGTGAAAATAAAAAATCATATTTTTTCCACAAACCTGATCGTTTAGTCCCTAATTTTTTATTTTCCCAAGGGTAACAGGAGAAATTAGACCACAAAAGTTGTTGTCCAATTTGTCCTGAGTACGCTGATACCCCATATGTGGGGGTAAACCACTGTTTGGGGCACGGCAGGACTCGGAAGGGAGGGAGCGCCATTTGACTTTTTGAACGCCACTGCGTTTTTGGAGACCCCCTCATGTGCCTAAATAGTGGAAACCCCTCAATTCTAGCTCCAACCCTAACCCCAACACACCCCTAACCCTAATCTCAACCCTAACCCTAATACCAACCCTAATTCTAACTCTAACCCTAATTGTAAACCTAACCCTAATTGTAACCCTAACCCTAGTTGTAACCCTAACCCTAATTCCAACCCTAACCCTAATTATAACCCTAACCCTAATTATAACCCTAACCCTAAGGCTGGGTTCATATTGCGTTTTACCAGCCCATTCAACACATAGCGTTGACGGGCTGGTAACGGTATAGCATAACGCGATTGCGTTATGCTATACTCACTAGCGCAGAGGAATCAGCGATGATTCATTTGCGCTAGCGGTGAGGAGCCCAGACGCTGCAGGCCGTGTCCGAGGCTCCGTCACTGAATGACGGCACTCGCGAACGCATGCCGCTTTACGTAAAGCGGCATGCGTCGCGATGCGCCCTCAAATGCGGGTGAATGGCAGCGTTAACGGACTGCCATAACGCAATATGAACCCAGCCTAACCCTAACGCTAATCCCAACCCTAATTATAACCCTAACCCTAATTATAACCCTAATTATACCCCTAACCCTAACCCTAATGGAAAAATGAAAATAAATAAAATTTCTTTATTTTATATATGTACCTAACCAAGGGGGTGATATAGGGGGGGTTTATGTACTGTTTTTTTTTTATTTTGATCACTGTGATAGTTTATCACAGTGATCAAAATGTACTTTTAGAGAATGAATGAATATTTTTTTGAATTTGCCGCCAGGCAGATTCGCGGGCGCACTGCGCATGCGCCCGCCATTTTTTTTTTTACTGGAAGAAGACGCCGGCTGAACGGAGGCCAGGGGGAGGACCGGAGGCGAGGGGGAGGATCGGACCGCACCGGGGGGGATCGGAGGACACGGGACCCCTCCAGGTACAGGGGGGGTGAGATCGGGGGTCCCGGGACACTATTTCTCTCCCCTCTGATGTGCGATCACATCAGAGGGGAGAGAAATTTACAGGCAGGGATCGCAGCATTGATTTTTTTTTTGCGATCGCCAGTATATGGCGATCTCAAAAGAGTGGTGATTGGGGGGGCCCCTATTATGTTCTCTGGGGTCTCGGCTACCCCAGGCAGCCGAGACCCCAGAGAAAATCGCCCATCCCCCCCGTCACCTCGCGGCGGGCGCAGCACTCGTGCGCCCGCCATTTTAAAGCATGGCGCCGGCACCGGGGGACACCGGAGGGCCCTGGGCCATGAGGAGGGTTCGGGGGCCACAGTGGGGGTCCCGGGGACCCTTTTTCTCTGTCCTCCGATGTCCGAAGACATCAGAGGACAGAGAAATTAAATGGCACATTTTTTTTTTTTGTTGCGGTCGCCGTTATAGGGTTAATAACGGCGATCGCAACATCGGTGTCGGTAAAAACCGACCCGATTCATGTTCTCTGGGGTCTCGGCTACCCCCGGCAGCCGAGACCCCGGAGAAAATGCGCCTCTGGGGGGCGCTATTCACTTTTTCCACAGCGCCGTTAATTAACGGCGCTGTGGTTTAAGTACCCTTAATGACCGCCGTTAAAAGGCGTATCGGCGGTCATTAAGGGGTTAAACTATAGTATTATGTAGCTGGGACTTACAGTTCTACCTTCTATGCAGAAATACAATATACAATAATTAGTGATGAGTGAACGTACTCGGATAAGGTGTTATCTGAGCATGCTCGGGTTCTAACCGAATGTCTTCTGCATGCTCGAAAAATATGTTCCAGTCCCCGCGGTTGCATGTCTCATGGCTGTTCGACACCCGCAACACATGCAGGGATTGCCTAACAAACAAGCACATTTGCTCATCAACAATAATAATAATGTATTTATTTCTCTAAGGATAGGGTCACACGACCGTATTTTGTCTCATCCGAGAAAATCGTTCCGATTAAGCTAATCACACTCTGATCGGAGTTTGAACAGAGTGTGCTCACAGCGTGCTCCGATTTTCGCGGATGTGGAGAAGGTGGAAATAAAAAGTTCCCCATCTTCATTCTGTAAAGCTGTGAAAATCAGACTGCACTCAGATGTCATCCAAGTGCAGTCTGATTTTATTTTTTCACGGACTCACTGATTTGCCTGGCTGAGTGCGATCCCATAATCGGATGCAACTCGTGCGTGCTGCCATTTTTTCTTCTGACCAAAAATACGATTGTTTGGATCAGCCTAAAGTCGATACTACATAATATCTGAATAATAAACGTGTGTCTAATATCTAGACAAATGGGGAGATGCTGGGACTTATACTAGTGATTGTAATAATAGAACATATTTATTGTATTACCTGCAGTAATCTCTATAGATCAGATGCCAATATGCAATGCTGGGACTTACAGTTCCCCCACCACCACTGCATGTACAGTAACTAAGGTACGATATAGGTATTACTGTCATCTTTATAAAGTAGACCGTATAAAAAGCCGCAGGATGTAAATGTGACTCTATACACCTGGGTACATACAAGTGGATTGCAAGCTTCTCGGTAATAATGTCTAAGAAGGCACCAGGATCTGGGAGCTGGTGGTCTGTCTCCAGCTGGGTGGCTTTCTACAGCTGTGCCCTACAGACAGCTCTGAGCATAGACCTCAAGCTCTCCAGAGAAGAAGACAACGCAGGGGGCTAGAAGAACTGCTCTTCCATGGAGGCCTTACTACTCTGACCGGCGTCTATTATAGATAGACCCCGGTCAGACCACCTCAGTCCACACAGACACACTCCTCCAGCTCCACTCCAGGGCCCAGGCAGCGCCGCAGCTCAGCTCACACAGTACCTCTCTCCTCTCCGGCTCCGCCTCGTGACTAAAGAAGATGGCCGTGGCCGCGCCGCTACCCAATCGCAGCACTGCAGAGATCAGTCCGCGGGGGCCGGGGCTGGCGGTGTGTTGCGGCGCTGCAAGCTGGCTGCAAAATAGTACCGGACATGGGCATACCCAGGATCAAAACTAGGGGGGGCAAGCCAATGTCGCATCTTATACACGTTACATCATATACACTGTACATTATCCTGCATATTAGGTATGGAGCATTAGAACTGTTGTATATTGTATAATACAGCAGTGTATGTGACACTACGCTGTATATATAATTAATTATACATGGCAGTCGCGCTCATGTCAGGAGCGGTACCAGCAAGTCCGAGGATTGCAGTGCGATCCTCGCATGAGTTATACAGCCGTCTGTCTATGCCCTTGTTATAATAATACTGAAATATTAATCTATTAAAGTATTAAGGAGCTCACAAGTTAAAAAAAAGCCCCTACCTCCCCTGTCCCCCACCCACACCCCAACAGCCCATCGTCTCACATGCAACCCTTAGTGTTCTGTCCCATTGACCCCACAATACCCCCATCCTCTCACTTGCACCCCTCAGTGCTCTGTTGCCCCTCCCCACTTCAGTCCCCACAATACCCCCATCCTCTTACATTCAACCCAAGTGACCTGTCCACCCTCCCTCACAATACCCCATCCTCTCACATCAACCCCCGTGCGCCAGCCCCCACAATATCCCCATCCTCTCACATTAACCCCCCAGTGCCCTAGCCCCCACAATAACCCATACTCTTACATTCACCCAGTGCCCTGTACCCCTCCCCCACAATACCCCATTCTCTCACATTAACCCCCCCAGTGCCCTAGCCTCCACAATACCCCATACTCTTACATTCACCCCAGTGCCCTGTACCCCTCCCCCACAATACCCCATCTCTCACATTAACCCCCCCAGTGCCCTAGCCCCCACAATACCCCCATCCTCTTACATTCACCCCAGTGCCCTGTACCCCTCCCCCACTGTACCCCCATCCTCTCACATTAACCCCCCCAGTGCCCTAGTCCCCACAATACCCCATCCTCTTACATTCACCCCAGTGCCCTGTACCCCTCCCCCACAATATCCACATCCTCTCACATTAACCCCCCAGTGCCCTAGCCCCCACAATACCCCATACTCTTACATTCACCCCAGTGCCCTGTACCCCTCCCCCCACAATAACCCCATCTTCTCACATTAACCCCCCCAGTGCCCAAGCCCCCACAATACACCCATCCTCTTACATTCACCCCAGTGCCCTGTACCCCTCCCCCACTGTACCCCCATCCTCTCACATTCCCCCACAGTGACCATGACATGCCTGAGCAGAATGAATTTAATAAACTCCATCCCCTCTTACCATGAAGCTTGCAGGCAGTGACTGAGGCAGGAGCAGGAAGTGTCCAGTGTCTGCACACAGAGGGCACTAGGACCCAGTGTGGCTGAGACAACCAGAGCCTGCAGGGCAGAAAGTGAAACTACAGCTGCTGCCACCAGGAAGGAAGGAAGGAAGGAGCTCCTCTGGTGAGACAGCAGCTCCGTGCACTGCGCACACACAGACAGGCACTACAATCTGTGGCAGAGGGAGCCGCCATTGTGCTGCTCTCTCCGCTCTCTTTCATTGTGTGCCCCTGCTTCTAGGGAGGGGCAGCTGTCCCATGGTGGGTACGCCCATGGTACCGGATCGCCGCTCTGATTCTCCCCGGTTCGAGGAACCCGCTGCTTTTTGAACAACCGGTTTCATCGAACTGGGGAGAACCGGCTGAATCCCACCCCTGTGTACATCCTATGCTACCTACTGCCACACATCGCCAATCAGTGCAGCAATGTACCTCAAGATAAGAGGGAAGATAAGTGCCTATGTACATCCCATGCTACCTACTGCCACACATCGCCGATCAGTGCAGCAATATGCCTCAAGATAGGAGGGAAGGCCGCTATCAGAAACTTACCAAAAGATATAAGTGGAAGGGAAAAGACCCTGGGTCAGGTCAAGTGTAGCCCCAAAATTAAAAAATAAAAAATACCACAAAAACCCATAGGAGTGTTCAGAGGGCATGGAGAAAAAGCAAGAGTCAATAAGCATAAATTAGGATGTGAAACATAGGATATTACAAGAAAGGCGAGAAAGTAAGGGCCTCATTGAGACCCTTAGGAGTCATAGTGTCCAACACCACGATCCATCTTGCTTCCACCTGAGCAAGTCTCTTTTTATAATCACCACCTCTGATGCCAAGGTGAATTGCATCAATACCTCTAACCTTAAAGTTTGTAGCTTCACAATTATGGTGGTAGAAGAAATGGCGCAGAATAGTTTTTAAATTAGACGGATCGGTCGCCGCCTTGGCAGCGCAAATGTCCCGCACATGCTCCCTAACCCTTATCCTGAGCTCTCTTGATGTCCGATATAGATTTTGGAACAGCCACAAGTGGCGTAATAGATGACATTTGTCGTATTACATGATATGCCATTGGTGGAGACCTTGCCATCATATATACGTGACACTACGGACGCCCTGGCTAGGATGTATGGCATATTTGTGGACCCAGGCACCTTACTTGTTACTGCTGATATTGAGAGTCTTTATACATGTATTGAACATTCCCTGGGGTTGGATGCTGTCCGCCTCTTCATTGGGATGTCTGACCTCGATGGCTCTCTTTGTGAGCTAATCCTCGAGCTTTTGCACTTTGTCCTCTCCCACAACTTTTTTGTTTTTAAGGACCATTTTAATCTGCAGGAACGTGGCACAGCCATGGGCGCGGCTTGTGCGCCCTCGTACGCCAACCTTTTCCTGGGTTCCTGGAGAGGGTTATTTTTGGTGACGGGGGCGTACCGGCCGCGTCCCATGTACTGTGCTGGCACAGATATATTGATGATGTTTTATTTTTGTGGGGGGGGACAGTGCGACAGCTCGAGGATTTCATGGAGACGCTGAATCAGAACTCCTTTAACATCCGACTTACGTATTCATATGATCATTGTAAGATCAACTTTTTGGATGTTCTTCTTGAAGTTGATACATCTGGACGTATTCAAACAGATGTATACCGGAAGCCTACTTCTGTTAATGCTCTGATTCATGCGTCTTCCACTCACAATCCATCTACCATCAGAGCCGTCCCGGTCGGGCAATTCCTACGGGCGAGGTGGATTTGTTCATCCAACTCCAGGTTTGAGGCACAGGCTTCTGATCTGACCACATGCTTTCGAGCGCGAGGCTACTCAAATAGATGCATTAGACAGGGCTACAGGAGGGCTGGAGCCACCCCTCGGGATAGCCTTTTGAACTCTAATAGAAAGATCCATGAACCTATTACTAATAAAGGACCTATTAGGTTAATTTCTACATGCGTGGGAGGATATAAGAGCGGTGTTAAAGAAGCACTGGCCTGTTTTGAGTGCTGAACCTTGCTTGGACATTTCTTCTGATGTGCCTCCTGCTATGACAGCCCGAAGGTCTAAAAACTTACGTGATATCCTTGTAAGAAGTCATTATGTTCCAAATGTTACCAATCCTTTTGGGTCGCGTGGTCCTATTGTTGGTTCAACGCCATGCGGTCGCTGCCTTGCCTGCGCAAATGTCCTGCGCTGCTCCTCTTTCCAGTCCTCGGATAGAACTAGAACTTTTGAGATTCGCCATCGCATATCATGTAATACGACAAATGTCATCTATTACGCCACTTGTGGCTGTTCCAAAATCTATATCGGACTTACATCAAGAGAGCTCAGGATAAGGGTTAGGGAGCATGTGCGGGACATTTGCGCTGCCAAGGCGGCGACCGATCCGTCTAATTTAAAAACTATTCCGGGCCATTTCTTCTACCACCATAATTGTGAAGCTACAACCTTTAAGGTTAGAGGTATTGATGCAATTCATCTTGGCATCAGAGGTGGTGATTATAAATAGAGACTTGCTCAGGTGGAAGCAAGATGGATCGTGGTGTTGGATACTATGACTCCTAAGGGTCTTAATGAGGCCCTTACTTTCTCGCCTTTCTTGTAATATCCTATGTTTTAGATCCTGAATTATGCTTATTGACTCTTGGCTTTTTCTCCATGCCCTCTGAACACTCTACGGGTTTTTGTGGTGTTTTTTATTTTTTATTTTTTAATTTTGGGGCTCCACTTGACCTGACCCAGGGTCTTTTCCCTTCCACTTATATCTTTTGGTAAGTTTCTGATAGCGGCCTTCCCTCCTATCTTGAGGCATATTGCTGCACTGATCAGCGATGTGTGGCAGTAGGTAGCATGGGATGTACATAGGCACTTATCTTCCCTCTTATCTTGAGGTACATTGCTGCACTGATTGGCGATGTGTGGCAGTAGGTAGCATGGGATGTACATAGGCACTTATCTTCCCTCTTATCTTGAGGTACATTGCTGCACTGATCGGCGATGTGTGGCAGTAGGTAGCATGGGACGTACATAGGCACTGGCACTTTAGATGCATATACATCATTTAGTCCACATATGTATAGTGGGCTTATTTTATACTCTGCCTTCTACTGTCATATTGGCTGCTATTTTTGTTTCTTTGCCAATCTGTTACAATCTCTTACTATATATTGGCACTTTCATTTTGATGCCTTGATGTTGATATTTGATATATTGGAGATATTTGTGGGTTTTTCCTACAACAGTTGGTCTATCACATGTCTTTTGTATAGTTGTATTCTTGTTTAATAAAATATGAATTTTATATATATTATTGCTTGTTTTTGAAGTGCATGGAGAAGTCCTCAGCAGAGATTAGGTAAGTTGGAGGGGGCAGTGGTGGGCGGAGGAGGAAGTTAAAAGTATTGAACAACTGTTTGGGGTTGTGGGATAAGGAAGATTCAAGGGATGTAAAGTAGTCCTGTTTAGCAGAGGTGAGAGCTGATTTGAATGCAAGTGTTGCTTGTTTGAGTGCAGTGAAGTCATCTTGTGAATGCGTTTTCTTCAAGCGCCATTCAGCAATTCTGGATGCTTGCCGAAGCTTTTTAGTGGTGTTATTGTGCCAGAGTTGTCTATTGATTCGTCGCACTCTGTTATGCATGACAGGGGCGACCGAGTTGATGGCTGATGCAAGAGTGGAATTGTAGAAACTAGTGGCAGTGTCTGTGTCGTGGAGTGAAGATATGGAGGACAGTGGTAGGATAGACTCAGAGAGTGAGTGAGTGTCTAGATGTGCAAGGTTTCTGCGGGGGTGCGTGTGTTGCTGGACATGGGTGACAGGTGAGGAGGACAGTGATGAGAAAGATAGTAGATGATGGTCAGATAGAGGGGGAGGGGAGGTTGTGAAGTTAGACAGGGAGCAGAGGCAAGTGAAGACCAGGTCTAATGTGTGTCCGTCTGTGTGGGTGGCTGAGGAGGACCACTGTGTAATTCCAAAGGATGAAGTAAGGGCTAGGAGTTTGGAAGCTGCCGACTGGTGGGTGTCAATGGGGATGTTGAAGTCACCCATGATGATGGTGGGAATGTCAGCAGAGAGAAAGTGTAGGAGCATGTAGATAATTGGTCCATGAAGGCAGTGGTTGGGCCTGGAGGTCGGTATATAATGGCCACTTGGAGATTGGAGGGAGAGTAGATGCGGACAGAGTGTACTTCGAAAGAGGGGAGGACAAGGGAGGGAAGAGGTGGGATTGGGTTGAAGGTGCAGTTGGAAGAAAGGAGAAGGCCCACTCCTCCACAATGTCTGTTGCCAGGGCGAGGAGTGTGGGTAAATTAGAGGCCGCCATAGTATAGCGCAGCAGGGGGGGCGGTGTCAGAAAGTGTCAGCCATGTTTCAGTGAGGCCAAGGAAGGAAAAATTTTGAGAGGTAAAGAGGTTGATGAGAGAGTATTACTCTCCTTAGCATATGCCAACTGTTGCTGATAACAACAAGAGCAGGCACCGCTTCTGTATCAATAAATAAATAATAAAAAATGATGAGGGGTCTCTTTTATTTATAATTTTTTTTTTTGATAACCAGCGCAGGCAAAACTGACCCCTGCGAGCTGCAACCCTCTGCTGTCAGCTTTATTGTGGCTGGTTATCAAGAAAAGAGGGGTCCCATGACTTTTTTAAATAATTTAAAATAATGGCATGGGGTCCCTCATTTTTGACAACCAGCCAAGCTAAAGAGAACAGCTGGGGTCTGTTATTCTCAGACAGTAAGGGGCTATGTATATTGCCCCCCAGCCTAAAAAAGAAGCCCACAACCACTCCAGAAAAAGTGCATCTATTAGATTCTTCTGTCCAATGTGAAGATAGCTCATACTGTCACACTATGATCTGGATGATTTGGATAGCAGTCACATCAGTAAACACGTTCACTGCAAGCCGGCTCACACTGATTCAGGGGTGTAATCACTCCTGCAGTGTTTAGCGCTGAGCTGCAATGAAAAAGCTCTACGGACTTCATAGTTGATGAACTTCGATGACCTCGCTTTCGACACTGCTCGCTGCGTAAGAAAGTAAGGTCACCAGGGTTCATCAGCTTTGATCGTGAACTTTTTTATTGCAGTTCAGTGCTAAACACTGCAGGAGCACTTACGTTCCTGTGTTAGTGTTAGCCGGCTCTCGAAATCATCTGAATAATTTGGGACAGCATGGATTATCTTCACGTCGGACAGGTGAGGAATATGGTTGTTTATTATTTTCTGTCTTTAACAGGTGACATGGGCTTCAATTAATTAGGTGTAAAGGTGAGTATAACAGATTTTTTGTTTTTACTTCAAATAAAGGTGTCTTTCATTATTTCAATTAAAGGATTTTATTCTGGCTGTGAATTTTTTTTACAATCTAACTATGGAGTTGGTAATAGGGGCATCTTGTAGACACCTCTCCATTACTAAACTGTGGGCTTAATGTTAGTGGCCATAAAACAGCTGACATCAACCGCACAACTATTACCTCACTTGCCAGCACACCAGGGACAGTGGGAAGAGCTGAGTGAAGAGTCAGCATTGGCACATCTAATAGGTTTGTTTTTTTTGGGGAGGCTACAATATGCTATTTTTAGGCGAGGGGAATATCATTTGTCCCTTTCCAGTCTGAGACTAGCAGCCTCAAGCTGTTTGATTTATCTCAGCTAGCTCTCAAAAATGGGGGTATCTCATGCCATTTTTTTTAAATTATTTAAATTTTAAAAAATCGACAGCTGAGGTGAGCCCTCTTTTCTTGATAACCAGCCATGATACAGATGACAGCTGAGGGTTGCAGCACACAACTGTCGGTTTTTCCTGCACTGGTAATCAAAAGTAGAAGAAACCCCATGTAATTTCTATTTTTACATTTATTTGTTTATAGCGCACGAGCACTGCCTGATGAATACTACCAGCAGGTGCAGGCTGATGAGTAGTACTCTCACATCAGACAATGCCTGTGATCATCGGTAACCTTTTTACCACTGGTCACAACTGTTAGTTCAAAAAATGATTATAATGATGCCATCTGACAGTGTGGGAATTGCATCTCTCTGACCGGTAGAAACTCACAAAAGATACAGTGCAAATGTCCATATAATGCAAAAGTAAATTTTATTAGATTAAAACAATAGCAGGACCATCAAATGGAAAATGGGGGGACTAAAAAAGTGACAAGTGCAGGAAACCGCATGACAACATGGCGGAGGTATAAGCAAGAGTCCACATAAAGGTGGAGGTATTGCCACATATAAGAATAATCAGACAATCACCATCATCATCATATATAACTCAATTGCATGTAACAAGTGCTCAAAATCTGGATATATCTATATTACAAATATAATATGGCTAAATGCACAGATAATGACTATCAACATCCAGAAATAGGGCAATATTTACAGGTGAACAAAAGATCACAAAGCACAACCATAAACCATGAGCCATATAAGAGTAGTGGACATACCAGATCGAGATATCCAGGACACTGCTTTGACATCTCTCTGACCGGTGATAATAATCTTACTGCCAATCAGAGTCCGTGTTTTCCATGCTAACAGCATGCAAAACAATGGATGTAAGTTCATCTCTGAAAGGTCCATCCTTTTTTGGGTACCTGAACCAAATTTTTTTAGCTCGGCAGTACCCACCTGACCCAAACATCCACTGTGAAACAGGAGAAGATTACTTTGATTTTTTATTTTTATGTTAATATTTGGGAAAAAGAGGGGATTTGTCTGGGAGCATTTTATTCAATTAATCTCCATTACTAACACTTTGGATTAATGTCAGCTGGTATAAGACAGCTGACCTTAACCCCAAAACAATTTGCCAACTTGCTAACACACCAGGGCAACTGGGAAGAGCCAAGGCTAAGCACTTGAATTCTTTGAAAAAAAACAAAATAATTTTTGAAAACCTGCCAAGATAAAGCTGACAGCTGAGGGATGCTGCCCAAAGATGTCAGCTTTACCTGTGCTGGTTATTAAGAATAGAAGAGACCCCAAGTTATTTTTTCCTTTTATTTGTTAGCTAAATAAATGTACAATAAAATGCACACACATTGCACTAATTATCTCATTGACATATTTATTACTATGAACAGGCGCTGGCTGGTAAATATTTTCATCAATGTCACCTACTCTCACTGCTTTCAGTGAGACCGAGCATACACTGATGAAAGTACTCATCAGCTGACACCTGACTGGTGGTAATTTTTTTGTCTCTGGTGACAGCTGCTGGCTCACACAGTGTCATCTGTGTGACAACGTGGGAACTGCAGCTCTGTGACCAGCAATAACGTATAAGGTTAATGCCAATAAGAGCCGATGCTTCTCTTCCTGTCACATAGATGACAGCATGGGAATCGCCGGCTGTTCTAAACACCCCATTCATTTCCATCAGGTCCGGGTTCAA
This sequence comes from Oophaga sylvatica, assembly GCA_033576555.1. NCBI lineage: Eukaryota > Metazoa > Chordata > Amphibia > Anura > Dendrobatidae > Oophaga > Oophaga sylvatica. The sequence continues at coordinate 324,432,755 of JARQOD010000005.1, read as the reverse complement.
GTTCGGGTACTGTTATCGTTGGATCAGAGATTTGAACTTTTGTGAGATTTTTGCTATGTATATTGAAAACTGCTATCTCCTGTAAATGCCAGTTAAACACTGGTTTTCACAGGAGTAGTGTAATGACAGGAATGTGGGTCTTTAGCAGATCCTTGACTGTAATATCAAGCTATAGGTGCTGCACAATTACGTCTTGGTCGTGGTGATGCAACGTGGCCCCCTGCCGTTGCATATTAGATGTTGCTTTCAGAGATTGACAGTGGCATTTAGCAGGTTCACAGTCACAGGAGGATTTGTTGAAAGCACTTGATGGAATCAGCCATTATCTACCAGGAAAGATGTGGGCTCAACATGCGAGTCTGCATCAAAGTCAGGTAGACGGCATATGACGTATCTTATTATATATGGTTGATTCCTTATTATAACAAGAAAATGAATACTTAATCAAATGTTTCGCCATATCTGAGCACTGAGCAGTAATTTTCTTCAGCCATTTGGAAAATGTATATATTGAAGGATATTTAATAACTAGCAAAGTCGGCCTACACAAATTGATGGCTTCTTTCCCACTTCATTATCATTGTCGGTGAGGCACCTTTCTTTAAAACAGAGAATTTGTTTTGAAAAAAAAATATGATTTAATTTCTCTTTTTAATGGGCATTATCCTTCCACAAAGTAGAAAGAAGTATTCATCTGTCATGTCACACACGAAAATGTTGAGATTAGGATGTGAGCTTCTGTTTGCTTCAAAGAGATTAAAGTTGTTGCCTCTACAAGTCATCAAAGAGCTGCTATTTAATATAGAAAGTATTTGTTCTGTATAAAAGACAAAACAAGCATGCTCTGCACCATCAATTAAAAACTCGCAATGTGACTTCGTTCCTATCAGCTACAGCACATTGAAAGTGTTCTTACAACTACTGTGATTGTGCTTGGTATGAAAGGCTTGTCTGGATATAAAGCGGACAACAAAGTTTATACCATAATTCATCCAATATAATATTGAACTTTTTCCAATAAAAAGTCCTTTTCTTTTTTTTATTATTATTTTTAAGAATAGTGTATTTACCAGTAGATTTTTATTAGTGCCTCCCTCCAATCCCTCAACACCCATATTAAATGTGGATATATGTTTCCAATTTGGTGTCAGACCGGTCTTCAATAGTGTAGGATGGGATAACGCTGATGGCGATGGTGCAGTGTCCATCATGTGGCAGACATCAGGCAGGGGAAAAAAATTCAGAATTCCATTGTGCTTCTTTGGTTCTGATAATTATTGACATATGATTTGTTTATATTTTATTACTCTGTAGAATTAAATACTGTACTGCAGGATGTCTAAATCCTTTTTCACCCGAGACCAGAACAATCAGTGTTGCGATGTTTTGTCACAAACTACAACAAAGAGTGAGGCTCAACATGTTAAAAGGATTGTCTTAACTCCTTTACTTCAGAGCACACTGCTGACCACCACTGGCTTTCTGCTTTGTCAGGTACAGTGTGCTCTTGAAGGGTGACAGTTTGGGCTGGTGGAATGTTTGTAGAACTGATCGCTCCCCCAGCAGAGGCTGCTTTGCTTCTGTGACATGTGAGAGGTAATGAAGCACTAAAGTTTGCCTGATCCAGCAGCCAGTTTCAGAGCAACACAAGCAGGGTATAAAATATAGAGCCTGAAATTGGCACATGATCCTTGACTACGTAGCCAGTCACTCTTAAGGTACTGCCACACTAAGCAATCCCGCTAGCGATCTCGTTAGCGTTGCATACTAATGAGATCGCTAGCGGGATCGTTTCTATATCGCTAAATGCGGCCACATTTAGCGATATAGTTAACGACGCTATCGCCGTTAGCGATCTTCTTAACGACTTTAGCGGTACAAAAGTACCGCTAAATCGCTAAGAAAAGGTGCCACACAGCGATAAGATACTTACCCAGCGGGAGCGCCAGCGATGAAATAGGGTCCGGAACGATTCCAGCGACGAGCGAGATCACAGCAGGAAGCTCGTCGCTGGAAGCTGCCGCACTGAACAATATCGCTAACGGGATCGCTAAATAGTGACGTTTTTTAGCGATCTCGTTAGCGATATTGTTTAGTGTGGCATACCCTTTACACTGCAAGATGGCTGGTATTCTAGGCAATGAACTGTGCACTAGAAAGTTAAAACAATCCTCAGTTTTTTTTAAAAAACTAGGATTTTTTTTGTTATAAATTGCTTGTCTTTACAAGAACTTTGTAATTTAAATTACTTAAAATCTTGAGACAACCCCCTTAATTCAATGCATATCAAAAATGTATCTCTTGAACCCAATTAAAATAAAGTGCAAACGGGTTAATTATGTTGATTAACCTGAGATTGGTGCAAGTGTAAAAAATCCATGTAGCATAAAATCACTTTCGTCCAATCTACCTCTGTTAGCTCCTCTTCAACATCGGAAGAATATCTCACAGTTTAAGAAGCATGGCTGTGTGATAAAATCTGAAAAACACATCACTATGTTCACAATAATTTATAAGTATCTTTATAGTTATGAGCAGAAGTAAAAAAATAAAATGACATTAGAGATGAGCAAGTGCTAAAATGCTTGGGTGATCATTGCTCGAACCAAGCAATTCCTAATAATTACTTCCTTATTATAATATAGAAGTCAATGGGAAATCCAAGTGTTTTTTCCAGCAGACCCTACAAAGAAGTCTGGGGGCAGTGAAAATGTTGACATGAGTGGCAAAAATGCTGAATGGAAGGAGAAAAGCATGGTGAAGACCATTGGAATTATCACTAACTCCCAGATCGCTGCTGAGAATTATGGTGTCGCACTTTTACTCCACTTTAAGGACTAACAATAAAACATTCAAAATTGATAATCATCTTCTTGTGGCTGTGACTGCTCTAAGTTTACCTAAACAGCATGTCCTCTTGTCCCTTTTGGAGCATGCAGTTGAGAGGCCACAATGAAGAAATGTTGTCGTAAAAAGTAGTCCTCGGTGAGTACTAGTGTGGGATCACTTGTTTCTTGGAGCTCAACATAGTGGGAGGAAGGAGGATCATGGTGAGAATTAAGTGCTCCACACAGTAGGCTAGTGAGACTGGGGAGTGCTGCCAAGCCAACAGGAAGCATTATCTGCTATCCAACATACTACCTGTTTGCACTGTTCGGCTTCAGAAGTGGTGTACCGTGCCTCCTTGCAAAGTGGGACAGGAACCTATATGTCATGGATGGGTATGTTGCTTGTGCTCCAGCAGCAGGCATAGTCACATCTGCAAGAAGTAAGAGAAAAAATTCAGCTCACCCTTTCTGTGGCAAGTTTCTTTAACTCCACGACCTTGAGCACGGATCCGCCTCTCTGCCAGACGCCTTGTGAATACACATCAGGAAAGGGAAAGAATCCAGCTACAAGTAATAAAATCAAAATCCTTTAAGTTGTTTCATTTTAAAAAATGTACAAAGAAGGCTATAGGACATGCGAATACAGGGTATACTGGTGAAAGAGTGCCTGTATAAAACTGAACACGTTTCGAACACACACGTGTTCTTAGGCTCAGTTAGCTGCGAACATGCCTGAAATCAATTTATACTAAGGCACAATAGGTGTGTCAGCAAAAAAAAAAGAGAAAAAGGAAAAAAAAATTTCAAAAAATAAAACAATGAAATAAATACAAAAGACTAGACTTACTAACAAAAAAGTCAAAAAGTACACAAGTAACACAAAAAACATGTAATTATTAATGCAACATCAATTCCTTTTTGAGATTTAAACCTGATGGGACTCGTGCGTTTAGCCAATATATCCAAAAGGCTTCCTTATCACGAAGTCTTTTTTCTTCATCACCACCTCGTGGGTCTACATTAATTTGTTTAATTGCAAAAACTTCGAAAAAAAGTAGTTTGTCTGTTGTGAAGAGTGACAAAATAATTTGATAAATTGGAGATGTTACGAGTAGTTGGGTGCAATATATCATATATATGTTCTCTGATTCTACTTTTTAATTTTTGGTTGGTAGAACCCACATTGTAGTTTACACGCTGAACATTCAGCGATGTATACTACGTAATCAGAATTACAATTTAGATAATTTTTATTTTGTATGCTTTCCTATTTTTATTATCTGAAAAAATCAGGTTTTTTTAGAGTGTGAGCAAGTCTTACAAGAAAATGTCCACACTTGTAAAAGCCTGTAGTTGACAACCAATGAGATGGTTTGGAACCTCTGTTAGGATAGTAAAAACTTGGAGATAAACGGTTTCCTAATGTGGGTGCACATCTAGCCACTATTTTAATACCATTTTTTAAGATGGTATCCATTGTTTTGTCATTTTTCAAAATATTTAAATTGCGATGTACAATTTTTCAAATTGCTTTGAAACGGGAACTATAGGTTAGTCAGAACAGGTTGTTCTAATATTAACTTTATTGCAGTACCACAACTATTATTCATAAAACCAAAATGAATTGAAATATAATGCAGTGTGGAAATGTATAATAAAGCAAATAATATAAAATTATAAACAAAAAATCCACACCGATCAATTAAATCTCAAAACAAAAAAAGGTGGATGGCAAAACCAGCCAAATGAGAAGACGGAGACACCTCATTGCAAAAGGAACAGGGGGAAATGGAAGAAAAGACTTCACCCAGGCAGTGGGAGTAAAATATGGAATTTTATTAAATTAAAATATACAATAATAGCACAAGCATCAATTGAGATAAAAAGGGAGGCCTGGCCCCACACAATATACTCTAATACCTCGGTATGTGATACAAATATATCAGGCAAATAATATTACATAAAGTATGCCAAAAGAAAAGGACACTAATGCGTGAAAATGTATGTGTATTGCCGCAAAAAAGAAAATAAAAAATATAAAAAATGAAGAAAATTGCGAAAAACTAGATATAATAATGTGTCCACAAAATTATGTATATTTATGTCCCATGTGAGGTGCCCTATATAATAAACATGCCACAGTAAACATATGGTGTGAAACGAAAAAATATATATGCAAACAGATAATAATTATAAAATCAATATTGCCGACCAAAATAAAAAATAAAAAATACACACCACCGTAATATAATAGACAGAATGTGCTTAGGTAAGCGACAACACCGTGACTGCCAAAGCGACCAATCAACCATGAAAGACAAGCATGCTACCTGAGAATACCGAGGGAGGAGACAGCATGTGGAGACCAGGCCACCTAGAACGCGCCCCAACGCACATTTCGGAAAGGTTATTCCTTCATCAGGGGGATGAGAAATAGTAGCGTGTCAAGCCTTAAATAAGGAGCCGCCATGTGTGTAATCAGGTCGCGCATGCGCAGAGACAGACCGTCGCAACAATAAGACGTCACAAGGTAAGTCAGAAAAGACGTCACAGGTCATATGACTTTCCATTTGCATTACCGAGTCCGATCAACTAGCGCATGCGCAATGTCACGCATAGATCAAATGGCGCATGCGCAGTGTCACAAAGACAGATAGAGACTACGCAATCATCTCAAATCACATTGCCTCCGATAGATAGGCTGGTAAATATAAAGGAAAATCCGTTTGCTCACATAATCTGTGACAATTACAACCGGATAATTACCCTATCACAGAAACACCAAATGCCAATGTCAGAACAAGAAAAACACACATGGAAGTTAAAAGGAATTTAAAGGTACAAGCAGCAGATGTACCAATGTGACAGATAATTTAGCATAAACGCACCTCATATAGCCTCAATGATATATCTGACACAATCAATCATATTGGCCACAATACGCCATCATTTGTGATCGATTTGCATACGCACAGTACAAAAATAACAGAATAAAAATAAATAAAAAAATAAAAAAATAATGGATAATAAATAATAATTATGCACTGCATGTGTGAAGCGGCGCATGTAGAGAGCAAATGAGTGTCCATCACATGGCAGAAGGCGTCAAAGGTCCGGACGCAGGGTCCAGGCACAAAGCGACACCCCCACCATGTGATCGGAACAGTCAATGCAATCGACATGCGCACCACACGAAAAACTAATTAAAGAAAAATAAATAAAGCAATAAAAAATAATAAACAAAAAAATAATGAACAATCACAAGTGATGTAGAATTGACAATTTCTCATGGATTCACACTTAATTGTTGTAGTTAGTGCAGAAATCCAATCGGTGGCATCTCGGTCAGGAAGATATACCAACAGAAGCTGTAGATCACATCTGGTTGAAAAAATGTCCAAGTTCAAGTTTAAACATTAGATGCATAAATCGCGTCTTGATTGAAGAAACGAGGGTGTGTGTGGACAATTTATACAACGATATAAGTGCTGCCAACAGGCCATAAGACACAAAATCTAAAATAAAAAGATAAAATGAGAAAAATAAAAATATAAGTAAGGGTGTTCACACATGAAATAATCGGCCTCCCTGGATTCCCAGCTTTGTGGATTTTGGGAAGCATGTAACCTGTGGCGAAACACTTTTGTATGCCTGGTCATAGCATGATGGACATGAAATTACTTGTATTAAAATCTAACTTTAAATCTGAGAGAGATAGAAAGGTTTGGGAATATAAGCTCATGATGACCTTTGACACTCTTAGTGCTGGAATGAATATATCCCAAGGATTCAGTTCCTTCTACATCAATTAAGGAATCTGCTTCTCTGACCTTCTAGGGGCATCAAAACACAATAGCAGACTCCAATCAGAGGGCAATAAAACTTTCACACTCCTTATCTATGAACTGTTCCAATTTATGTTCATCCCTCTGCCATAATGACAGTTCTGCTTCACATCACTTGTCTTATCTTATTGCATTTTTTCTGTACTGTGTGGTGTATAAATATGTGATTCTTCAGATTTTGTATTAGTCTTTGCCTGATGAAGAGGCCTGAGTAGTCTCGAAAGCTTGCAATTTGTTACTATCTTTTCAGTTAGCCATTAAAAGGTATCAACCACTGAGGACTCTCAAGTCTAAATATTTTTCTATCTACTGGCTAACACGGTACAAAGATACACATCTTTCCTATATCAAAAATACAGACATTTTTGAAACATCATCATTCCAAACAAGCAATAGGTCATCAATATATCTGGAATACCATTCTATAGATGCAAAAAATGGGTTATTTTCAGTATTGAAGATATATAGATCTTCCCACCAAGCCTTCACCAGATTAGCCACTGATGAGGAGAACGAGTTCTGCTATCCCTACATATTACAGGCATAAAATGGCGTTATTTTGCCCGTAATTATATTTTATACTGCCTGTGATAGCCCCCATTATTCTACACCATGCGATTGGATTTCTGTAGGGCATCATTTAGAAGCCAGCGCTGCCACGTAAGATGTTATTCACCCACTCATCCAGTGTGCAGCATGTGTGAAGTGGTTTTGGAAATTATTATTTTTTTTATATTTTAGTTGCCAACAGAAAAACTTGTCGCAGATTATTAGAATCAGCATGAAACAGAGGATTTCATGAAATTTGACTCAAACTTTAACCCTGTGGATCATTCTCAACTCTTGAGATAACTCCTTTAGAATACTAATATAGTTCAATACAACAAATTAATAATCTATAATTAATGAATAACAGACATGACAAAGTTTTATATTTTCAAAAAATAGAAGACTGCAATGAAATTTTCTTAAAAATTAGAAATACAATCATATTCTGGAAAGGAAATCATACACAGAAAGTCAGCATGTTATGATGTTAATAGCCGCGGTTGTGTCTTCACCTTTAGTAAATTTAATTATCACATTTAATTACTTCTAGGCCTGTAAGATAGAATCAAGAATGAAAAGCGCCATGACTTCTAAATGTAACAAGATGTGAGAGTTGGAATCAATATGCCAATGGAATCCTACATACATCTCACAAATACAATGTAAAATGCATCTAACTTCCACTTTATGCAAAGGTCAGCTGCTTATTAGCAGTTCTTCTGTTAAAACAGTAACAAGAGCATACCATTTTCTGAAAGACATGCATACTATATCTTCCTAATGGGTTACGTACGTGAACAAGTTTTCATTATTACAGTTGTGCATGCCTATTAGGTCATACCACTTTATTATTTACTTATTGTAATTAATTTTAGGCGTTGAACTTCAAATCACTTTTTCTGTATTGAAAGTGTGTTGCTTTAGACAACTGCTAATGAAAAATAATGTGTACAACTTAACAAATTTACTTTCATTTGTATCTAGGATTTGTCCAGTCAACGACATCTTGTTTAACAAAAATCAAGAGCCTCAAATTTCTGAAAATGTTTGCTGACTCCAAAAGCACTGACGATTTAGGAAAACAGTAAGTTATCTTGCTCTGTTACTAAGCTTCAAGTGTTTCCTATCTCCAACCCAGAACAAAGCAATATAGTGTAATATTTTCACGGATGTCACGCAGTCAGGCGCACAGCTATGTCTGATGGATGACACTGACACAAAATTGTGCTATGTAGAAGGAATTCTCTGATATACACAGCTAGGTAACATATTTAAAAGGAATAACATATAAAGATAAAACAGCTTCAAAAACAAGGCTGAAGATCCAATTGATATAGGGTATCACATTGCCAATCGCATGTACTAACCGTAACTTGCCTTTCCTAAGTTACCGTATATACTCGAGTATAAGCCAACCCAAGTATAAGCCGAGGCCCCTAATTTTGCCACGGAAAACTGGGTAAGCTTATTGACTTGAGTATAAGCCGGGTGTATAAACCGCCGTCCTGCTCTGTGCTCCCCCCATCCTGCTCCTTGCTCCCCCATCCAGCTCTGTGCTCCCCCATTCTCCTCTGTGCTCCCCCCTCCTGCTCTGTCCTCCGCTGTGCTCCCTCCTTCCTGCTCCAGGCTCCTCTGTGCTCTCCATCCTCCCCCCGTCCTGCTCCGTGCTCCTCTGTGCCATCCATTCTCCCCCCGTCCTGCTCCGCGCTCATTGTCCTCCTCCATGCTTCCCCCATCCTCCGTTCTCCCCCGTCATACTCACCCTTCCCGTGCCATCGCTGAATGTCCTGGCAATCCTCCGTTGTACCCGGCTTCCTGCAGCTCTCCTGTGCTGAGCAGTGACGTAATACCGCTCATTAAGGCCATAAATATGGATGCCACGCCTATGGGAGTGGCATCGCGTCCATATTACATGACCTTAATGAGCGGTTTTACATCACCGCTCAGCACAGGAGAGCTGTAGGAAGCCGGGTACAAAGGAGGATGGCCGGGACATTCAGCGATGGCACGGGGAGGGTGAGTATGATGTTCCAGCCACTGGCTCCTGCCGCGGCACCCCCTCCCCCGCTGGTTTCTGCCCAATGACTCGTGTATAAGACGAGGGGGCATTTTCAGCACAAAAAAAGGTGCTGAAAATCTTGGCTTATACACGAGTATATACGGTAATCTATAAGCTGATCAATGGTGGTCTTAAGCTTAAAAATGAATCTATGTCACCACCATCTACCAATATCCGTAATCTATGCATGCGAATAATCTAGATAAAGTGTTTTCTTGTGAACAGTCTTCATAATAGGGCACGTTTACACCGTTTCTTTTCCAATCCTATTGTAATGTACGAAACCACATAGTTTCTTCGGACTCATTTTTTCCTTTAATTAGATTCATCAGGGGAGTTTTTCTTTCAGGGTTCATGGTTCCCTTGTGGCAACAACGGCACAACTATGTCTGCCAAAGAGTTAAAGGGGTATTCCCATCTACAAGATCCTATCCCAATATGTAGTAGGTGTAGTAATAATAATAGCAAATACCTTCAACCTATTGCTTTACAATAGCTTAGGTATTCATGGTTATGACCACTTGCAACTAACTAACTGTCAATTTATTAATATTTGTAACCATGGATAACTAAGCTTTTGTAATGCCATGCACATGAGGTAAGCGATATAGATTATCAGTAGAACTGTCCTACATTTCTAATTGGAGGTTTTTGCTAATATTATTATTATTATACCTACTAAATATTGAGATATGATCTTGGAGATGGGAATAGCCATTTAACACCTTCACGATCTTGGACTTATAGGTACGTTAAAAGTTGTGCCCTTGCATTTGATGCAGGCTTTGATGCTGAGCCCAAATTTTTCCCCACACTTGATGAGCCAACCAGAAGCGTGTCAAAAGTCCCGCCCATCGGGGCCCCTGTCACATGATCGCAGGGTACTGCTTGGTTGTCATGACTGGCTGGGGTCTGCAGAAGACCCCTTTGCCATTCATTGTGAATTTTCTATGAATGAAAGATCATGACTGGCATTCATAGGAGATATTTTTGCTACACACAGCAGTAATGACTAACTGCTATGTGTAGCACAGGCGATCAGATAGTCAGAGTCTCAAGTCTCTTAAGAGGTCTTCTGAAATCAGTAAAATGTAAAAAAAACATTTTAAAACAGTAAAAAAAACACAAATACAAATCATAAAAAAATACAAATGCGTTGATCCAGGGAGCTAGTCTGATTGCCGTATGTGGAGTCGGGAAGGAATTTTTTTCCCCAATGTGAAGCTTACTGTTTGCCACTTGGGTTTTTTTTTTGCCTTCCTCTGGATCAACATGTTAGGGCAGGTTAGGATAGGATATGGGTTGAACTAGATGGACTTAAAGTCTTCCTTCAACCTTAATAACTATGTTAAATGTTTGGTATTGCTGAACTTAGAAATGTTCAATATATTAAAATATAAAGTAAATTAATATGATCAGTAAACGATGTAACAAGAAAAAAATAGTTACTCCCGAATTAAGGTTGTGAAATGGGCAATAAAAAGATCAGCTCAAGGTGCAAAAAAATAAACCCTCACTCAGCCTCAGATCTCAAAAATGGAGCCGCGACGGGTATCGGAAAATGGCAACATAGGCAAATTGTTTTTCTTGCAAAATATTTTTTTTCACCACTTGAAAAAGAACTTACACATGTTTGGTATCTCCGCACTCGCATTGACCTGGGGAATTCTACTACCAGGTCAGTTTTAGCATTTAATGAACACGGTAAATTTAGAAAAAATAAAATAAATCTTTTGTGGAATTGCACTTATTTCGCAATTTCTATTTTTTTTCCTGTATTCCAGTACACTATATGGTAAAGTCAATGGTGTCATTCAAAAGCACAATTTGCCCCACAGAAAACAAGTCCCTTTGTGGCTATGTTTAAAAAAGTTTATTGCTTTGGGAAGAAGCGGAATAAAACCAGAGTGAAGAGATGCTCCCAAGGTCATGAAGGAGTTAAGAAAAAGTTATCAAAAAATGACATGCACCACAAAATGATACCAATGTGTAACGCTGGTATTGTCTGTACTTTGTTTTCCAGCGTTACTTTGCATGTTTTTTGCATTAACCCTTTTGCTCCTTTCCCCCTAACCAGCTGGGATACTGTTGTCTGTTACCTATATGGATGCTGCTCAGTTCCCGGCTCTGCTGCGTACCCGTACTTGCGTGAGTGGCTCCGCTGCTTTGCATGACCGCCCGCATGTGCGGTTCCTGACTTTCTGTGAAAGCCGTCCGTAGCTTGCAAAGTCCTCTGCAGTGGTGCATGACTTACTGCGTGGTTGGCAGCAGCCATTGTTGGGTTCCCTCTGTGTTGTGCTGTCTGGCTCTGCATAGGGGGCGCGGCCCACACCTGTCCTGCTTTTATGTGGATTGGGTGTTTACTAGAATTACTGCTCCAGCCTATCGCTGTGAAGCAGCTCATATATAAAGTTCCCCAGCCCTAGTGGGCGTTGCCAGAGCTTCGCATTGAATCCACACTGAATCCCTGAACCTAGCCGTATGTGGTTGTGTGTTCAGCTCCTGCTCTGAAGTTGATCAGCTCTGGAGAGCTGATTCCCTGTTCCTGCTGTGTCTTGTTCCCTGATCCTGGATCAAACCCGGTACCTGAATGTCTGAATTGTGTCTTGTGTTTCCGCCTATGCTGGGGGCTGATTACCCAGATCGCCGTTCCTGGAGGCTGTATATCCAGGCCTGTTCCTGCTGTGTCTAATTACCTGAACCCCTGATCTTAGATCGCATCCTGTATCTGACTTTCTGAACTGTGTCCTCTGTGTTATGTTCCTGAAATCCTGCTGTGTCCAGAACCCTGTGCCAGTGACTGTGAATCCTTGCTATATAACCTGAGTTCATCTTGGAAGGAGGAGTCCGGTGTGTGCTGAGTTTCTGTTACTCTGTGCTCAGCCTCTGTGCAATCCCCGGCCAGCTCCCGTTGAGCCTGGCGGGGCTTGCACCAGACCGCTGGGGTTCCTTTTCAGGTCGCTGCCAGATGTCCGGTTCCTATGCCTGATGACCATGGCCTGATGTCCGATGTCCGACGACCACTTCCAGATGTCCGGATCCTATCCTTCTTGCCTGATGTCCGGATCCTGCCGATCATTGCCAGATGTCCGGAGCCTGCTGATCGGTGCCAGATGTCCGGAGTCCGAGGCCTGTGTTCCAGTCCGTGTTCCTGTGATTCAATCCATGTTCCTGTCCGTGTTCCTGACTCCCTGAGACCCAGTCCGTGTTCCTGTCTGTGTTCCTGACTCTCTGAGATCCAATCCGTGTTCCTGTTGTTCCTGTGCAGTCTAACTCTGTTTCAGCCATCAGCTCCTGATTCCAGTTACCTGTCTGTTACCTGTCGGCTTGCCTGTCTGCCATCCGTCTGCAGTTCCTTCCAGAGGTTCGGACGTCATCTGCAGAGATCCCCGGCTCTTGCCTGCTCACCTAGGAGCGATCATCTGCCATCCGACTGCAGCTCCATCCGGAAGTTCGGACATCATCTGCAGAGATCCCCGGCTCTTGCCTGCTCACCTGGGAGCGATCATCTGCCATCCGACTGCAGCCTACCTGGAGGCTCCACCATATCAGGTCGTATATACCTGCCTGTCTAGAGACTGCCTGGTCACTTACTGTGACAACCTGCCTGTCTAGAGACTGCCTGGTCAATTGCCGTGACAACCTGCCTGTCCCAGAGACTGCCCTGGTCACTTTCCGTGACAACCTGCCTGTCCCAGAGACTGCCTGGTCACTTGCCGTGACAACCTGCCTGGTCACTTGCCGTGACAACCTGCCTGCCTGGTCACTTGCCGTGACAACCTGCCTTCCTGGTCACTTGCCGTGACAACCTGCCTGCCCTGGTCACTTGCCGTGACAACCTGCCTGTCCCAGAGATTGCCCTGGTCACTAGCCGTGACAACCTGCCTGTCCCAGAGACTGCCTGGTCACTAGCCGTGACAACCTGCCTGTCCCAGAGACTGCCTGGTCACTTGCCGTGACAACCTGCCTGCCTGGTCACTTGCCGTGACAACCTGCCTGCCTGGTCACTTGCCGTGACAACCTGCCTGCCTGGTCACTTGCCGTGACAACCTGCCTGCCTGGTCACTTGCCGTGACAACCTGCCTGCCCTGGTCACTTGCCGTGACAACCTGCCTGTCCCAGAGATTGCCCTGGTCACTTTCCGTGACAACCTGCCTGTCCCAGAGACTGCCTGGTCACTTGCCGTGACAACCTGCCTGGTCACTTGCCGTGACAACCTGCCTGCCTGGTCACTTGCCGTGACAACCTGCCTGCCTGGTCACTTGCCGTGACAACCTGCCTGCCCTGGTCACTTGCCGTGACAACCTGCCTGTCCCAGAGATTGCCCTGGTCACTAGCCGTGACAACCTGCCTGTCCCAGAGATTGCCCTGGTCACTAGCCGTGACAACCTGCCTGTCCCAGAGACTGCCTGGTCACTTGCCGTGACAACCTGCCTGCCTGGTCACTTGCCGTGACAACCTGCCTGCCTGGTCACTTGCCGTGACAACCTGCCTGCCTGGTCACTTGCCGTGACAACCTGCCTGCCTGGTCACTTGCCGTGACAACCTGCCTGCCCTGGTCACTTGCCGTGACAACCTGCCTGTCCCAGAGATTGCCCTGGTCACTAGCCGTGACAACCTGCCTGTCCCAGAGACTGCCTGGTCACTTGCTGTGACAACCTGCCTGTCCCAGAGACTGCCTTGGTCACTTGCCGTGACAACCTGCCTGTCCTGCCGGTTCCTCCTTGGTCTACCCTGTGATGACGTCTGTCCTGGGTCGGTGTCTGATGTTCTCCTGCTGAGCCTGTGCTACGCCTGAGGCCTGAGAGAGAGGCCATACTAGTATGCCCGTGCCAGATGATCCTGGACTTCATCAACCCGTGATGACCCCGCCATCGTCTGAAGTCTGTCTGAGGTCGGTGTCTGATGTTCTCCTGCTGAGCCTGTGCTACGCCTAAGGCCTGAGAGAGAGGCCGTCCAAGTATGCCCGTGCCAGATAACCCTGGACTGCATCTACCCGTGATGTCCTCCAGCACTCGTCTGTGATCCTGAGTCGTGTACCCTTCTCTGATGTGCGGAATCGGGAGCCCGGTCTTATGTTCTGTTTTATGTACTGTGTTTCTTTAAGTAAACTTTATGTTTCTTCTTACCTGAAGTTGTGCGGTGTTGTCTAGTCCTGCAGGTCGCCACCTTGCCCACATGCTCAGCTGCCACGGATCCCGGTCGCTGCCCTTCCCTAGTCCGGGCAGGCCCGGGTCTCCCTCCGTGGTCCAGTGGGTCCACATTCTCATCATCTGGGACCCATGCCTCACGTCGTCGTGGACTGGCGGCGTGGGAGCATTGGCTAGCTAGGCAAGCTATGCCATGTCCCGGCGCCCCACAGCCGTGGGAAGCGCTACACAATGAAAGCCACTGCTTGTCCTGCAACTAACAAATAGTGAAGAGCGAATTTGTTCGGAAAACGATTGCCAAACATAAATTTGGTACGAATATGGCACATTCGGATTTGTGATCGGAAACCCGAGGAAAATTTTATAAAATTGGTAAAAATCAGTAACATTCGGTAAAAGTGCGGGAAAATATTTGCATTGCCACAAAAATATTTTCAGCACCATAGCAACGATAATGGTGGTGTATCATGAGCATTTCGCACATGTTTGGTAGGGGAGAGGTTTTGCAAAACTCAGAGGCACGACATTCATGTAAGCAGTCATTTTTTCCTAACTTTTTGTGCACATTGCGGCTAGAAAATCAGGTTGCAGGAAACACCCACAATGTCCTGACACAACGGCTTGTGTCATTGGCTGCTGAAATCACTTATCCCTCTACATATAAATAGCAGACATCTTGTTTTTAAACCATTTTGACACTGTAACAGCGCAAGAGGCTGCTCCTGACAGTGCCACTGTTAACAGCAAGATTTTAGCTAGTTAGTTAGGCGGTTGCATATCAGTCAGATAGTGTAGCTAGATAATGTCCAGTGTGGCTATAAAATTTACCTTCTGGATTTTTTTTTGTGAAATTACTGAGGTCCACAGACAAACCAGCAGTGCACATGTCCTACAAGTGTGTTGTGCACTGCTTCTATTGTGCTCTGTGCACGAGTATAGCATTCTAATTATTTTTTTTTCACTAGATAAATGTGAAAAAGCCTTCTGTATCCCATATTTTAGCTAGATAGCTAGGTGTTTGTATATCAGTCAGATAGTGTAGCGAGCTACTGTCCAATGTGGCTGTTAAATTTACCTTCCAGCACTTTTTTTCTCTTTTTTTGACATTATTGAGGTCCACAAAAAAAGCCAACAGGGCACGTGTTGTGCACTGCTTCTATTCTGCTCCGTGCACGAATATAGCATTCCAATACACATGTACCTAGTGAAAAAATATTAAACAGCCTGCTGTATCCCACCTTGTCATTTAGTGCTGTGGTTATCTAAAACTATCTGCAGACCTATGGCACATTAAAAAAAGTTATAATTTTTCATTTGCAAAAAATTAGACAACCCGCCGTATCACACTTTGTCATTTGGTTGGGTTGAAAATAAGCTGTTGAGGTCTAATTCATAGGCCACAAAAAAGTCTTCTGTTATTAACATCATACAGTAAGGGACCTGATTTTAAAATAGTTTGTAGCATCTAGTGTGTTATAGAGGCCTGATCCATAGGCCACAAAAGTCTCCTGTTATTAACGTTATACAGTAAGGGACCTGATTTTAAAATTGTTTTCAGCATTTAGTGTGTTATAGGCCACCAAAAAGAAATTCTGTTCCAAGGGTCATACAGTAGGGCACCTGACTTTCAAATTGTTTGCAGCAAAATTTCTTTGTCATACAGGCCTCATCCACACTCAAACAATTCTTTTTTCTGTGACTAACACGATACAGCATGCCATATATCAACTTGGTATTTACTGTCATTGAAATTCAGCCGTTTGCAGAGATGGTGCAGAGTTTAAAATCTAATTTTTTGTTGCGAATACTGTGCTCCTACCACACTACCTGAACAACATGACTGGGAAAAAGCGAGGCCGTGGTGGAAGGGGAATTAGGTTTGGGGTTCAAGGTGTATTTGGGGTAGGTGGTAATGTTTGTGAAAGCACTAGTGAAGCAACGTCACGTCCTATGCAAAGACAACTGACAACTTTTATTACTGGACAGGCTACACCACTACCTTTCTTTGGCAGACGCACAGTGGTACACCTTGTCGATGATGCCCAGAAAGTGCATGTACTCGAGTGGATAGCAAGTGCAGCTTCAAGTGCAGAGGTGGCACCCAAATTCCCCTTTTTTCCCCCCACGTCCCAACTATCCAACTGTTCGACTGAATGTACGGAACCACAGATGGGTGAGCTTGAAGAACTGTTCACACATTCTATGCCATATTCATCAGAAGTGTAGTCAAAAGCTTCACAGAGTCATGAGGAGGAAATCTGCACCAATGCCCAAATTTTTTTTAGTTTCGTTCTGTGGCAGTATCGTCCAACAAACAGCATCCTAACCCTTGTCATCAGACATTAACCCATGGGGGGAGGTGATCATGATGAGACTCAGATATCTGAGGCTTACGTGGACTGTACTGTGGTGTCAGGACAAGAAGAGGAGGAGGGTGACACCAATGGTGATGAATGTGATAACACAGAGGATGATGATGATGTACTAGATCCCAGTTGGTGTAAACATAGAGGAACACAGCGAGTAGGTCATCTGAGGAGGAAGACGAGGAGGTTATATTGTTCCGTATGTTGCAGTTACGCAGTAATGCAGCCATGACGAGCGATGCATCCTCAGCCACAACTGTGTTTCTGACCAGCAGCATCCACTGGTCTGCAGGTCTCAGGGGTGACAAGGGTTGCCTCGCCTGGGCCCTGTTTGACACTTCAAAGGATGAGCCAACTCACGTAATCTGCCAACTATGCAAGAAAAAAATGAATTGAAGTAAAAAATGCAATAATTTGACTAATAAATGTGTGAACCTTCACATGCACAATCAACATACTTTACTGTGGTAATCCAACTGTGCAAAAATGCCGACCAGCGGACTTCAACAACCATCAGCCGCCCCATCAATCACATCTGCTGCTTATTCCTCCTTTTCTGTTACCGTGCCAACTGTTGAGATGCAGGTTTTAGACCACAGAACTTCGAGTTGTTTACCCTCTCCAGTCACACTGACTGAAAAGCCACGTTCAGCTGAATTGGAAGCTGACATGCCTGCTGCTTTTGACCGATCTTTGAGAACGAGCACACCACAAGTCTCTTAATCCACAGTAACATCTCTAGCTGCACTTCTCTCACGGTCCAGCAGTTTGGCCGGTTCACTGTACTCCGCCCTTTCTCAGCACTGCAGCTGCGGTCACGGAAAAGATTGTTTCCTCCTACACATTTGCAAAGCTAAGAGGTTGAACTCCATCCTCTCCAATTTGTTGGCCACAGAAATGCTGCCTTTCTGCCTGGTAGACACAGATGGTTTCTGAAAGCTGATGGCCATCGCAGTCCCACAGTGTCAATTACCAAGTTGCCATTACTTTTCTAAGAAAGCTGTGCCTGCGCTATACCAACATGTCGCAGACAGCATCACTCGTTCAATGACAATATCTCTGTCTGCCAGGGTGCATTTCACCAAAGACACTTGGATGAGTAAGCATGGCCAAGGGCATTACATCTCGCTGACTGGGCACTGGTGACTCTGGTGGCTGTAGGGTCAGGCACTGCTCCACATGTCTTGGAATCCCAAAGGCTTGCAGTACAAACCTCTACATTTAACACTTCCTCCACTTCTTCTGCCTCCTCTATCCCCCTTAAGAGCCTCTACCTGCACACTCAACCTCTGCCTTAATGAGACACACGTTCCAACAGTGCAGAGCAAATCCCCACCGCCTAAGTACTGCGCAGCCAGGGCTCACTGCAATCAGGCAGTATTAAAATTTGATATGCCTTGGAGATTGGAGCTATACCACTGAAGAGTTGTGGACAGCTCTCCAGGCTGAGTTTGATCAATGGCTGTTTCCGCTGAACCTGCATCCAGGGAAGGTCGTGTCCGATAACAGTGCGAACCTGGTGGTGGCTCTACAGTGAGGCAAACTCACACACATGCCTTGCATGTCTCACATCCTAAACCTGGTGGTATAGTGCTTTCTTAGCCACTATCCTGGCCTAGGTGAGCTGCTCCAGAAAGCACGTAAGCTTAGTACTCAATTCTGCCGTTTGCACCCCTTTGGTCATTGACTTGCATCAATACAGAGGTTTTTGTCCATGCCAGTCAACAGGTTGTTATGCGATGTGCCGACACAGTGGAATTCCACTATGCACATGTTACAGCGACTGTGGCATCAGCAACGAGCCCTGACACAGTATGTCATGTTGTATAGCCTGGGTCAACGCAGTATGAACGTGGCACATATCAAATTTACAGAGTGGGCACAGATTAATTTAAGGACCTCTACAACCTTCTGCACAGTTTCAAAATGGTTACTAACATGGTTAAAGCTGACAACGTCATCATCAGCATCACTATTCTGGTCATCTATATGCTGGAGTAGACTTTGAATAGCCTGCCGGAGGAGATGGTATTCTCCGAAGAAGAATAGAAGGAAGCAGAGGAGGATGCCGAAGGGATAATATTGTCTCTAAGTTGAAGACTGTCGTCACACAGGCGAGTTCCAAGGAAGGGTGAATTACTGCGATCGAGGGGGGCTGGTGTTAACAGACAAACTGTTAATGAAGGTGAAAGATCCAAGGAACAAATAGAGGAGAAAAAGGTGATGGGCGAGCAACTGTCAGATGAAGAGGAAAATCCTTCCCTCTCTGTTGTTTGTGGTTGGCGGGAGGGGATGGAGGAAATGAGCCTCATTGTTACCAAGCCACCAACATAGCATGGACTTGGACCTCATGGTAGAGCCCATCATATGAGTGTCTTTTTGCTGCACTAAATGCAACATGATCCCTGTACAGTTAGGATTTGGAATAATGCTGACTACGGAGTTGCTATTTTGTTAGATTCACATTATAGAACCAAACTTTGCCAGATGATTCCTGCCCTAGAAAGGGACCCGAGAATGCTGGAGTATTGAAACATGCTTTTACACAATCTTAAGAGAGCTTTTCCCCAAGACAGAAGTGAAGCACACAGTTTGCATAGCAGCTGTAGACTTCCAACATCCGGCACATCAATTCGTCAATGCCAAAACATTAGCTGCAGCAGCAGTGGTGGAAGTGGAAGAAGCAATTTCTGTGACTCCTTTGACACTTTTTAAGACCAACTCATGCACCAGCACAACATATTCCAAGTCTTACATGTGGTGAATTAATGGAGAGGATGGTGCAGGAGTAAGTAGAACTAAATATCAATACCATCAGGGAGGATTTGGACCCTTTCACATTTTGGTCTTCCAAAATGAATGAGTGGCCTAAGTTCATCTCACACGCCTTGGACGTTTTATCGTGCCTGGCAGCAAACGTTCTCTCAGAACAAGTCTTGCAGCGCTGCTGGTGGTGTCCTGACAAATAAGCGCATCCGGATCTCCTCTGAAAGTGTAGACCGCCGAACTTTCATTAATATGAACCAGTCATGGATCTCCAAGGAGTTTTGCACCCAAATTGCAAACTGTACAGACGAGGTGATATTGCATTTTTTAGTGTGATGCATTAGTGTCACGTAACTGCACTCTGTGAAAGCTTTAGTGTGGCTTCTGTACCTGATGTGTCTGCTACTGCTGATAACACAAATTTGTGGAAATGTGAACAGTCATGATTGGTCTACATCTGCTGGGTTAGCTGTAGTGGAAGACGTGTCAGTTCCAATTATACTGTTTCTATTCTTGTGCCAGTTATTCCCCTTCTGTGGCGTAGGGCTCTCATTTCTTTGAATGTGAACACTTCTTGT
Source organism: Oophaga sylvatica (assembly GCA_033576555.1). Classification (NCBI taxonomy): domain Eukaryota; kingdom Metazoa; phylum Chordata; class Amphibia; order Anura; family Dendrobatidae; genus Oophaga; species Oophaga sylvatica. Next base: position 324,412,614 of record JARQOD010000005.1, on the reverse strand, counting down.
TGGATGTCCATCTGCTGTATTGGATGTAGTGAAAGTACTGTCGATCCCTATTATACTATTTCTACTGTGGTGAAATTGATGCCATATTTATGGTGTCTGCCAATAATTTTTGTAAACTTGAACACTTCTGGTTGGGTCTCCTTTATGCGTGTTGCCTGTAGCAGTAGGCCTCCACCTCCTTGGACGCAACTACCCATTTTACTATCCTTAAATTTTTCTGAAAATGGTAGTCTACAAAACTGATATTTGTGCCTGCTGAGTGTGGCTCAACATGAAAGCAGGTAGAAGTGTTGCATGTGATATCAGGCTGCCAGCAAAGGTGCCCTACACCTATCCCTCACCCACCTCATCTTACTGTGACGTTCAATTGAAAGCTGTAAACGCTGTCCTAGACCCTGGTACCTGGTATGCCTGGCTGATTGCTGCAGTGCCATGCTAAAATCTCTACTGTGGGTGAATTGAGGCCAATTTCGTGATGTCTGTCCTTCATTTGATGTGTTTTGGCAGCAATAGGGGCCTTTATAAGATATTGTGCATGCGTTTGTTTTTGCCCCCATTGAAGTGCATGGCGTTTGGTTGTGTTCAGCAAATATTTGATTAATTAATCGGCGAATATTGCAAATTCGGCGAATGTAATCTGAACCTTACATTGAAATATTTGCTCATCTCTACTGACAAACCCTCATGCAGCTCTTCTGATTTGAAAGTTTCAGGAATAATAAACCTGGTATTGATATAATCATACTGACCCACATAGTGCAAATTGTCTCTTCAGAGAGTAAGAGGACTAGAACTCTAGTGCCACCTATTGAAAGTAGCAATCCTAAAATTCACTGTCAACCCTTTAAGGAGCCTTGTTACATGACTTACATGACACACAGCCAAACCAGAATCTCAGTTTGCAGACACTGTGTTTCAGGGTACTGCCCCTCGTCAGTGCAAATTGTGAGATTTGGTTTGGCTGTGTAAGAGGTGTCTGACTGATATCCAATAAGTATCACTTCTCCTTGCGGATATTGACATGCTAAGCATGCCGAGATGAGGAGACTTAACCCCTTTATCCCCAAGGGTGATTTACACGTTAATGACCAGGCCAATTTTTACAATTCTGACCACTGTACCTTTGAGGTAATAACTCTGGAATGCTTCCATGGATCCTGGTGATTCTGACAAAGTTTTCTTGTGACATATTGTACTTCATGATAGTGCTAAAATTTCATTGATATGACTTACGGTTATTTGTGAAAAAAACTGAAAATTGGCAAAAAATGTAGAAAATGTTGCAATTTTCCAAATTAGAATTTTAATGCCCTTAAATCACACAGACATGTCACACAAAATACTTAATAAGTAACATTTCCCACATGTTTACTTCACATCAGCACAATTTTGGAACCAAAAATTTTTTTAGGGAGTTTTAAGGGTTAATAGTTGACAAAATTTCTCATTTTTACAACACCATTTTTTTTATGGACCACATCACTTTTGAAGTCACTTTGAGGGGTCTATATGATAGAAAATACCCAAAAGTGACACCATTCTAAAAACTGCACCCCTCAAGGTGCTCAAAACCACATTCCAGAAGTCTATTAACCCTTCAGGTGCTTCATAGGAATTTTTTCAATGTTTAAAAAAATGAACATTTTAACTTTTTTTCACCAAATAATTACTTCAGGTCAATTTTTTTTTATTTTCCCAAGGGTAACAGGAGAAATTGGACCCCAAAAGTAATTGTGCAATTTGTCCTCAGTGCAAGGATACCCATATGTGGGTGGAAATACTGTTTCAGCACATAGAATGGAAGGAGCACCACTTTGACTTTTTCAACCTAAAATTGGCTGGAATTGAGATCGGACACCATATCGCGTTTTGAGAGCCCACTGATGTGCCTAAACAGTGGAAACCGCAAACAAGTGACCCCATTTTGGAAACTAGAAACCTAAGGAACTTATCTTGATCTGTGGTGAGAACTTTGAACCCCCAAGGGCTTCACAAAAGTTTATAACGTACATCCGTAAAATTAAAAAATCATATTTTTTCCACAAAAAATATCTTTCCCCCCCAATTTTTATTATCCCAAGGGTAACAGGACACAAAAAGTTATTGTGCAATTTGTCCTGAGTACGCTGATACCCCATATGTGGGGATTAACCACTGTTTGGGTGCATGGCAGAGGTCGGAAGGGAAGGAGCGCCATTTGACTTTTTCAATGCAGAATTGGCTGGATGCCATGTCGCTTTTTGGAGAGCCCCTGATGTGCCTAAATAGTGGAAACCTCACAAGTGACACCATATTGGAAACTAGACCCCTTAAGGAACTTGTCTAGATGTGTGGCGAGAACTTTGAACCCCATGTGTTTAACGCCCGAATGTGAAAATAAAAAAATCATATGATCTTTAAGTCCCCAATTTTTTAGTTTCCATGGGTAACAGGAGAAATTGGACCCTAAAAGTTGTTGTCCAATTTGTCCTGAGTACGATGATACCCCATATGTGGGAGAAAACTACTGTATGAGCACACATCAGGGCTCGGAAGGGAAGTAGTGACGTTTTGGAATGCAGACTTTGATGGAATGATCTGCGGGCATCATGTTGCATTTGGAGAGCGCCTGATGTGCCTAAACAGTGGAAACCCCCACAAGTGACTCCATTTTGGAAACTAGACTCCCCAAGGATCTTATCTAGATGTGTGGGGAGAACTTTGAACCCCCAAGTGCTTCACAGAAGTTTATAACGTAGAGCCATAAAAATAAAAAATCATATTTTTTTCCACAAAAAAATATATTTTCGCCCCCAATTTTTTATTTTCCCAAAAGTAAGACATTGGACCCCAAGAGTTATTGTGCAATTTGTCCTGAGTATGGTGATACTCCATATGTGAGGGTAAACCACTGTTTGGACGCAAGGCAGAGTTCGGAAGGGAATGAGCACCGTTTTACTTTTTCAACACAGAATTGGATGGAATTGAGATTGACATCATGTCACATTTGGAGAGTCCCTGATGTGCCTAAACAGTGGAAACCCCTCAATTCAAACTCCAACCCTAACTCCAACACACCCCTAAACCTAATCCCAACCCTAACCATAACCCTAACCCTAGCTCTAACCCTAACTTTAGCCTCAACCCTAACCCTAAATTTAAGCCAAAACCCTAACCCTAACTTTATCCCCAACCCTAACCATAGCCATAACCCTAATGGGAAAATGGAAATAAATACATTTTTTTAATTTTATTAATTTTCCTTAACTAAGGGGGTGATAAAGGGGGTTTGATTTACTATTTATAGCGGGTTTTTATTTTTGACAGCTGTGACGCTAAAAGACTCTTTTTATTGCAAAAAATAGTTTTTGCTTCATCACATTTTTAGAGGTATAACTTTTCCATATTTTGATCCCACAGAGTCATGTGAGGCCTTATTTTTTTGCAGGACGAGTAGATGTTTATATTGGCACCATTTTTGGGCACATGACATTTTTTGGGAAGCAGAATTAACAAAAACCAGCAATTCTTGAATTTCTTTTGGGGGAGGCGTTTACACCGTTCCGCATGTGGTAAAAATTGATAAAGCAGTTTTATTCTTCGAGCTCGTACGATTACAGCGATACCTCATTTTTATCATTTTTTAATTTTTGGGTGCTTTTATGCAACAAAAACTATAATATATAAAAAATTATTTTTGCATCGCTTTATTTTGCGAGCTATAACTTTTTTATTTTTTCACTGATGACACTGTATGGCTGCTCTTTTTTTGCGGGACAAGACGTTTTCAGCGGTACCATGTTTATTTATATCAATGTTTTTGATGGCATGTTATTCCACTTTTTGTTCAATGGTGGTAAAGCATTGTTTTTTTTGCCTTTTTTTAAGGGGTTCACTAAAGGGGTTGACTAGTGGGTTAGTTTTATAGGGCGGATTGTTAAGGGCAATACTATATATGTTTATTTTTTATTTACATAATGTGTTAATTGGGGAAATGCATCTTTTTATTTATTTAGGGATTTTAAAAAAAATATTTTACACCGTATAATTTTTTTTATACATTGTCCCAGTATGGGACATTACTATATGATGTCATGTCGCTGATCTGACACTTTGCAGAGAACTGTGTCAGATCAGCGATCTGACAGGAAGTGCAGGAGGCTTGACGGTGACTACTCTTAGCAGTCACTGACAAGCCACCCCCTGCAGGACCCAGAAGGACCCCATGGCCATCTTGGATCTGGGGGCCTGCAGGTAGGAGGCCCTTGGAACAAAACGATCACATCGCCTTGTTCTAAGGGTCTCAGGGAAGCAGGCAGGGAGCCCCTTCCCTGCACGATGCTTCCCTATGCCACAGGAATGCTGTGATCATGTTTGATCGCAGTGTGTCATGGTTAAAGTTCTGCGATCGGTCCATGACCGCTCCTGGCAGTCAGTGGTGGGGTTCAGCTGTGAGAATCAGCTGACACCTGGCCACAATCAGCTGCGCTCCCCCCGCTGATTGTTGATGATGTACTATCCCATTCTTGGGTAATTAAGTCCCAGGGTACATGATCGGAGTAGTACTTCAGATGGCAGAAAGGGGCTAAAGCTGCAATGCTCCTCTGGGAAACATGCAAATTGTCTCTTCGGAAATGAAAAGAACTAGTATTCTAGTGCCACCTATTGGACATAGCAATCCTAAAAGTCAATGCCGACCCTTTAACGAGCCTTGTTACATGACTTAGGATAAAAGCCAAATCAGAATCTCAATTTGCAGACACTGTGCTTCGGGATACTGCCCCTCGTCAGTGCAAAGTGTTAAAAGTGCCAGCTGGGCATGAGTGAGGTCCTCTACCTAGGTCATGGGGTACGCACGGGGGTTCTGAAGCCAGAGCCCAGGAAAGTGGATGCCATTGCTTCCTGGCCCACCTCCAGGACCCAGAAACAGGTGTTGTACTTCCTTGGGACCGCTGGGTACTATAGGAGGTTTGTTCCACACTATAGCACCCTGGCCAAGCCCCTGATGGACCTCACCAAGAAAAAACTTCCGCTCGTGGTAGACTGGTCAGTGGCCTACCAGACCGCTTTTCAGGCACTCAAGACCACTCTCTCCAGCACCCCAGTACTACAAGCTGCTGACTTTACACAGCCGTTTGTAGTACAGACCGATGCCAGTAACTTTGGCCTCGGTGCCGTGCTCAGCCAGGTCAACGCAGTGGGCTTGGAGCATCCCATCCTGTACCTAAGCAGGAAGCTATTGCCGAGAGAGGTGGCCTACTCCACAATGGAAAAGGAGTGCCTGGCAATTGTGTGGGCCCTGCAGCATCTGCAGCCATACTTGTACGGGCATCCCTTCATTGTGGAGATGGACCACAACCCCCTAAGCTGGTTGCACACTGTCTCATGGACAAATTGGAGGTTTCTGCATTAGAGCCTGGTGCTCCAGCAGTACCACTCCTCCTTTTGCCACAAAAGAGGCCGCGTCTATGGCAGCGCTGATGAGCTATCTCAGCAAGGAGAGATTGTGGGAGTACAGCTCTTTTAGTCATCGTAGGGTGCATGGATCCATTAGTCACCGCTCCCTGGTACTTGGATTGACAAATACCACTGTGCATACACAATGCAGCATTTTATGATAACGTGCCAGAAAAAGAAAGTAAGCTGCTCCTGGAAGAATAGAAGTTCATATTTTCATGGTAGCTGTACTTTCAGTAATGAGGGCATGCAGCCTATTAACGCTGTTTACCTGCAGCTTAACCCTGAATCTGCATATAAATAGCACGTTTGCTTAATATAGTTCTACTTCAACAATTTTAGCCTTTAGAACCTGTGTTTCTTTGTCTCTCTTTTGCTCTCTTTCTGAGTCTGTGTCCGACTCTCTCTCTGTGATTTTCTCTCTCTGTATGTGTTTGTCTCACTTATTGTGTAAGCAGATCATTAAATAAAGAAAAAACACTGATTTGTAATAACACTTGATGGCTCTCTCTGTTCTCCTCACTCTCTGTCTGTGTCTCTCTTTTTCCGCCTCTCTCTCTCTGTCTTTCTATGTGAGTGTGTGCGTGTCTCGGTGTCTTTCTGTCTTTGTGTGTGTGTGTCTCTCTCTGTGTCTTTATCTCTCTCTCTCTCTGTCTTCCATGTTGTGTAAGAAAATCATTAAGTAAAGGAAAAACACTGATTTGTAGTAATGTAAGCAGGTTGCGGGATGCAGTGACAGACAGGAGGCAGAGCAAGGATTAACAAATTTAACAGTTAAATTAATAGAGTATTAACTCTTCGTAGGAAGAAAAAATGCTTAAAGGGTTATTTCAGAGAAAGAAAGAAAAATACAGAACAGTAGAAGTCCAATTATCAAACTTATTGTGTCCTTATGTTCCTCCTCACATGATATTGCAGGGGTTGTAGCATCGGCAACAGCCGGGGAAGATGTTCTCAGATGGGGTCCTTCAAACGATGGTCCGTCTTCTGGCAGCAGCGGTCGGTCTCCAGTATCTTCCACTGAGCCCCTAGTCCATGAACATGTGCGGCTGAAGCAACCAAGGTTGTCGCACTGCCAAAGCCAAACATGAATGGGCATGAAGTAGCTGACAGGGCAGACTGCAAGCTTCTGTCTGGTGCTTGGGTCTCTCTCCTCTGCACTGCAGGTTCTTACAGTCACTGAGCGCACGACACCTCTCTATCTTGTAGAGTCACTGGACTCCCGATACCTCTCTCTTCCACGGTCCCGCTGATGGCGGCAGGAACTGACTAACACAACCTGTCGCAATGCTGGATCTCGGAGGACAGAGCCCGCGGCTCAGCTGTGTGCTGCTGCACATTCATGCCAAACCGCTTGCCACTGTGTGCGCTTTCTGTTTTATCTCGCTCCTCCTACCTGGGTCATGAGGTTGGTCTGGTTCCTCATTTCTTCCCCCGGGCAACATGGGAGGCAGCCTTAACAGTTCCAGATCAGGCTCAGTACACGCACCCGCAGCCCGTTCTTCCTCCTTACAGTAACACACATGATGATGTGCATAATTCTTAAGGACAACAAGCATAGCCGACATAATTATAGTTCATGATGTATTAGTCATTTGATATGTTTGTGGTATATACCCATGGTATCCCATGGTATATTTTGCCTGATTCCATAGTTACTCCACTTAAGTGGAATTTTTCCTTACAGTAGCAGAATTCTGATGGAATATGAGCTTGTCTCATAAATATATACGAAATACTGGCAAAAGAACAAACTAGGGCACTAGTATCAGGAGAGCACCATGTGTCTCTAGAAGAGTCACTTGCAGAGAACGCTCTGAGTGTACTTGTAGATCACAGACAGACTACATAAAAGAATGCAATGTCATTTAGAGACTTTTGAAGCCAGCAACAGTGTTTCATGTCTTAAACGGCATAAATTCGCTGTACAGGGAAGAAATGCATCCACCTTGCAAAGCATTACTCCAGCTTCATCTGAAATAAGCGCCTCTTTGCCCGAGCCAGCTGCTACTGGTAGTTTGTCTTCAACTACAACTGCAGGATCACAGCTTTGTGCGATCCTGGATGTTTAACTTCTTACACTCCATGGTCGCACTGACCGTGGTTGTAAAGAATTTCACAGAACGATCAGTTTCTCTGTAAGCTCAATGGCACTCCCACAGTGCAATTGCAATGTGCTGAAGGTAAGCTGTGGCTAACACACATTCACGTTTGATCCTATGGTTAAATTCCCTTGTGAAACTATTAAATATTCTAAAAAAGATAAAGCATTTTTAAATTGTAAAAGAAAAACAGAAAAAGCCCCAAATTCCAGTTTTCATAATGAAAAATGCCTTATTTATTAAAAAAAGGAAAGAAGCAAGTCCCTGAGAGACTGTCTTTTATATTGCAGATTCACAACAATCAGTGCTTGTTATGCTAAAAGCAATTCCTTTCAGAGAGAAACAAAAAATAAAATAAAATAGCTCTCAGGAGGTCATGAACCTCACCATACCCCCTCCCCACCAAAAAATGTGTGTGTGTGTGTGTGTGTGTGTGTACTAAATATACAGTTATATGAAAAAGTTTGGGCACTCCTATTAATCTTAAGCTTAATGTTTTATAAAAATTGGTGTTTTTTGCAACAGCTATTTCAGTTTGATATATCTAATAACTATTGGACACAGTAATGTTTCTGCCTTGAAATGAGGTTTATTGTACTAACAGAAAATGTGCAATCTGCATCCAAACAAAATTTGACAGGTGCATAAGTATGGGTACCTCACCAGAAAAGTGACATTAATATTTAGTAGATCCTCCTTTTGAAAAAATAACAGCCTCTAGTCGCTTCCTGTAGCTTTTAATGAGTTCCTGGATCCTGGATGAAGGTATTTTTGACCATTCCTCTTTGCAAAACAATTCCAGTTCAGTTAAGTTTGATGGTCGCCGAGCATGGACATCCCTCTTCAAATGATCCCACAGATGTTCAATGATATTCAGGTCTGGGGACTGGGATGGCCATTCCAGAACATTGTAATTGTTCCTCTGCATGAATGCCTGAGTAGATTTGGAGCGGTGTTTTGGATCATTGTCTTGCTGAAAGATCCATCCCCTGCGTAACTTCAACTTTGTCACTGATTCTTGAACATTATTGTCAAGAATCTGCTGATACTGAGTGGAATCCATGCGTCCCTCAACTTTAACAAGATTCCCGGTGCCGGCATTGGGCACACAGCCCCAAAGCATGATGGAACCTCCACCAAATTTTACTGTGGGTAGCAAGTGTTTTTCTTGGAATGCTGTGTTTTTTTGACGCCATGCATAACGCCTTTTTGTATGACCAAACAACTCAATCTTGGTTTCATCAGTCCAAGAAATTGGCTTCTCCAAATGTGCTTTTGCATACCTCAGCCAACTCTGTTTGTGGCGTGCTTGCAGAAACGGCTTCTTTCGCATCACTCTCCCATACAGCTTCTCCTTTTCCATAGTGCGTTGTATAGTTGACCGATACACAGTGACACCATCTGCAGCAAGTTGATGCTGCAGCTCTCTGGAGGTGGTCTGAGGATTGTCCTTGACTGATCTCACCATTCTTCTTCTCTGCCTTTCTGATGTTTTTCTTGGCCTGCCACTTCTGGCCTTAACAAGAACTGTCCCTGTGTTCTTCCATTTCCTTACTATGCTCCTCACAGTGGAAACTGACAGGTTAAATCTCTGAGACAGCTTTTGTATCCTTCCCCTGAACAATAATATGTTGAATAATCTTTGTTTTAAGATCATTTGACAGTTGTTTTGAGGAGCCCATGATGCCACTCTTCAGATGAGATTCAAACAGGAGAACAACTTGCAAGTGGCCACTTTAAGTAGTTTTTCTCATGATTGCATACACCTGGCTATGAAGTTCAAAGCTCAATGAGGTTACAAAATCAAAAAAAGTGCTTTAGTAAGTCAGTAAAAAGTAGGTAGGAGTATTTAAAACAAGAAAATGATAAGGGTGGCCATACTTATGCACGTGTCAAATTTTGTTTAAATGCAGATTGCACATGTTCTGCTAGTACAATAAACCTCATTTCAAGGCAAAAACATTACTGTGTCCAATAGTTATTAGATATATCAAACTGAAATAGCTGTTGCAAAAACACCAATTTTTCGAAAACATTAAGCTTAAGATTAATAGGGGTGCCCAAACTTTTTCATATAACTGTAGATGCGAGGAAATCATGTAAGGGGATTGAATAATGTCTATTATTAGAAAATGGTACTGAAACACTTTAATGTGTATTACTATTTTTCTGCACTGGTATTGCTACACTTGAATGTGTATTACCATGTCTAAACTGTATATTTCTGTTCGTGTAGATATGTGTATTATAACATGTTCTTTATCACTATAAAGTATATCTATGTATAGACTTGGGGTAAGCGTAGTGGTTAGGTACGGCCACTAGATGGGGCAAAAGGGGCAGATTTGATGTATACCTCTCCCTGAGGCATCTATCCGCCTGGATAGCAAGGGACATGGCAGCCTCCAACGACTTGGAAACAGCGTACTGCACCAGAGTATCCTTCAATCTAGGAGACAGACACTGACAAAAATGGCTCCTAAGGGCAGGGCCATTCCACAGCAGGTTAGTGGCCCACCTCCTAAACTCTGAGCAGTGCTCCTCAGCTGGCCGGCCCACTTGCTTCATCTTACGGAGCCAGGACTCAGCCAGGGAGACGCCATCAGGATCACCAAACACATGCGCCAATACCGCAAAAAAAAACTCGGCCACGACCGCAAAGATGGTGAATCAGTCAGCAGGGAGAAGGCCCAGGATTGGGTTTCACCCTTAAGAAGGGAGACTATGATTCCCACCTGTTTCTCCTCACTCCCAGATGAACGAGGGCGGAGCCTGAAGTATAACTTGCAGGCTTCTTTAAACACCAGAAACGTATCTCTCCCTCTAGAAAACCAGTCAGGGAGAGAAATTTTGGGTTCCGGTAGAGCCTGCAACTGACCCGATGCTCAGATCCCCATCAACTGCTGTAGCTGCTGCACCACCTCACCACACAACATCTTGAGCTCATCAGTGAGGGTCTGGAGCAGTTGGGCAAAGGCATGTATCTGAGCAATGGCTCACCAGAAAAAAAAAATGAGCGGTTGGTTATAATGTCATGGAGTGACTTTCCTAGTGTGTCACGACCCAATGGTTGGTCGGTCACCAAACGGCACAATAAACAAGGGAACACCTGGGAAACTTTAACAACAGTGGGCCCTGTCAATAGGAAACGGGGCAAATGGACACCTCCTGCACTCACCTGAGGAAGAGCCCTGATCTTACTAGCATCCCTATATGGGTTCTTTCACCCCGTCGCCGAGTAGGATACCTAATCCATCACTTGCCCTGCTCCTATCCCTACATAAGGACCTGGCAGGTGAGATCACTGGTCCCACCGCTGCACTAATACAACACAAGGTAAGGAAAGACAGACACCACAGGGAATGGGGAAACAAAAATGCCACACTTCGCTTTCTGCTGAAAAGCACCGCACGACAGGATAAAGTCACCAGATCAATGTAAACAGCTGAAGAACCACTGCATCTAGGTAGCTCCTGTCTCCAGCTAGGTTGGTCTCCAGATGGAAAGACCTGTATAACCAACAGTCAACTGATGCATCAGGTGACCATCTAAAGGATGGTGGAAGTGGTCACCAACCACATCAGCTGACCCCAGGAGCAATGCAATTACACCAGCAGGCCATAGGGGAAAAAACTGACATTAACCGCCGATGGCCTGAAAGGAATAAAGTTTTAATCTGAGAAGCCAGATCTGCTACAGATCCAAACATAGATCGTGACAGATATACTACAGTTTCTGCCTTCAAGGGTGTATGGATGACCCTGCTAGTAATTTTTGGAAAGTTTTGCACCTAGTACATAGCCTTTGAGTCTAGAAGTACCATCACATGACAATTTGTACAGAATGTGTATGATGCCCTCTTTTATATTTAATAAAGGGTGTACCTGAGTCCCTCTTCCATCAAATTTGTGGAAATTCTTGCTTCCTTTAAAAATTGCACTGACATTTCTAACTTTTTAATAAATATTTCAATTTT
>JARQOD010000005.1:324380924-324401000 GCA_033576555.1 Oophaga sylvatica | reverse complement strand
ATTCTGGAGTAGCACCTGGCGTCCACCTGAGTTCTAGTTTAACCACATCATTAGTGAAGATGATAGTGATAGTGAAGAACTAGGTGGTTGCTTAATTATGCCTCACTAGGCTTTTCCTGGACAATGGCAAGGTAGTTCTACAACCATGTGCAAAACCATAAAGCTGCCTTAGAGTAATTTTAGACAAAGAAATTCTTAGAAATTGTTTGGTCTCACTTTCCGTGAAAATATCTTTGAATAGTTTAATACTATCCCAAAGCCTTTTTAACACCATATAGAAAAAATTAAAGTTTTAAAATGTACCTTTTACCCTTCATTTCAGCCAATTTATGTACATGCGCTTGGCTGAACTTGAAGAACAAAAAGTACTGGTCAGAAGTGTGAACACTGTTTATGCAATGGTTGCCTTGTTCTTATTGGAATGTGAACATTAACAGGAAAAGAACCACAAAATAATACATATTGAAATAAGAAGCAAAAAAACACTTGTGAAACCAACCAGAGTGAGTTAAACCTTAGATTTCTCTTAATACCCACTTTTGATGACCGCTTTACAAATCTTTATCATTCTCACAAGCAGCTTCATCAGACGGTTAGAGATGAGTTGGCATGCAGATTGAAGTAAAAGTAATCAAGAACTGCTGAAGACCTCTGTGAACTGCTTAAAGACTTTCAGAATGACTTTGTAACAGCCTTTAAGAAGTATGCAGAGGTCTTTGGCACTTGTTGTTCGGTGCCTTTACTTTGCAGTCCAAAAAAATAATTATTGGGGCCTGGGGCAGAAAGCCTAGATGGATGGTATGGATATATCTGAGAGTCAGGTAACAGACACAGAAGGAGGGACAAGCGAGACAAAAAGGAAATTCCCCTGTATGGCAGTCCAGATGTGTCAATAAAGCAGAAAGTTAAGTAGCTGCCATGCATGGAACCTTGGGTGGAAGTATACGACTCTGAACTGCTTATGTGCTGATAAGGGAAAGTGTGCTTGATGATGATCCATATCCAAACAAAAATGCTCATGAAGATGAATGTCTACTATCTGATGTACATAGTTCCTCATAAAGTATTTTTCCAGTTAAAATTGTTAATTTATAAAATATTTTCTCCCTCACTGAACTCTGTAACATCTGGTTCTGGCAGGCTGAATACAAAGGCATCATGCAGTCTTCAAAGGTGTATCGCCATCACAGCTGAAGTCCACACACCCAGCCAGGGCCCCCATTTTCATGTAGCTTGCTGCAGCGTGCAGCACTAGTATCTCATCCATGGCTACCATCTGGCCTCATGTTACACTACCAATAATCTTAAAGTTTGATTCGTATGATCATAGTACAGATTTCCACCAATCTAATATCCCTCCTTGTGTTTCTAGTCCCCAACAAACCTCTCCTTACTTGCGGTTCTAAACATTGACTTTTTCAGCAACTAGATGGTAAAGGCCTTGTACTTGCATTTTTCCCTTGATAGTTGATGTTGAGATGTGTCTGCTACTTGATGTCTATGAATCATTTATGAGAACTGTTATCTAAAGTGAGGTCAGTTTGCATTTTTTGAGGTTGGTAACTGATCTTTTTATGCTCTGCAGCAGAGATAATTCTAGGTCTTCCTTTACTGGGACTCTCCTCATGAATGCTAATTTCATCATACTGATTGTTTTCATAACTGCACTTGAAGATATCTTTTAAAGTATTAGCAATTTTATGGATTGTTTAGCCGTTTAAAATAATAATGCACTGTCATTTTTCTTTGCTTTGTTGAGTGCTCCTTAGTATATTGTTGCTTGTTGTTCCAACACTTGTGAAATGGGGCTCAGGACTGTATAGAATTGTGTACCAGCACTACTCTGCAAAACAAACCTGGTTGTTACAACACATTTTGAAGCTGGTGATTACACAAATGAACTCTTGATGAGCTTATCTGTTCCATGGAAACCATTTTAGGTGGCTACCTGATTTAATCTGCTTGAAAGAATGCCAAGGGGGTGTAAAACTGCTATCAGAATGAAGGAGGGGTACTTTGAGGAACTAACTTTTTAAAACATAATCTGGTTTGTTTCATGAGTTTCTTTATTTTTGGTTCCATATGTGTTCCTCCATGATTTTGCTCTAAGTCTGCAATGTACATATTCCAATGAGAACCAAAATAACCATTGTATCAAGAGGTGTGTCCAAACATTTGACTTTTACTGTATAATTTTCACCTGTAATAGTTGTATATACAACACAAATAGGTCAGGCAATGAGTGTTTTATAAATATTGTATATATTTATGATATTGTCAGTGCATTGCTACCATTTTACCACAACCCAGCTCTATGTTCTTATTGAGAATGTATTTTCAGCAATGTTTGTTTTCTACATTATAATCTGGCCACTGTGGCTATTTTAGACTAATACTTGTTGCTGTTTCAAGAAATCCACAAAAACATTAACAATAGATGACCTCTGACCCTATTAAGGGTATTAAGACTAATGAGAGTGTGTAAAGGTCATTGTGAAGGGGAGCTGGGAAATAGCCTCTTGTGTTATTAACTGTCTACAGTGGTTACTTGTCATTGTAATCCTGCCGTTATGATAAGCCTGGTGAAAACTCTTTCTGAAAGGACTGGAAATAGGAGCATAAAATAGCTCAAGTGGCCAATGAAGAAATTACAAGATTTCTAATTTTATATTTTTAATACAGATTGTGGTATGAAAAAAAAACCTTATTTTATTTTTTTTAACTATTATCTAAAAAATCTGGCCATTTTCTGACAATCCATTGCTGCTAAATCTTTGGGTAATAAATAACCTTTATATGTTGTACAGAACAAGCTAGCTATTTGAGATATGTGGTAAGCATACTGACTTCTCATATCATCCATTAAATGGTTGTTTTTAAAAATATTAGACCTTCTAATTCATTTTTCTCATACCACCTACTAGCACATTTGCGCTTTTTCTTAGTTTTGCTTTTGACTGAAGCTTTACTAGAACATTCAATTTTAAAAATAATAATCTTTTCAGCTAATGTTCTTGCTACTTTTTAAAGCAAAATTTGTAAAACTTAATTATAGATACTTTTCTTATCCTGCAGCTGTGCCTCATTAGATTCCAGGCTGTTGGTTGATTTTGTTGTAATCTCTGACCCTCCTGCCAATGTGATCTGATGCAAAGTAATAATTAAAATCAATTGCAGGGAAGAAAAATAGATTTTTTTCAGTTTAGACCCAAGAATTAGCTTTGAATTGCATAGCATCATCCTTATGCTCCTAACAATTGCAAGGTTCACTTATTCTTATTCGAGCTGTTTATTGACCAACAATATTTATTGCTGCAGTTTTATAAATGTTATTGGATTTTTCATAAATTGATTATTATTATTATGTTTTTACTTTTTGTATATAAATAGAGTTCAGTTGATTTTACAGAAAAAAAACAAAATCATTTTTAATGCACCCTGCAGAATATATAGGATATCTCTGGCACGTGTGTATGTATGTGTGTGTGTGAGTGTGTGTAATAATATATATTACCAAATAATAATAATAATCTTTATATAGCGCCAACATATTCCGAAGCGCTTAACAGTTTAGGTACTATAAAAATATTTGACATATTTTAGTACTGGGCAAAGCTTTTAAGCAGTTGTGAAAAAATGCTACAAACTAAGAACACTTTCAGAAATGGAAATGTTAATATTTTAATCTATAAAAACAATACAAAGTGAATCAAAATCAAATTAATATTTAGTGTAAGCACCTTTTCCCTTTAGGCTGTGCACACGTTCAGGAATTTTCACGTTTTTTTAGCGTTTTTGCGGCG
Source organism: Oophaga sylvatica (assembly GCA_033576555.1). NCBI lineage: Eukaryota > Metazoa > Chordata > Amphibia > Anura > Dendrobatidae > Oophaga > Oophaga sylvatica. The sequence continues at coordinate 324,397,197 of JARQOD010000005.1, read as the reverse complement.
GTTTTCTGCTGCAAAAACGCTTAAAAAGTGCATGCATAAGGCTATGTGCACACATTCAGGAATCTTTGCAGAAATTTCCCGAGAAAAACTGGACTTTCCCAGGAAATCCGCATGCGTTTTTATCCCAATTTTATCGTGTTTTTACCGCGTTTTTCTGCACGTTTTTACCGCAATTTTTTCCTGAACATTCTAGGTCAATAATATAGTGTGAAATACGCAAATTTACTGCTAAAATAATGAACATGCTGCGTTTTTTACCGAGATGTGTTTTTTGCGCGGAAAAAAGCGCACCATGTGCACAAAAATGGCAGAATGTATTCTGAATAATAGGATGCTTACTGCATGCATTTTTTATGCGTATTTGCCGCGGAAAATACGCGAAAAAAAACACAAAAAATCTTGAACGTGTGCGCATAGCCTTAAGCATCCTATTATTAGAAGGCATTCCCCAATTTTTGTGCACATGCTGCGTTTTTTTCCGCAAAAAAACTGCATCGTGGAAAAAAACGCATCATGTTCATTAATTTTGAAGAAAATCTGCGGATTTCCCACTATATTATTGAGGTAGGAAGCTCCAGAAATAAACGCAAAAAATCTGCAAAAAAAGTGCAAAAACCACGATAAAAACATGAAAAAAACGCATCCGGATTTTCTAGGAAAAAGTCCGGTTTTGCTCAGGAAAATTCTGCAAAGAATCCTGAACATGGGCACATAGCCTTAAAACAGCAAGTCCTGGACTTTTATAGTCCTTGTAAGGCCACGGCACACGTTCAGTAATTTGTCAGTATTTTACCTCAGTATTTGTAAGCCAAAACCAGCAGTGGGTGATAAATTCAGAAGTGGTGACGTGTTTCTCTTATACTTTTCCTTGAATTGCTCCACTCCTAGTTTTGACTTACAAATACTGAGGTAAAATACTGACCAAATACTAAACGTGCATACATGGCCTAATAGTTAGCTCCTATGATAGTTCCCCTTGATTGGCTAAGATAGACCATGTTATATGATGGCTATGATAGACTGTGTGACCACGCCAGGTATCAACTGGGACAGAAATTCAGCCCTGGCATTTGAAATCACACAGGCCATCGTTGTCCCTGTCCCCAAGCACCAGATGGGATATATTACTAATATTACCCTGATTGGAGGAAAGTAAGATTTAGTACAAGACCAATATATCTAATGATACCTGTTGCCTGCTGGGGTAAGTGACGGAGTCAGCGATTCTGTGCTCTGTCACAACTCTTAACAATATGGGTGTCTTGAGAACACTAATTCTGTTAACAACATAGCAGACAAGGAGGCCAATGACCAGACAGGCCCTTCTGGCATTTGCCAGAATTGCCAGATGGCCAGTCCGGCCCTGGACCATGCCTAACATCATGAGCCTTCTCTCTGGCTGCTACAATCTTCATCAGTGTGTAAACTGGGGCCATGCATTTCTTTCCTTTTGCATTTCTCATGAAGTGAATCTAAATTGCTTGCTTTTTGCCTGGAGTAGCAAATTTCAGGAAGGTTTACTCAGTCAATTAACAGCAAATCAATCCGCTGTTCTCTAACAGCTTATGAACATGAGTAACAAAAAATATACAGGGAATAAATAAGTGGTTTCTTTGAATCTAGCAGCAAATCTCTTGCTGGATAGCTTCCTGTCTACAACTTGGCATTAAAGAATCATTAGAACATTGTTTTTGACCTAAGCAAAGCATTCTATCATAAGCTCCTTGCATTATGCGTGTCCTAAATTTGATAATTAAAAGTATTATTAAGAAAGTTTTATTGTGAATCAACTTTCAAGCTTTGCCATAAATGCCTGATTGGTGGAGGGCTGCAGTGATAGTTGACTTTGTGGAACTTTCTCCCATCTCTCTACTGCATCTCTGGAGCTCACCAACAATGATCTTGCGGTTCTTCTTTACCTCTCTCACAAAGGTTCTTCTCCCACGATTGCTCAGTTTGGATGGACGGCCAGTTCTGACAAGACTACTAGTGGTACCAAACTTCTTCCATTAAAAGATTATGGAAGCCACTGTGCTCTTAGGAACCATGAGTACAGCAGAAATTCTTTTGTAACCTTGGTCAGATCTGTGCCTTGTCACAATTCTGTCTCTGAGCTACTTGGCCAGTTCGCTTGACCTCATGATTCTGATTTGGTCTGACATGCACTGTGAGCTGTGAGATCTTCTATAGATAGGTCTGTGCCTTTTACAAATCAAGTCCTATCAGTTTAATTAAATATAACTGGATTCCAATGAAGGAGTAGAACCATCTTAAGGAGGATCACAAGGAAATGGACAGCATGTGACTTAAATATGAGTGTCTGAACAAAGAGTCTGAATACTTTTGACCATGTGATATTTCAGTTTTTCTTTTTCAATAAATTTGCAAAAATTTCTACATTTCTGTTTTTTTCAGTCAAGATGGGGTGCCGAGTGTAAAATTAACGAGAAAAATATTAACTTTTTTGAATTTACCAAATGGCTGCAATGAAACAGAGTGAAAAATTTAAAGGGGTCTGAATATTTTACATATCCACTGAATGTGTATGTATATGTGACTTGTATAGTGTAATGGTTAAGTGCATGGCCTATGACATTGGAGACTGGGGTTCAAATTAAAAGTAAATTTTCTACCAAGGCTCCTAACCCTTTAACACTACCTTAGGTGGCTGTTATAGCTGTTAAAAAGTGTCCAACCACCAACATGGGAGAATGGGAGACATGGTGGGTTCAAATCCTGTCTCTGGCCTGTTGAACATAGTATGCCAGTAGTGGTACTTGGGCAAGACTACTAACACTATAGTGCCTACTTCAATAAACAAGAGAGTGTCACGAACAAAGTGAGTCATGCAAGCTCGGAAGTTGCCCGGATTAACAAGGTCCGCATCAGATGTCGAGGAACAAGGACAATCTGATGATAAATGGCACTGAAACAATCCATTCATGGACAAGGCAAGAGAACCTGGATCTGATGAAATACTATAACAGCAGACCAAATGAGAGGGGATATAAGAAGCGTATGAGGAGACTGGATAGGTACAAGACCTGCATGTCCACTGAATAAGAAATAACTAGTCACCCAACGTTTCAATATCATATAGAGAACGTTATTATTACAACTTGAGATGGATCAAATGGATCCACCGCACATGAAGCCCTTGAAGAACAACATGTGCAACCCACCCCCTGAAGATCCTGATCCAATCCTCCAATAAGAGAGCACTGCAGCTGATCTGAAACAGAAGATCTTAGATAAACTAAATACTATCATTACCAGAGATGGACTGCCAAGGCTCAGCAAAGAAACACCGCCAGACAGTATGCTAGAAAATGGCAACAGAGCACTTGCACTTGCATGCTTGGCTATACAACCAGCAAGAATAACAGAAGTACGTGCCCTGCTTCGAAAAGAAGAATGGAAACAAAGATCAAGGTGACACAAAGGGAAGTTAGCCAACAAAAAGTAATACAGAAAGTTGTAAAGATCAAGAATAGGACCAAACTGGAAAAGTATAAAGGCCTGACCCCAACTGAAGCCTGCAACTCCACCAATAGCAGAGACTGAACAATACTGGAGGAACATATGGGAGAAGGAAAAAACACACAACACCAGTGCAATGTGGCTGCAAGATCTGAAAATGAAACACATCAACCACCTAGAGCTAGTACCAGTCACCATTACAGTAGCAGACATCAAAAAGCGGGTCAAGAACATGAAGAGCTGGACAGCACCTGGCCAAGACATGATCTACTAGCTAAAGAAATTAACAGCAGTACATGAACACATGGCAAAGCAGATAAACCAACTGCTAGAAGCAGGCCACCACCCAGCTGACTAACACAAGAAAGAACAGTTCCATTCAACTACCGCCCAATAAACTGCCTTACAACAACATGGAAATTCCTGTCAGGCATTATAGCCATCAAGCTACAGAACCATATGAACCAGTACATGAATCTAGCTCAGAAAGGCATTGGGACCGACACCAGAGGCCCTAAGCACCAGCTCCTAGTAGATAGAGCAGTCGCTCAAGACTCAAGATCCAGACAGACCAATCTCAGCACAGCCTGGATTGACTACAGGAAAGCCTATGACTCAATGCCACACACATGGATCTGTGAATGCTTGGCTCTCTACAATGTCAACAGGAAATTAAGAACCTTCCTTAGAAACTCAATGGGGCTATGTAGAACAACATTGGAAGTCAACTCAAGGGAACTAGCACAAGTGACGAACAAATGTGGCATATACCAAGGTGATGCACTGTCCTCATTGCTGTTTTGCATAGGCTTGAACCCCCTCAGATAATTACAGAGTCTGGCCATGGATACAAGTTCAAGAGTGGAAGCACCATCAGCCACCTCCTCTACATGGATGACATCAAGCTGTATGCGAAAAACGAACGAGACATCAATTCAATGATCCACCTGACAAGGATCTACAGCGAAGACTTTGGGATGTCCTTCAGACTGGAGAAGTGCGGCTGGCTGATAATAAAGAGAAGCAAGGAAGTTAAGACTGATGGAGTGGAATTACCAGCAGGACACATAGCAGGTGTGCAGACATGCTACAAGTACCTCGGCTTCCCACAGCGATACAGTATCCATGATGATGAGGAGGCTAGGAAAACAGCAAAAACCAAATACCATCAAAGGGGAAGACAGGTCCTGAAGAGCCAGCTCAATAGGAAGAATAAAATCCGCACCATCAATACATATGCCTTGCCAGCTATCAGATACCCTGCTGACATAGTGTGCAGGCCAAAAGAAAAGATGGAAGCTGCAGATGTGAACACTCAAGTTCCTCACAAAGCATGGAGGTCTTCACCCTAAGTCTAGCACCCAAAGATTGTATACCAACAAAAATGAGGGTGGTCGAGTCTTGATAAGCATCCAAGCTACCATCACGGATAAAACAAGGAGTATCCAGGAATACATCAGAAAAATGGCACTAAAAGATTAGATGCTGAGAGAAAGCCTAAGGCAGCAACAACAACAGATCTGGAAGGAAGAACAGGAATATGAAGCGCCGAGGCAAGACAAGTCACTGCATGGGAAGTACCATCGACAGATAATGGAGATGGCTGATATGGAGAAATCCAACCAATGGCCGTAGAAAGCTGGACTCTGAGACAGCACTGAGGCACTAATCATAGCGGCACAGGAACAAGCACTAAGTACCAGATCCATAGAAGCAGGGATATACCACACAAGACAAGACCCAAGTGCAGACTATGCAAAGAAACTCCAGTAAACGTCCAACACATAGTGGCAGGATGAAAAATGCAAGCAGGAACAGCGTATACTGAATGCCACAACCAAGTAGAGGGAATTGTATACCGGAACATCTGCACAACATATGGGCTAAATCTGTCACGCGGTCTTATGATATGTGTACGATGTCAGTAAACTATTCTTAAAAGAACAACACTCTATACAACATATAGATTAGCAACATCAGCATGTAAATATAGAATAGATTTACCTGACAAGATATCCGTTGAACTCAGGGTTAATCTTGAGGACTTGATACACTGTCACAGGAAAGAGGAGGACCGGGGGTCTAACCTGACCCTAAACTGGGGTCCTAACTAATCCCTCACCTTGGAGGTACTGATAATGGTTCAGAGGTCCAAGTCTCCAGCCTAACCCTGTCTCCTATCAGTCCCTGAACCCTGTAATCAGTCCTAAGAAGGATTCTGATTACCACCAAAGGGATATGGGCTGATCTCTGCTAAATACACAGATTAGACATATAAGACAGACTGGAGAAAACACAGACTTGCATACACACTCAAACACAGAAGGAACATAAATGATCTGGGATATTAAACTCTAAGCAAGGTGAGCTTAAAACAACTAAGGAGCTCTTTAACTTAAGTCTATACAGATACAATCCTATCTGTGGTCTGCATGAAGAATTTCACTGGCAACTCCCAACACAGACAACCAGAGATTTAAAGGAAACCAATCAACAAATAATTAATTGCAGCCGGGAGAAACTGCACCCAGTCCCAGAACTGAGCACAGACAGAATTAACTCCCTAACTGCCAAACACAAAGAAACAGCAACTCAGCTGTGAGAAGTCAGAATGTGCAACCGCGACGATCTTCGTGGCGATGCACACATGACAGTACCCCCCCATCTACGAGGGGCCTCCGGACCCTCAGGGCCAGGTTTGCCCGGGTGAGTTCTGTGGAAGGTCCGCACCAAACGATCTGCGTTAATGTCAGACGCAGGAACCCACGTCCTCTCCTCTGGACCATACCCCTTCCAATGCACCAAGTACTGAAGGGACCGGCGATTCAGACGTGAGTCAATGATCTTTGACACTTGAAACTCCAAGTTACCATTGACCACCACTGGAGGAGGAGGTAGAGGTGATGGTATGACTGGTGCCACGTACCTCTTAAGTAATGACTTGTGGAACACATTGTGGATTTTAAACGTAGGAGGGAGGTCCAGACGAAATGCCACAGGATTAATTATGGAACTGATCCTGTACGGCCCGATGAATCTGGGGCCCAGCTTCCAGGAGGGAACTTTAAGTTTTATATTCCTGGTAGACAACCATACCAGATCGTTCACATTAAGATCTGGACCAGAAACTCTCCTCCTATCAGCCATACGTTTATAACGGTTCCCCATAGCACTCAGATTATTCAATACACCTCTCCACACTGAAGCAAGTGACGGCGAGAAACGCTCCTCCTCAGGAACCCCAGAAGGGCCTCCCCCATTGAATGTACAAAACTGGGGATGAAAACCATATGCCCCAAAAAACGGGGACTTACCAGTGGACTCGCTCCGCCTGTTGTTAAGAGCGAACTCTGCCAGAGGCAAGAAAGAAGACCAGTCCTCCTGGTTCTCTGAGACAAAACACCGAAGATAAGTCTCTAGGCTTTGATTCAGACGCTCTGTCTGACCATTGGTCTGCGGATGAAAAGCCGAGGAAAATGACAATTGCATCCCCCGACGTAAACAAAATGCCCTCCAAAACTTGGACACAAACTGAGACCCCCTATCTGACACCACATCAGAAGGCAACCCATGAAGTCTCACAATCTCCCCAATGAACACCTGTGCCAGAGTTTTAGCATTAGGGAGGGCAGGAAGAGCAATGAAATGTGCCATCTTACTGAACCTGTCAACAACCACCAGTATGACAGTCTTCCCTGACGACTGAGGAAGGTCCGTGATGAAGTCCATAGACAAATGAGTCCATGGACGCTCCGGAAGTTTCAAGGGTAAGAGGGTCCCAGACGGACGGGTATGAGGGGTCTTAGAGCGAGCACAAACCCCACAGGACGCGACAAAAGTTAAAACATCTTTATTAACGTTAGGCCACCAAAACCGGCGAGAAAGGAGATCTAAAGTAGCCTTACTCCCTGGATGTCCTGCTAAAGCAGAATTATGATGTGCCTCAATAACCTTTTGTCTCAACTGATTTGGGACAAACAGTCTCCCTGGAGGTCCTGCAGGGGCGTCCCCCTGAGCCTCTAACACCTCCTCCTCAAGCTCAGAACATACAGCCGACACTACCACCCCCTCCTGAAGGATAGGAATCGGGTCATCCATTTTCCCGGCCCCTGGGAAACTGCGAGACAAGGCATCCGCCTTAACATTCTTAGATCCAGGGCGATAAGTGACAACAAAATTAAACCTGGTAAAAAACAACGACCATCGAGCTTGTCTGGAATTCAGACGCTTAGCAGATTCCAAATACAGCAGGTTCTTGTGATCAGTAATGACGGTGACCGGATGGACTGCCCCCTCCAAAAAGTGACGCCATTCTTCAAAAGCCAACTTAATGGCCAAAAGTTCCCTATTGCCGATATCATAATTCCTTTCGGCGGACGACAATTTTTTAGAAAAGAAAGCGCACGGATGCCATTTACCAGGGACGGACCCTGGGACAATATTGCACCCACCCCTACGTCAGACGCGTCCACCTCCACAACGAACGGCTGTGATGCATCTGGTTGGATGAGAACGGGTGCCGAAGCAAAACATTTTTTCAAAGAGGAAAAAGCTTGGCAAGCTTTGTCCGACCATTTAGAAAAATCCGTCCCTTTTCTTGTCATGTCAGTGAGAGGTTTGACAACAGATGAGAAATTACAAATAAATTTCCGGTAGTAGTTAGCAAACCCCAGAAAACGCTGCAGAGCCTTAAGATCCTCTGGCTGATCCCATTCAAGCACTGCTCTCACCTTTTCAGGGTCCATACGGAAACCGGAGGCTGACACCAAGAAACCCAAAAACTGAAGTTCCTGTACGGCGAATACACACTTTTCCAGTTTGGCGTATAGTTTATTGTCTCGCAAGATCTGCAACACCTGTCTCACATGCTCCTGGTGAGACACAAGATCTGGTGAGTAAATTAAAATGTCATCCAAATATACGACCACAAACAGCCCCACCAGATGACGAAAAATGTCATTAACAAAATGTTGGAATACTGCTGGTGCAGTAGTCAGACCAAAAGGCATGACAAGGTTCTCATAATGTCCCTCCGGCGTGTTAAACGCCGTTTTCCACTCATCCCCCTCTTTTATCCTAATCAGATTATACGCCCCCCTGAGATCCAATTTAGAGAACCATTTGGCGCCAACAATTTGATTGAAGAGATCAGGAATCAGAGGGAGTGGATACGGATCTCGAACAGTAATCCGATTAAGTTCGCGGAAATCCAAGCAAGGGCGTAGGCCTCCATCTTTTTTCTTCACAAAGAAGAACCCCGCGGCCACTGGGAAGATGAAGGTCTAATATGCCCTTTGGCCAGACTTTCCGAAATATAATCTTTCATAGCCTGCCTCTCAGGACCAGAAAGGTTATATAACCTAGCTTTAGGTAACTTAGCATCAGGAAGTAAATTAATAGAGCAGTCATACACGCGATGAGGAGGCAACTCCTGACACCCCTCCTCAGAGAACACATCCCCAAAGTCCTCCAAAAAAGGAGGCAAAGTACTAGGCACGACCGCACTGATGACTGTGTTCATGCAGTTACTTTTGCAAAACTCCCCCCATTGGCTTATATCTCTGGACTGCCAATTAATCACAGGGTTATGTTTAACCAACCAAGGAAGTCCCAACACAATAGGAGTAGGTAGACCCTCCAACACATAACAAGATAATAGTTCCCTATGTATTGCCCCTACCCGAAGGTCAATGTTATGAACCTCATGAACAAAGCTACCTTGGCCGAGAGGCCTGGCGTCAATGGAGAATATAGGGATCGGTTTGACCAATACACTCAGATGCATACCTTGAGCCTGAGCAAACTGAGCGTCAACCAGATTAGCCCCGGACCCACTATCAAGAAGAACAGAAAATCTCTCCACTCTCGTACCAACCACCACCTCCACTGGTACAAGGAACTGAGAAGAACTAGCGGACGAAATACATACTCCCAGGTTGTCGTCCACCACACAACCTGGGATTAACAGTTTTCCGGCGACTTTTTGCTCAACAAGGCACGGGATGGACATCCCCCAACAAAATGTCCCTCTTTCCCGCAGAAGAAACACCTTCTAGTCCTGCGGCGTACCGCCAATCCCCTCCTACGAAATGATGTCCCTCCCAACTGCATAGGCTCCTCCGAACAGACAAGGGGAACCTCAACATAAGGGACTTTAGTAGTAGGTGGAGTAACAACAGGGGGCGGAGTTACCTCGCACCTCTCCCGGAGCCGTCTATCAGTACGGATAGCTAGGGCCATAGCAGCCTCCAGTGATGGAGGAGAATCATACTGAGCCAAAACGTCCTTTAATTTGTCAGAAAGCCCATGACAAAACTGGCTCCTAAGAGCTGGGTCATTCCACTGAGTATCTGTGGCCCATCTACGGAACTCAGAAGCAAATTCCTCCGCCGGACGATCTCCCTGCTGTATCTTACGTAATTTTGTCTCAGCAAGAGAGACCCGATCTGGGTCATCATATACCAAACCCAGGGCAGTAAAAAATCGATCTACTGACTGTAGAGCCGGGGATCCCGGAGGAAGGGAGAAGGCCCAGGATTGAGGGTCCCCTTGTAGGAGCGAGATAACAATTCCCACTCTCTGCTCTTCACTCCCTGATGATCGAGGCCGAAGCCGAAAATACAATTTACATGCTTCCCTGAAGGTAAAAAATTTGTCTCGCCCACCAGTGAACCTGTCCGGGAGAGCTACTTTAGGTTCAAATCTGGTTTGCTCCGAGGGAGACAAAACTTTGGACTTAATGTCCGTCAGCTCCATGGATAATCCCTGCAACTGCAGAGCCAGCTGGGCTACTGGATCCATGGCAACTGGGAATAATTTTATAGGCCAGTGAAAATGTCACGCGGTCTTATGATATGTGTACGATGTCAGTAAACTATTCTTAAAAGAACAACACTCTATACAACATATAGATTAGCAACATCAGCATGTAAATATAGAATAGATTTACCTGACACGATATCCGTTGAACTCAGGGTTAATCTTGAGGACTTGATACACTGTCACAGGAAAGAGGAGGACCGGGGGTCTAACCTGACCCTAAACTGGGGTCCTAACTAATCCCTCACCTTGGAGGTACTGATAATGGTTCAGAGGTCCAAGTCTCCAGCCTAACCCTGTCTCCTATCAGTCCCTGAACCCTGTAATCAGTCCTAAGAAGGATTCTGATTACCACCAAAGGGATATGGGCTGATCTCTGCTAAATACACAGATTAGACATATAAGACAGACTGGAGAAAACACAGACTTGCATACACACTCAAACACAGAAGGAACATAAATGATCTGGGATATTAAACTCTAAGCAAGGTGAGCTTAAAACAACTAAGGAGCTCTTTAACTTAAGTCTATACAGATACAATCCTATCTGTGGTCTGCATGAAGAATTTCACTGGCAACTCCCAACACAGACAACCAGAGATTTAAAGGAAACCAATCAACAAATAATTAATTGCAGCCGGGAGAAACTGCACCCAGTCCCAGAACTGAGCACAGACAGAATTAACTCCCTAACTGCCAAACACAAAGAAACAGCAACTCAGCTGTGAGAAGGCAGAATGTGCAACCGCGACGATCTTCGTGGCGATGCACACATGACAAAATCCTCCTAAGTCCAGGTGGGAGACCCCAGAAAAGTGGTGGAGAATGAAAGAGCTAAAATCCTGTGGGACTTCAAGATCCAGACGGATAAGCAGGTGTTGGCTAACCAACCAGACATTGTCATAGTAGACAAGTATCAGAAGACTGCAATGATAATAGATGTGGCAGTGCCAAATGACAGCAACATCACAAAGAAGGAATATGAGAAGCTGGAGAAATACCAGGGGCTCAAAGGAGAACTGGAGAAGATGTGGAAGGTGAAGGCAACAGTGATTCCAGTGGTGATAGAAGCACTTAGAGCAGTGACCCCCAAGTTGGAAGAATGGCTACAACAGATCCCTGGAGCAACATCTGAGCTTTCTGTCCAGAAAAGCACAATGCTAGGAACAACTAAGATCCTGCGCAGAACCCTCAAACTCCCAGGCCTCTGGCAGAGGAAAGGACAACGAAGACCACCCCCAGTGGGGGTGAGAAGGAAGTTTATATACATATATATTATATATATATATATATATATATATATTATACTCCACTATTGCTATACTTCTTAAATTAGTTCTTTGTACACATTTGAGTACAGTACAGACCAAAAGTTTGGACACACCTTCTCCTTCAAAGATTTTTCTGTATTTTCATGACTATGAAAATTTTACATTCACACTGAAGGCATTAAAACTATGAATTAACACATGTGGAATTATATACTTAACAAAAAAAAGTGTGAAACAACTGAAGATATGTCTTATATTCTAAGTTCTTCAAAGTAGCCACCTTTTGCTTTGATTACTGCTTTGCACACTCATGGCATTCTCTTGATGAGCTTCAAGAGGTAGTCACCAGAAATGGTCTTCCAACAGTCTTGAAGGAGTTCACAGAGATGCTTAGCACTTGTTGGCCCTTTTGCCTTCACTCTGCAGTCCAGCTCACCCCAAACCATCTCGATTGGGTTCAGGTCTGGTAACTGTGGAGACCAGGTCATCTGGCGTAGCACCCCATCACTCTCCTTCTTCGTCAAATAGCCATTACACAGCCTGGATGTGTGTATGGGGTCATTGTCCTGTTGAAAAATAAATGATGGTCCAACTAAACGCAAACCGGATGGAATAGCATGCCGTTGCAAGATGCTGTGGTAGCCATGCTGGTTCAGTATGCCTTCAATTTTTAATAAATCCCCAACAGTGTCACCAGCAAAGCACCCCCACACCATCACACCTCCTCCTCAATGCTTCACGGTGGGAACCAGGCATGTAGAGTCCATCCGTTCACCTTTTCTGCGTCGCAGAAAGACACGGTGGTTGGAACCAAAGATCTCAAATTTGGACTCATTAGACCAAAGCACAGATTTCCACTGGTCTAATGTCCATTCCTTGTGTTCTTTAGCCCAAACAAGTCTCTTCTGCTTGTTGCTTGTCCTTAGCAGTGGTTTCCTAGCTGCTATTTTACCTTGAAGGCTTGCTGCACAAAGTCTCCTCAACAGTTGTTGTAGAGATGTGTCTGCTGCTTGAACTCTGTGTGGCATTGACCTGGTCTCTAATCTGAGCTGCTGTAAACCTGCGATTTCTGAGAATGGTGACTCAGATAAACTTATCCTCAGAAGCAGAGGTGACTCTTGGTCTTTCTTTCCTGGGGCAGTCCTCATGTGAGCCAGTTTCTTTGTAGCGCTTGATGGTTTTTGCAACTGCACTTGGGGACACTTTCAAAGTTTTCCCAATTTTTCGGACTGACTGATCTTTATTTCGAAAAGTAATGATGGCCACTCGTTTTTCTTTACTTAGCTGCTTTTTTGCCATATTACACATTGGAACAGTCTATTCAGTAGGACTATCAGCTGTGTATCCACCAGATTTCTGCTCAACACAACTGATGGTCCCAACCCCATTTATAAGGCAAGAAAGCACACTTATTAAACCTGACAGGGCACACCTGTGAAGTGAACCATTTCCGGTGACTACCTCTTGAAGCTCATCAAGAGAATGCCAAGAGTGTGCAAAGCAGTAATCAAAGCAAATGGTGGCTACTTTGAAGAACCTAGAATATAAGACATATTTTCAGTTGCATCACACTTTTTTGTTAAGTATATAATTCCACATGTGTTAATTCATAGTTTTGATGTCTTCAGTGTTAATGTACAATTTTCATAGTCATGAAAATACAGAAAAATCTTTGAAGGAGAAGGTGTATCCAAACTTTTGGTCTGTACTGTATGTGAGCCCACCAGCCTGTGACAAGGTGACCACTCTTTTGCTAGGACTCAATTCAATTTCCTCTCTTTCCTAGTTCATTTATGTTTTACTCCAATTAAATCTGTCTTGAAAGACTTTTTATGAAAATTGCTTCTATGAATGCCTATATATTACAGCTTTTTAATATAAAGTATGCACACTAATGAGTTCTTTTTAAAGGTTGTTTAAGTGTATATTCTCAATATTGTAAATATCCATTTTAAGTTCTTTAGTGCAATTGTATTTACCTCTTCAGAACGCTATTACTATATTGTTTTATCCCTTTTGTGGGGCAAATAGAAACGTATTTGAATTTTGAACATTTTTTGTTCATCTCTGAAGCGCAAGTGGAGTTTAACTTTTTTCTTTAAACAGGAGAAAAGCCTTGTAAGTCTTATTTATATAAGCTGATGATAATGAAAATTTAGGCTAACATGTTTTGCACAAATATTGATTTCTTTATAACTCCAATTAACTTTTTGAAGTCAAGAGTAAGAAACTCCTTTTTCTTTTATTTTAGATTTGACTATTGCCTTACTTATGGAAGTCCATTATATTTTTATCTAGTCTCTTCAAAACACTCACTTTCTGTGTGTATACACACACACCGACACACACAACAGTTGTTGGTTAGTTCATTAAGTCATGGTGGATGTCTCATCATGGCGTGCGGTTTCTGCCCACGTCAGGCCGTTCCGCTAATCTGCCTTTCCAGGGCATTACCAGTCTCTGCAGGAATTTACCTGTGCTATGTTATGCTAGGTTCCCCGGGCCTATACCTTACAAGCAGGGCCTTTATTAGGCAGCGCCACCTTCCACTCCCCAACCGAATGTTGGTTCCTATACTGCTAGTTCACATTTATGTTTGCATTTGACTTCTGCTACCCATTCCCAACCGGGCTAGTTTTCTCTCCTTTTATGACCTTAGCTATGCTTACTGACCCTGTGCTGGCTGCCCTGACCTAAGACTGCCTAACCACATCCTGTCATTGCCCTCCTGTATCAAGTACTCATGCCTCTGACCCTGGTGTCAGCTGGTGCCATGGAGTGGTACCTGGCAATTATCTGAAGCCAAGCCTAACCTTATCACCAAATGCTTCAGCAAAATCTCGGCAGCACTTATTCACGCCCCTCCAGGCTAAGCCCGACCAAGTGGTGCATTGGGTCCACACTCACCAGTATTACACATTTGAACACTAATTATTCTCTCTCTCCAATACAAATAAATTCTTAGTCAAGAGTACATGTATAGAGTACTTGAGCTTAATGATCACAATCTCAGAGAGTGCTTCATTTACTTGTAAGCATGTTTATCAGAAAAATGTTTGACAGTGCAATATTGGAAGTAATAACGAATAACAATATATTCTGTAAAGCAATGTATATAATGTTTTCTTGGTTGTCTATAAGTAACAGATAATGTTCCGTTCAACTAAATGTTTTATTTTATACAGATGTTCTAGAGATGAGACGAATTTTGCGGTTAAAGAAGAATGTGTATGTTCTGCAGGTTCAGAGGAACAGGTTAGAAATAATTAGTCATTGTGCAAAGTGACTATTAGAATTTATAAATAACATTAAACATTCTGATTCTCTGTTTTCAGTTAAGCGTCACACAAATTCTTAAAGATTTGGAATTAATTCTTGACCTAGAAATAAGTAAGTTTTACAATTCTGCTTTTCCCACTCATTTTGAAATGTGACAATCTATTAGGGCTCGTGCACAGGACTGTTTAAATCAGAAGAGTGCTATCCATGTTTTTGACGGATAGCTCACACACTCATGTTATTCTATGGGGCTGTGTATGTGCCCGATTTTTAGCATGCACGATTTGTCTCTGAGAACCGAATGGCACTTTCCCATTTATAACTATGGGTCCATGAAAGAAAATCTGACTGCACTCAGATGACATCCGAATGTGGTTCGGTTAACAGACTGACATAATGGAGAAGGTGGAAAAACTTTTATTTTTTCTCCTTCACTGAGAAAATCAGATCCCACTATGATCAAAGTCTGATCAGCATAATCAGACTGTTTTTTTTTTCTCAAATGGAGAGAAAAATGGTCATTTGTATCTGCCCTATCTGTGATAATTTTATATGAATTACAAAAAAAAAATATTAATATAACTGACAATTCAAACATTAAGATTCATTTGTGTTTTGACAGTTTAACCCCTTAATGTCCACTGACGTGCAGAGTCCGTCATGGCAAAGTGCCAGTTCCGGCAACAGGACGGACTCTGCACGTCATGGCTTTGATCTACCACTGCGTGTAAACACGCAGTGGTAGATCAGTGCCGACAGCTGTCACAGACAGCTGACAGGCATGGCAAGCGGTGCGGGGACCTTTGCCGTCGGTCCCCGCACTCACAGCACTGTGATTGGTCAGTCAATCTGACTGACCAAACACAGCAGCGATCGCGCAGGAGAAGCTGAAATTTCAGCTTCCCCAGCGCGGTCAGTGCAGGAGCCGGCGCTGCAGTGGCCAGGCTTCCTGCACTGACAGCCAGGAGCGGAGCCCACGCCCTGGCTGTTAACCTGACTGCTGCGATACAGCGCGATCGAGAGCTGGAGGGGAGGCTGAGGGGTGGGGGTACTCAGCTAGATAGCTCCACGCAATATGAATTTGCAGGGCTATCTCTGCTTGATGACCGGTGATGTTGTCATTACACTGGTTCATCGCTACGGGAAGTGTGAGCACATGACAAGCAGTATCATATGTTACAATCTTTCCCCCAATTCCCATAGCTTTCAATCTAGTAACTTCAATAAAAAGTACCCCACCGATAAGTCCATTCAAGGGACAAGGATAAAAAACTAATTTTAAAAAAAAATGTTAAAAAAAATATAAAACAAATTTAAAAAAAAACCAAAAACAAACACATTTTTATGTAATAAAACAAAAATAAAAAACACAAATAACATGTTAGGTAAGCCAGTCCGTTAAAAATTCATTATAAAGCGTAACC
>JARQOD010000005.1:324328682-324380824 GCA_033576555.1 Oophaga sylvatica | reverse complement strand
GGGCGACATGTTCGATGATACTCTGGTGTGGCGTGACTTCAGCCTCCCAAGTTTCCTTGGCGATGTCTAGGAGACCTCTTGGATGCCGCCCATATAGGAGCTCAAATGGAGAGAAGCCCGTGGAGGCTTGAGGAACTTCTCTGACCGAGAAAAGCAAAAATGGGAGCAGGTAGTCCCAGTCTCTCCCATCCTTTTCAACGACCTGCTTGAGCATCGCCTTTAAGGTCTTGTTGAAGCGTTCCACTAGGCCGTCCGTTTGTGGATGATAAACCGAGGTCCGCAGCTGAGTTATCTGAAGGACTCTGCAAAGCTCCTTCATCACCTTGCTCATAAAGTGTGTTCCTTGGTCTGTTAGAATCTCTTTTGGTAGACCTGTCCGAGCAAAAATATGGACCAACTCTCGGGCTATACTTTTACTGGACATGTTCCTTACGGGAACCGCTTCTGGATACCGAGTCGCATAGTCCATGACGACCAGGATATATTGGTGGCCCCGAGCTGATTTGACTATGGGGCCCACGAGGTCCATGGCAATCCTCTCAAAGGGAACCTCTATCACAGGTAGTGGAACTAAGGGGCTACGGAAGAAGGAGGAGGGAGCGGTTATTTGGCAGGTGGGGCAGGACCTACAAAAGTTTTGAATTTGTCGATAACACCCTGGCCAATAAAACCTCCTCAGTATCCTCTCCTGAGTTTTCTCGACCCCTAGGTGTCCCCCCAGAACATGTGAATGGGCCATGTCTAGCACCCGCCATCTGTATGGCCCCGGCACTAACAGCTGTTCCACTATCTCACCGCCCCTCAGTTTGGCCACCCGATATAGCAACTCCCCCTGTACTGCAAAGTGGGGGAATCTGGTGTCGGCCCCCGGCTCTTGGGCAACCCCATTACATACAGTAACCTGGTCGGACGCCCCTTTTAAGGTCAGGTCTCGAACTTGAGCAGTCCCAAAGTTCTCTCTGGACATATCTAACGCAGGTAGGTCGGCCTCCTCGTTCACCGTCTCACCCTCATCACCGACAAGGATGCACAGTGGGAACTCCTCTCTCTGAGACTCTGTCGGGGGTTCTTCTTCAAGGATCTCGCTTTTCCCCATGCTACTTAGTCCAGTTCCCTTCCCCCACAAGTCCCAGAATAAGGAAAAATCACGGCCCAATATGACGGGATGTATCAGGTCCTTTACCACCCCGACTTCATGGGACTAGGCACCACAGTCTGTCCCCACTGTTACTGTGGCCACGAGATAGTCCTTGGCGTCACCATGGATGCACCGAACACCCAGGGTTTTGGAAGGGATCAACTGGTGGGGAAGGGATGCTCTGATCAAGGTCACCAGACTCCCGGAGTCCAACAGCCCAAGCACTTTTATTCCATTAATGGATATTGCACACGCCTGCGGTCCCTTGCCGGGTCGACAGTCCACGCTACAGGCTGGATAGGCATAATAGGAGACCCGTCTGCCTAGGCTGCAGTCCATGGGCTCAGGGATATTTGACACTTGGCGGCTACATGTCCAGGGTTGTGACATCGCCAGCAAACTATATCTTTCCCAACTGTTCTAAAGGCCCCTTCAATAGGAGTGGGACGCCCCCCCAGTGGTGGCTCTAGACCCCTTCCGTGGTGAACCCACCCCCTTTTGGGTATCCCAGTAGGGAGAAATGACTGCATCCGGTTTCCCAAGAGATCTCTCAACTACCTGGTACCTCTCTACCAGGCCGATAAAGTCATCTGCATTCTGGGGATCACCCTGGGCAACCCAGGTCTGTACTGACTTGGGAAGGGAATGCATGAATCTATCAATCACCACCCGCTCAACCATCTGGGCCGGAGTGGAGGACTCCGGTTGTAGCCAGTTCTGAACAAGATGCAATAGGTCAAACATCTGCGAACGAGGGGGTTTGTTGCTAGCATACGCCCAGTGATGAACTCGCTGGGCTCTTACTGCCATATTTACTCCCAGACGTGCTAAGATCTCTGTCTTTAGTTTGGGATACTCCTTAGCATTTTGCAGCGCCAAGTCAAAATACGCTTTTTGGGGTTCACCCGATAAATATGGCGCCAGAACCTCTGCCCACTGTGCTGGTGGAAGTCTCTCCCGATCAGCCACCCTCTCAAAAACAGTCAGAAATGCTTCTACATCATCCCCAGGGGTCATCTTCTGCATGGCCCGCCTTACCGCCTTCCTGACGTGAGAATCATCAGTCGGCCCTGGGGTTGGGGTGGCCGCCCGGCTCTGGATGGCTTCTGCCAAAAACTGTACCTGCTGTTGCGCCTCCTGCTGGTGCTGCTGCTGCGACTTTTGCTGCAACTGGATCTGTTGAAGCAACAGTTTGGTCGTCTCCTGGTGCTGCTGCTGCATGCTCTGCTGGGCCTGCTGTATGCTCTGCTGGCTCTGTAGGTGTTGCTGCTGTATGCTCTGCTGGGCCTGGACCAGGTGCTTAACGAGCTCCTCCATGCTGCCGGACTTATCTAGCTGTCTGGCAGCCTTCACCCAGGACATCCACCGGTCTTTGTGGCAGGTACACGTGTTCCTGGAATCCTGCACGCACTCTCACACCAACTGTGGCAAGACGACTCGCTCGGCTCTCCTGAAGGCAGACTCAGGACACACGTTCTCTGGGTTTTCTTTCTGCTGGTTTATTATCAGCCATAAACTCATGCAGGTTTTGCAGGAAAAGTAAACATGACCCCTCTGGGTTAAACGGGAAAAACATAAAAAAAACAAACAATAACTCAGTCCTTAGATGAGTGGGTTCCGCCCGCTCTCGGTAGCATAAACTGCACTGCTAAAGTCCTTGTGGAAAGCTCTGCAGCTTCCACTATCCTGTCTGGAGACTTTCCTCTCCAGACCACACCAGAGAAAAAAAAAACAGGACTGAGCTTTTATACATTGCTCAGCCACACCCTTTAACAGAGTAAACCTACCAGCATATAACATGCTGGCAGATAAATAAAGCAGGTCTTAGTTCACACAGGAGAGCATCCTGTGTGACACATACCTCCCCTCACATATAAAACCAGTGACACTGTCACAATATTTATATATATATATAATATATATATATATATATATATATATATATATTTATATTTGTATCACAATGATATGTGTATATATATATATATCTATATATATAAGGTGTAAATTCGTAGAAAAAAAAGCGTGGGCTCCAGCTGTATTTTCTGAACCAGACAGACAAAGCCAGCGAGTGGGGGCAGATAATATTAGCCTAGGGAGGGTGCATTTATTTAGTGCCCACCCTGGCTACTAACATCTGCCCCAAGCCACCCCAGAAAGGGCAAATCTATAATTAGATTTGCCCTTTCTGGCACTTTGCCCATCTATTCCCATTGCCCTGTAGCGGTGGTGAATGGGTTAATAATGGGTTAAAGCCACCTTGCTATTGGATGGTGACTTTAAGCCAGGTTAATAATTGAGAGTTGTCAATTAGACAACTATCAATTATTAATCCTATTGTATTAAATGGATAAAAATAAAACACACACACATTAATGAAAAATCATTTTAATGAAATAAATACACAGTTTTTGACCATCTTTTATTTTACTGGTAATCCTCGATTCCCTTGTTCTCCTGAAATAAAAATAAAATAATAAAGCCACATTATTCTTACCTATCCGACGCACAGTCAGGTCCCCCGATGTAATCCTTCTGAAAGGGTTAACGTTTACTGCAGGGACCGCAGCTAATGCTGCCAGCCTCGCAGTAAACCCCCGAATGAATCATCTCTTCTCCCAGCTGACAGGAGAGGAAGTGATTAGTATGGGAACCTTAATTGATTGCTTCCCACTTTCACTTCAAGTCAGCCGGGGACACCGCACAGCATCAGTGACGTCAGAGGGAATCCCGGCTGACCTGAAGTGAACTGATTAGCAAAAATAGGGGATCCCCTCGAAAAAAAAAATGGCGTGGGGTCCCCCTATTTTTGTTAACTAGCCAGATGAAGCAGAATACTGAGGTATGGTATTTAAGGCTGTTAACGATCCAATATCCATGAAGCTTGCAAGCCTGATAATACCAGGCTACAGCAGTCTTCTTATCTTGGTTGATTAACAAAAATAGGGGATCCCCTCGAAAAAAAAAATGGCGTGCCCAGTACATCTCGGCCAGCTGTACTCTCGCGACAGCTGGCCGTGAGAAACACAGATGATGTCACCGCCGGGGAATCTCCACCAGTAAGCAGCTCTGGACTCATCGTGGGAAACTCGTTATCTTGGACTACGTCGGACAGGGAGTATTTGTGTTGGTTTGTTATTTTTGTTTTTTACAGGAGATCGATGGCGTCGCAGGATGAGAGTGCAATAAAAAAATGAAAACTGTGTTGTGTTTTCTTTCATTAAAAGACTTTATTCTGGCTGTGTAGTTTTTTTTAAACATGTACAAACTTTATGATTAATAATGGATCGGTGTCTTATTGACACCTCTCCATTATTAACCGGGCTTATTGTCACCATTCAATCAAAGGTGACATTAACCCCTTATTACCCCACTTGCCATCGCTACAGGGCAAGTGGGAAGAGCTGGGTAAAATGCCACAATTGGCGCATCTTTGGATGCGCCAATTGTGGGGCTGCTGCAGCCTGGTATTTTTAGGCTGTTGAGGGCCAAAATCCATGGGACTTGACAGTCTTTTAATACCAGGCCGCAGTAGTCTGCTTTTTACTTGGCTGGTTAACAAAAATAGGGGGACCCCTATGCCATTTTTTTTTCGAGGGGATCCCCTATTTTTGTTAACCAACCAAGATAAGCAGACTGCTGTGGCCTGGTTTTATCAGGCTTGCAAGGTTCATGGATATTGGATCCTTAACAGACTTAACTACCATGCCTCAGTAGACTGCTTCATCTGGCTGGTTAACAAAAATAGGGGAACCCCACGCCATTTTTTTTTTCGAGGGGATCCCAAATTTTTGCTAATCAGTTCACTTCAGGTCAGCCGGGATTCCCTCTGACGTCACTGATGCTGTGCGGTGTCCCCGGCTGACCAGAAGTGAAAGTGGGAAGCAATCAATTAATCTTCCCACACTAATCACTTCCTCTCCTGTCAGCCAGGAGAGGAGACTATTCATTCGGGGGTTTACTGCGAGGCTGGCAGCATTAGCTGCGGTTCCTTCAGTAAACATTAACCCTTACAGAAGGATTACATCGGGGGGACCTGACTGAACACCGGATAGGTAAGAATAATGTTGCTTTATTATTTTATTTTTATTACAGGTGAACAATGGCTTTGAATGGATTTACATGGAAAATAAAATATGGTCAAAACCTGTTTCATTATTTGATTAAAATGATTTTTAATTAAAGTGTGTGTGAATTATTTTTATTTCATACAATAGGATTAATAATTGATAGTTGTCTAATTGACAGCTCTCAATTATTAACCTGGCTTAAGGTCACCTTTCAATAGCAAGGTGGCTTCAACCCCTTATTAACCCATTCACCACCACTACAGGGCAATGGGAATAGACCGGCAAAGTGCCAGAAAGGGCGAATCTAATTATAGATTTGCCTTTTCTGGGATGTCTGGGGGCAGATGTTAGTAGCCAGGGTGGGGCAAAAATAATGGTCCCTCTCTGGGCTATTATCATCTGCCCCCACTCGCTTTCTTCGTTTGTCTAGTTGAGAAAATAGTGCGGGAGCCCACGCACTATTGACATGTATATATATATATATATATATATATATATATATATATATATAATATATGTATATTCTGTGTGTATCTATCTAGTCAGCAAATCTTCAGCTCCTGATTGGCTCCACGGAGCACTCAGAGTCTGAAGGATTATAATGAGATTTCCGATGTGAAAAAAATATCGGAATCGGAAATCGGAATTCCAATATAGCAAATATTGGGCGGATTTCCGATATTGCAACATCAGAAAGCTCATCCCTAATAGCTATAGCCTAAAGGCAGAAAGATAAAAGCTAACTGCCCCGTAGCAGAACCCCCAAAGAAATAGGAAGCCCCCAAACATGTAATGGCGGTTAGACAAGAAGAAAATACGAACACAGACAGAAAATAGAATGAGCAAACGCTAGGGCCCAATTCTGTCTAGATAGAAAAGTATAGGAAAGAATTCTGACTGCAACCTAAAAAACCCTGACAAAAATACCAACACTTCTGAAAGCCATTCAGCAATTGGTTCATTACCCTCAGCAACCACCGGAGGGAGCCCCAGCTCCGAAGTCGCCTCCAGCGTGTTCACAACGGAACACCCCCTTGAGGAGGGGTCACCGAACCCTCACTTGCGCAACCAGGCCGATCAGGATGAGCTCGATGATAGGCACGGATCAGTCTCCTAGCATGGATGTCCGAAGCAAACACCCAAGAATTGTTCTCCTGACCATAACCTCTCCACTTAACCAAATACTGGAGCTTCCGTCTAGCAAAACGAGAATCCAATATTTTCTCAACCACATACTCCAAATTGCCCTCAACCAAAACAGGGTCGGGAGGCGCAGCCATAGGAACCACTGGCTCGACAAACCTCTTCAATAAGGACTTGTGGAACACGTTATGGATCTTAAATGTCCCTGGAAGAAGCAAATGGAAGGAAACCGGATTAAGAATTTCCATGATCTTATAAGGTCCAATGAACCCTGGCTTAAATTTTGGAGATGCAACCTTCATAGGGATATTTCTTGGGGACAACCAAACCAAGTCCCCCACTTTAAAACGAGGACCAAACCGCTGGGCCTTCTCTTGAGAGAGAGACAACCTCTCCACTACCTGATCCCAAATCTGCTGCATTCGCTCCACAATAGTCAACCCCCGGACAGACAGAAGACTCCGCCTGTCCAGAAGAAAATTGAGGGTGAAACTCAGAATTGCAGAAAAATGGAGACATCAAGGTGGCAGAGCTAGCAAACTCAGCCAAAGGCAAAAAAAAAAAAGAGACCCAGTCATCTTGATCAGCAGACACAAAACATCTCAAATAAGTCTCCAATGTCTGGTTTGTTCTCTCAGTTTGTCCATTGGTCTGAGGGTGAAATGCAGAGGAGAAAGATAACTGAACACCAAGTTTAGAACAAAATGTCCTCCAACATCTGGAAACAAACTGGACTCCTCTGTCAGACACAATGTTCTCCGGAATGCCATGTAACTGAACCACGTGCTGAAAGAACAAAGGTACCAATTCAGAGGAGGAAGGCAACTTAGGTAATGGCACAAGATGTATCATCTTGGAAAACCTATCACAGATTACCCAGATAACGGTCATACTCTGAGAGATAGGAAGGTCGGAAATAAAATCCATAGATATACGGGTCCATGGCCTGTTGGGTACAGGTATTGGCATTAACAAACCACTAGAGCGAGAGCAAAGCTTGGAAAGAGAGCAAGTCCCACAGGACTGCACAAAGTCCCTGACATCACGAGACAAAGTAGGCGACCAAAAGGACTGACTCACCAAGTCTCTGGTACCAAAAATCCCGGGATGACCAGCCAACGCGGAACAATGAGGCTAAGTTCACACGTTGCGGAATTGCCGCGGAAATTTCCGCGGCAATCCCGCACTTCTCCCGCGGGAAATACGCACGTTTTTTGTATGCGTATTCCCGCCAGAATAATAGCGTTTTGCAAGCGTAATTAGCTTGCAGAATGCTAGCGTTTTCCTAGCGATCTGTAGCATCACTTGGAAAACTGATTGACAGGTTGGTCACACGAGTCAAACGTAGTGTTTGACAAGTGTGACCAACTTTTTACTATTGATGCCGCCTATGCCGCATCAATAGTAAAGAGATCTAATGTTAAAATAATAATTAAAATAATAAATAATGATATTCTCACCTTCCGGCGGCCCCCGCAGCCTTCCCGCCTTCAGCGACGCTCCCGGCAACTCCCGGTCCCAAGGATGCATTGCGACAAATCACACCGATGACGTAGCATCTCGCGAGACCGCTACGCCATCTGGGTGATTCTCGCAAAGGACTCTTGGGACCGGGAGTTGCCGGGAGCGTCGCTGAAGGCGGGAAGGCTGCGGGGGCCGCCGGAAGGTGAGAATGTCATTATTTATTATTTTAATTATTGTTTTACCAGGGATATGGTACCCAGGGCCTGGAGGAGAGTCTCCTCTCCTCCAGACCCTGGGTACCACCGCACATGAACCGCTTACATTCCGCAAAATTAATGAACATGTTGCTATTTTTTCCGCGAAGCGTTTTTTTCGCGGAAAAAAACGCAACATGTGGCCAAAACATGCGGAATCAATTAACATGTATAGGATGCTTAATGCTTGCGTTTTTTTTCGCGTTTTTACCGCGGAAAAAATGCGAAAAAAACGCAAATATTCCTGAACGTGTGCACTTAGCCTGAATCTCAGACATCACACTCTTCTTCTACTGGTCTGGGACAAATAATTTCCCAACAGGGCAGCGTTCAGGTTTATCCTCCTGACACCCCTCCAGAGCCAGTCTCAAATTGGGCGAGATGGCGGAAAGAGCTACACCCTCTTTCAAAATAACAGCAGGATCAGATAACTCAGGAGAATCCGTAAAGAAACTCCTCGAAAGGACATCAGCCTTAACATTCTTAGTGCCCCGAAGAAAAGAAACCACAAAATTAAAACGTGTGAAAAACAAGGCCCACCTGGCCTGTCTAGGATTAAGTCGCTTGGCTGATTCGAGATAAACCAGGTTCTTATGGTCCGTGAGGACCACCACCTGATGTTTGGCTCCTTCCAGCCAATGTCTCCACTCTTCAAAGGCCCACTTCATGGCCAATAACTCCCGATTACCCACGTCATAATTACGTTAAGTTGGAGAAAGTTTTCAAGAGAAGAAGGCACAAGAGTTACTCTTAGAGGTCTCTGGATCCCTTTGGGACAAAATGGCACCTGCCTCAATCTCAGAAGCATCAACCTCCACCTCAAACGGCAGAGAAACATCAGGCTGCCGCAGAACAGGAGCAAAAATGAATCTCTGCTTAGGTTCCTGAAACGCAGAAACTGCCTCAGGAGGCCAATTCACCACATCGGAACCCTTTTTGGTCAAATCAGTCAATGGTTTAACAATACCAGAGAAATTACCAATAAATTTACGATAAAAATTTGCAAAACCCAAAAATCTCTGAAGAGCCTTCAATGTAGTAGATTGAACCCAATCACAGATGGCCTGAACCTTGACCGGGTCCATTTCAATAACAGACGGAGACAAAATGAATCCAGAAATGAGACCTTCTGTACGTCAAAAAGACACTTTGATCCCTTCACATACAGTGCATTCTCTCTCAAAATCTGGAACACAGCCCGAACATATTTTACATGAGAATCCCAGTCGTTGGAAAAAATCAAGATATCATCCAAATAAACGATCAGAAATTTATACACAAAATCCCTGAAAATATCATTCATGAAGGATTGGAAGACGGAAGGGGCATTAATAAGCCCAAAAGGCATCTCTAGGTACTCAAAATGCCCCTCTGGGGTATTAAACGCCGTCTTCCATTCATCCCCGTGCTTAATGCGAATAAGGTTATACGTCCCCCTGAGGACAAGCTTGGTAAACCAACTAGCACATTTCACTCTGGAAAATAGGTCAGAAATCAAGGGTAACGGATATTAATATTTAACAGTGATTTTATTCAGGAGGCGATAGTCAATACACAGCCTTAATGAACCATCCTTCTTGGCCACAAAGAAAAAAATGGCGCCCAAGGGTGAAGAGGATGGTCTGATATGACCATTCTCCAATGACTCCTTGATATAAGATCGCATAGCATCGTGTTCAGGTACAGATAAATTAAATAGGCGACCTTTAGGAAATTTACCACCAGGCACTAGCTCAATAGCACAATCATAGCTCCTGTGAAGAGGTAAGGATGCAGACTTACTCTCACTAAACACATCCGAAAAATCAGTCAAAAAGTCAGGGACATCTTGAGACTGGGAGAGGCAGAAAAAACAGGAGTGTCAGTATTAACACATTGGCAGCCCCAACTGGTCACAGACACAGATTTCCAATCCAAAACAGGATTATGAGTCTGTAACCAAGGGAAACCCAGTACAATAATGTCATGCAGATTATGCAACACCAGAAATTTGCAACTCTCCTGATGATCTGGTTCAACCCTCATTATCACCTGAGTAGAGAACTGAGGTTTATTCTCAGCCAAAGGGGTAGAATCGATCCCCAGTAGGGGAATAGACTTCTGTATGGGTATCAAGGGAAACCCACAACGTTTAGCAAAATCATAATCCATTAGGTTAATAGCTGCTCCAGAATCAACGAAAGCCTGAGCAGAAAATGAGGACAGAGAGCATATCAGAGTGACAGTTAATAAAAACTTAGTCTGAACACTACCCAAGACAACTGAGCGTGCAAAACGTCTTCCCTGCTTAGAGTAGAAAATTGGGATTTATTCTCTACCAAAGGGGTAGAATCAATGCCCAGTAAAGGAATAGACTTTCGCAGGGGTATCATGGGAAACCCACAACGTTTGGCAAAGTCAAAATCCATCAAGTTAGTAGCTGCTCCTGAATCAACAAAAGCCTGAGCCGAAAATTTGGACAGGGAGCAAATCAGGGTAACAGTCAACAGAAATTTAGTCTGAACACTACCCAAGACAACTGAGCGTGCAAAACGTCTTCCCTGCTTAGGGTAGATGGAAATAGCATGAGAAGCGTCACCACAGTAGAAACATAACCCATTGCGCTTTCGAAACTCATGACGCTGAGCCCCAGAAGTCACTCCATCACACAGCATGGGCTCAGGAGCTGGCTCAGAAGGCAACACCATCTCACGCATACCTCTGAGCTCACGCAAACGTCTGTCAATTTGAATAGCCAAAGACATAGAATCATTGAGACTAGAGGGAACAGGGAATCCCACCATAACGTCCTTTACATTTTCCGACAGACCCTTCCGAAAAAGGGCTGAAAAAGCATCATCATACCATTTGGTCAGGCTGCCCACTTTCGGAATTTCTGTCAGTACAGCTCAGCATCGTCACGACCCTGATTTAATGCAAACAAGGTCTTTTCATCTTGATTAGTGACATTAGGTTCATCATACAATAACCCCAGAGCCTGAAAAAATACATCAACATCATTCAAAACATGATCCCCAGGTGTCAGGGAAAAGCCCAATCTGAGGGTCTCTGCACAGCAGAGAGATGACAATTTGAACCTGCTGTGCTGCGTTCCCTGAGGACTTAGGCTTTAAGGCAAAAAACAACTTACAGTTATTTTTGAAATTCAGAAATTAGACCGATCCCCCAAAAATAAATCTGGTATGGAGATCCTAGGTTCCACAACCGGCAACCTAGCAAGATAGGTAGCAATACTCTGAACCTCAGTGGCAAGCTGCTTCATACGGCCAGACAACTGTGCAAACTCCATTGAGGAAAAAAAAATTCCTCCTCAGCACCCAGAGAAAAAGAGGGAAAAAATGCAACAAACAGAAAAAAAAATTTCTGACAACTCCCTTTTTTCTTTTTCCTTTTTTACTATTTTTCCCTTCTGTTGAGTACCATATAATTTTCAGTTTGGCCGGTAATACTGTTATGTTTCGGTAGCTGAGGAGAAATAGCAAAACTAGCCAAAGTAGCAATACACCAGAGAGGCTGGAAACTATTGGGTTGCAGGACCCTAAACTAACCGCCACACTAGTAGTAGCCGTGAAACGTACCTACGGTGATCCTAGACGCCTCGTCACAGCCGGAGAGATAGCTACACTTAAAGGCAGAAAGATGAAAGCTAACTGCCCCGTAGCAGAACCCCCAAAGAAATAGGAAGTCCCCAAACATGTAATGGCGGTTAGACAAGAAGAAAATACGAACACAGACAGAAAATAGAATGAGCAAATGCTGGGGCCCAATTCTGTCTAGATAGAAAAGTATAGAAAAGAATTCTGACTGCAACCCAAAAAACCCTGACAAAAATACCAACACTTCTGATTAACAAAAAACCTGACATCACACGATCTCTACCACCTAAATCAGATCTCTGGTGTAACACACAACAATTCAGCAAATAAAAAGTGACACAGTAACAGAGCACAAGTGCAAACACAAACTGAGCACAATTGCAGTGCCAGGCCCCAAAAGGGGACCAGGCTGAAGTCCACTGCAAGGCAGCAAACCGCAAGGAAAATCCAACCAGAGGAAAAAAAACAGCAAATCACTTATCTGAATGAAAGCAAGAATGCAAGCTGAGCTCCAAGCAAGACCTGGAAGAACAATTGTTTATCCGCAAGGCTGATGGGAGTTCAGGTCACTTATATCAGACCATTCAGACCCAGCTGAAAGTCATTCAGCAATTGGTTGACTACCCTCAGCAACCACCGGAGGGAGCCCCTGCTCCAAAGTCGCCTCCAGCGTGTTCACAACACCTTGCATTCAATGCAACAATTTTTGCAAAAGGGGTATTGGGGTGCGTCGAAATTCTTGGCAGTCTATCCACTCACTGCATAGGCTATAAAAGTTTTGGAGACCCACTGTTTAATAATGACCCTTTAAGCAGATTATTGATGCCTGATGCCCCTGCAAAAATAGGCTCTGTGACTTTAAGAGTCCCTCCTCCATAAATGAAACAAGATGTGTCTGCTTATGTGTCACACATCACATGGCCAGCTAGGGTTGTTAAATGTTACAATGACATTTCCCAGTGAATGCATTAGTTTTGTTTGAAAGCAATGTTAACGTTGAAAAACGCTTCAAAAACGCTGTGTCGGAACATAGCCCAAGTGGTGGAGGAACATTTTGGTCTGGGTTAATTATTTTGCCTTATATACAAGTCATTAACCTGGAAAGGATGTACCTTAACATATTTCCCTGCAAAATCCGTTTTGGATTCGTTTTGGTATGTTTTTTGGCGCACAGGTAAAAATGGCATGAAACTCTTACAACATTGTTTAACCCTGCTGTGGAACCATGAAAAAAATCACTGCTTTGGTACCATGGGGTCTATATGACCCCAGGCTCAAAATCATCATATTTCATTAAAATGAACATGCTGGCTGTTCAGAATAATCAAGTTTTATTCGGTCATCATTTCAGAACACAGATATGAAATCATACGTAACTTTGAAGTGATTTATTTGTCATCATCAAACACAAACTGAAATTTATACCAAAATGGTTTACTAATAACTAAAAGTATTCAAATTCAATAAATAAAATGCACAATAACTGCAACTGTGTGGATTTTATCAAAAACATAATGACAATGAATGATCTGGAAATAAATTTAGCCCTTGCATTCACTGCACGTCACAGTGCCATGATCTTCACAAATGAACTTCTTGCAGTCATTGCAAACAAATCTCATCTTTTTGTCCTTCGATTGAGGACAAACACAGCTCCGTTTGCGCTGTCCTGTAACACTGCTGGGTCAAAAGTGACGCAGGTCTAATCTAGCCATTGTTTATTTACAATTATATTATAAAACATGTGAATAAACAGAAAATATTAAAAAAAAATGTCAGATAATAAAGGTACTATTGGGTCAGGAGAGTCCCAAAAACAAAAAATTGAAAATAAGTTTGAAACAAAATTGAAAAACAAATTCAAAATATCATCAACATAAGAAGAAATATGTTACTTGAAAATACATAGAAGGTCAATGTCTGAGATTGACCAGTTTTAGAAATATTTCAATTTATTCAGCGCTAGGGTCTTTATGACCCCATGGTTCCACAGCAGGGTTAAAGCTGTGAACTAGGAGTCAGGAATGCTTCCAAGGGTGATCCGATGATGTCGCCGTGTCATTTGAGCAGCGTTTCCATCATTTTCAGATGCATTTTGACCTTAAAAGGACCCCCGGGGAGGGATCGCGGCAAAAATGCTCGGGTCTGTCATAGACTTGCATTGGGCTCGTTGTTCTGTCCAAGTACCTGAGTATTCCAATCTGCTCGACCCGAGCAATGAGCACCCGAGCATTTTAGTGCTTGCCTATCACTAGTAATGAGTAGAGGGGACAGACCGAGACGAAGTCAGGGCCAGACCGGGACAGAACCAGAGAGATAGGGGCGGTACAAAAGGGGTCGGACAGAGCGGATAATCAGAAATCCGAGCAGAAGTCAAAAACCAAACAAGCCAGCAAACAGTACCAAGACAGAATTCAAACTCACGACACAGGGACAAACTGGGTCAGAACCAAGAGATAAAGTGTCAACAAAACTCAGCTGAGAGCAGAAGTATAACCAACACCGGACCTATGTCGATTGGCAACTAAATTAAATAGCCGCCCTCTGCCAGAGAGGCAGAAACAATAAACCCCTGTCTGACCAGGATGGGAGAAAGACAAAACCCCGTCCTGGATCATGATAATACCGCCCTCTCATTCGGAGGACCACCAAACCCCTGGGTTTCTCAGGATACCTGGTATGAAAGGCCCAGACCAACCGATCCGCATGAACCGATCGGGCAGGAACCCATGACTGGTCCTCCGGACCGTAGCCCTTCCAATGTACCATATAATGAAGAATACGACGGACCAACCTGGAGTCAAAAATTCGCTCCATCTCGTACTCAGACTGCCACTCCACCAAACCTGGTGGCAGGGAAGACAATGATCCCTGTTATGTTTCGGTAACTGAGGAGTGCAGGTAAAAAAGGCAATACACCAGAGCAGTTGGAATCTATGAGATTGCAGTACCCTGACTAACCACCACAACTAGAGGCAGCCGTGGAGCGTTCCTACGTTGGTCCTAGACGCCTCGTCACAGCCTGAGAAACTAACTACACCTAAAGATAGAAATAGGAAAGCTATCTGCCCCGGAGCAGATCCCAAAAGAACATAGAAAGCCCCCAAACATGTAATGGCTGTTAGACAAGAATAAATACTGACACAGACAGAAAATAGTATGAGCAAACGTTGGGGCCCAAACTAACTAAATAGAAAAGGACAGGAAGGGTACTTATTGCAATCCCAAAAAACCCTGCAAAGCACCAACTCTACTAATTTCAAAAACGCCTGAGATCACATGACCTCTACCACCTAAATTAGTTCTCTGGTGTAACAAAATCAAAACAGCAGCCACTGAAGAAACTGGAAAAAGCAAAAGTACAAACATCAGTGGCTGAACTCAACTGAGAGGGCAAAAGCCCCCGGAGGGGACCCTGAAGGCCCCCACAGAAGTGCAGGACAAAATGCAAAAATAAAGCACAAAAACAAAAAGAAGAAAATGTCTTATCTGTTAGCAGGAGATGCAGACACGACACAGCAGGCTACAAGGGAAACAGGAATCATGGAGTGAGACCAGAACAATTGATCACCGGCAACCCTGATGGAAGGTGACTCCCTTATATAAGACCAGTCAGAAACACCTGATTCCCACTCCTCACAATCTTCACTGGACAGTCCAGTACCGCTTGTAACCACCAGAGGGAGCCTCTGCTCAGAACTCATTTCAAGTCCATTCACAACAGTACCCCCCCCTTGAGGAGGGGTCACCGAACCCTCACTTGAGCAACCAGGTCGGTCAGGATGAGTTCTATGATACGCACGGATGAGTCTCCTAGCATGGATGTCCGAAGCAAACACCCAAGAATTGTCTTCCTGACCATAACCTCTCCACTTAACCAAATACTGGAGTTCCCGTCTAGAAAAACGAGAATTCAATATTTTCTCAACCACATACTCCAGATTGCCCTCAACCAAAACAGGGTCAGGAGGCACAGTAGTAGGAATCACTGGCTCAACAAACCTCTTCAACAAGGACTTGTGGAACACGTTATGGATCTTAAATATCCCTGGAAGAAGCAAACGAAAAGAAACAGGATTAAGAATCTCCATGATCTTATAAGGTCCAATGAACCTAGGCTTAAATTTAGGAGATGCCACTCTCATAGGAATTTTTTTGAGGACAACCAGACCAAGTCCCCCACGTTAAACCGAGGACCATCAGTCCTATGCCGGTTAGCAAACCGCTGGGCCCCTCCTTAGAGAGGGACAACCTCTCCACTACCTGGTCCCAAATCTGTTGCATACGCTCCACAACAGAGTCAACACCTGGACAGACAGAAAGCCTCCGTCTGTCCTGAAGAAAATCGAGGGTGAAACCCAGAATTACAGAAAAATGGAGACATCAAAGTGGCAGAGCTAGCCCTATTATTAAGAGCAAACTCAGCCAAAGGCAAAAAAGAGACCCAGTCATCCTGATCAGCAGACACAAAGCATCTTAGATAAGTCTCCAATGTCTGGTTTGTTCTCTCAGTTTGACCATTGGTCTGAGGATGAAACGCCGAGGAGAAAGACAATTGAACACCAAGTTTAGACCAAAAGGTCCTCCAAAATCTTGAAACAAACTGGACTCCTCTGTCAGACACAATGTTCTCAGGAATGCCGTGTAAACGAACCACGTGCTGAAGGAACAAAGGCACCAATTCAGAGGAGGAAGGCAACTTAGGTAATGGCACAAGATGTATCATCTTGGAAAACCTATCACAAATCACCCAGATGACAGTCATTCTCTGAGAAACAGGGAGGTCGGAAATTAAATCCATAGAGATATGGGTCCATGGTCTCTTGGGCACAGGCAATGGCATCAACAAACCACTAGTACGAGAGCAAGGCTTAGAGCGAGAGCAAGTCCCGCAGGACTGCACAAATTCCCTGACATCACGAGACAAGGTAGGCCACCAAAAGGACCGACTAACCAAGTCTCTGGTACCAAAAATTCCGGGATGACCGGCCAGCGCGGAACAATGAATCTCAGACATCACACTCTTTTTCCACTGGTCCGGGACAAACAATTTCCCAACAGGGCAGCGCTCGGGCTTATCCTCCTGACACCCCTCCAGAGCCAGTCTCAAATTGGGCGAGATGGCGGAAAGAACTATACCCTCTTTCAAAATAACAGAAGGATCAGATAACTCAGGAGAGTCCGCCAGGAAACTCCTCGAGAGGGCATCCGCCTTAACATTCTTAGTGCCAGGAAGAAATGAAACCACAAAATTAAAACGTGTATAAAACAAGGCCCACCTGGCCTGTCTAGGATTAAGTCGCTTGGCAGATTCCAGATAAACCAGATTCTTATGGTCCGTAAGGACCACCACCTGATGTTTGGCTCCCTCCAGCCAATGTCTCCACTCTTCAAAAGCCCACTTCATGGCCAATAACTCCCGATTACCCACGTCATAATTACGTTCAGTAGGAGAAAATTTTCGAGAGAAAAAGGCACAAGGGTTACATTTAGAGGTCTCTGGATCTCTTTGGGACAAAACGGCACCTGCCCCAATTTCAGAGGCATCAACCTCCACCTGAAATGGTAGAGAAACATCAGGCTGCCGTAGATCAGGAGCAGAAGTGAATCTCTGCTTAAGTTCCTGAAATGCAGAGACTGCCTCAGGAGGCCAATGCACCACATCAGAACCCTTTTTGGTCAAATCAGTTAAAGGTTTAACAATAACCGAGAAATTACCAATAAATTTACGATAAAAATTGGCAAAACCCAAAAATCTTTGAAGAGCCTTTAATGAAGTAGGTTGGACCCAATCACAGATGGCCTGAACCTTGACCGGGTCCATTTCAATAACAGATGGGGACAAAATGAATCCCAAAAATGAGATCCTCTGTACGCCAAAAAGACACTTTGATCCCTTCACATACAGAGCATTCTCTCTCAAAATCTGGAATACAGTTCGAACATGTTTCACATGAGAGTCCCAGTCATTGGAAAAAATCAAGATATCATCCAAATAAACAATCAGAAATTTATCCACAAAATCCCTGAAAATGTCATTCATGAAGGACTGGAAGACAGAAGGCGCATTAGTGAGCCCAAAGGGCATCACAAGGTACTCAAAATGCCCCTCAGGGGTGTTAAATGCCGTCTTCCATTCATCCCCGTGCTTAATGCGAATAAGGTTATATGCCCCCCTGAGGTCAAGCTTGGTAAACCAAGTAGCATTTTTCACCCTGGAAAACAGGTCAGAAATCAAGGGTAACGGATATTGATATTTCACAGTAATATTGTTCAAAAGACGATAATCAATACACGGCCTTAATGAACCATCCTTTTTGGCCACAAAGAAAAAAACGGCACCTAAGGGTGAAGAGGATGGTCTGATATGACCCTTCTCCAATGACTCCTTGATATAAGACCGCATAGCGTCATGTTCAGGTACAGACAAGTTAAAAAGGCGACCTTTAGGGAATTTACTACCAGGCACTTATTCAATAGCGCAGTCATAGCTCCTATGGGGAGGCAAGGATGCAGATTTACTTTTGCTAAACACATCAGAAAAATCAATCAAAAAGTCAGGAACATCCTGAGCCTGGGGGGAGGCAGAAAAAACAGGAGTATTGGTATTAACACATTGGCAGCCCCAACTGGTTACAGACACAGATTTCCAATCCAAAACAGGATTATGAGATTATAACCAAGGGAAACCCAGTACGATAATGTCATGCAGATTATACAGAACCAAAAATTTGCAGCTCTCTTGATGATCAGGTTCAACCCTCATTATAACCTGAGTAGAGAACTGAGGTTTATTCTCAGCCAAAGGGGTAGAATCGATCCCCAGTAGAGTAATAGACTTCTGTAGGGGTATCAAGGGAAACCCACAACGTTTAGCAAAATCATAATCCATTAGGTTAATAGCTGCTCCAGAATCAACGAAAGCCTGAGCAGAAAATGAGGACAGAGAGCATATCAGAGTGACAGTTAATAAAAACTTAGTCTGAACACTACCCAAGACAACTGAGCGTGCAAAACGTCTTCCCCGCTTAGGGCAGACTGAAATAGCATGAGAGGCATTACCACAGTAGAAACATAACCCATTGCGCTTTCGAAACTCATGACGCTGTGCCCCAGACACCACTCTATCACACTGCATGGATTCAGAAGCAGGTTCACAAGGCAACACTATTCCACGCATACTTCTCCGCTCACGCAAACGTCTGTCAATTTGAATTGCTAATGACATAGAATCATTGAGACCAGAGGGGACAGGGAATCCCACCATAACATCCTTTACATTATCTGACAGACCCTTCCGAAAAAGGGCCGCCAAAGCGTCGTCATTCCACTTGGTCAGGACTGCCCACCTATGGAATCTCTGACAGTATAACTCAGCGTCATCAAGCCCCTGATTTAATGCCAACAAGGCTTTTTCAGCTTGATCAGTGACATTAGGCTCATCGTACAATAACCCCAAAGCCTGAAAAAATGCATCAACATCACTCAAAACAGGATCCCCAGGTGTCAGGGAAAAAGCCCAATCCTGAGGATCGCCGCGCAGGAGAGAGATGACAATTTGAACCTGCTGCGCTGCGTTCCCTGAGGACTTAGATTTTAAGGCAAAAAACAATTTACAATTATTTTTGAAATTCTGAAACTTAGCTCGATCCCCTAAAAACAAATCTGGCATGGGAATCCTAGGTTACACAACAGGCAACCTAGCAAGATATGCAGCAATACTCTGAACCTCAGTGGCAAGCTGATCCACACAGCCAGACAACTGTGCAAACTCCATTGAGAGAAAAAATCCTCCCCAGCACCCAGAGATACAGAGGGAAAAAAAAAATGCAACAAACAGAAAAATATCTCTGACAACTCTGACAACCGTTTTTTCTTTCACAATATTTTTCCCTTCTGTGAGTACCATAAAACTTTAAATTTTGTTGGCCGGTGATACTGTTATGTTTCGGTACCTGAGGAGTGCAGGTAAAAAAGGCAATACACCAGAGCAGTTGGAATCTATGAGATTGCAGTACCCTGACTAACCACCACAACTAGAGGCAGCCGTGGAGCGTTCCTACGTTGGTCCTAGACGCCTCGTCACAGCCTGAGAAACTAACTACACCTAAAGATAGAAATAGGAAAGCTATCTGCCCCGGAGCAGATCCCAAAAGAACATAGAAAGCCCCCAAACATGTAATGGCTGTTAGACAAGAATAAATACTGACACAGACAGAAAATAGTATGAGCAAACGTTGGGGCCCAAACTAACTAAATAGAAAAGGACAGGAAGGGTACTTATTGCAATCCCAAAAAACCCTGCAAAGCACCAACTCTACTAATTTCAAAAACACCTGAGATCACACGACCTCTACCACCTAAATTAGTTCTCTGGTGTAACAAAATCAAAACAGCAGCCACTGAAGAAACTGGAAAAAGCAAAAGTACAAACATCAGTGGCTGAACTCAACTGAGAGGGCAAAAGCCCCCGGAGGGGACCCTGAAGGCCCCCACAGAAGTGCAGGACAAAATGCAAAAATAAAGCACAAAAACAAAAAGAAGAAAATGTCTTATCTGTTAGCAGGAGATGCAGACACGACACAGCAGGCTACAAGGGAAACAGGAATCATGGAGTGAGACCAGAACAATTGATCACCGGCAACCCTGATGGGAAGGTGACTCCCTTATATAAGACCAGTCAGAAACACCTGATTCCCACTCCTCACAATCTTCACTGGACAGTCCAGTACCGCTTGTAACCACCAGAGGGAGCCTCTGCTCAGAACTCATTTCAAGTCCATTCACAACAGATCCTCCCCACAGGACCCCACAGGTTTCAAAAGAGTTCTATGGAAAAGTTGGGGATCCTTAGAGACAGCAGGAGATGCAACTGAAAAGCCATCAGGTAAACTGCTTCCGTAATTTCATAAGGTTCAATAAATTTAGGTCCAAGTTTCACAGAGTGGATCTTGAGCCTTATGTTCATAATAGACAACCATACCTTATCTCCAACCTGGAACACTGGTCTACGGAGTGTTTTTTGTCTGAAAAAAACATATTTAGTCTGAGCCTTCGTAATGTTTCTATGGACCTCCAGCCATAACTCCCCCAACCGCTGGATAGTCCCATCCGCCCCAGGACACCCAGAGTCCAAACTAGAGAACTCCCCAAAATGTGGATGAAACCCATAGTTGCAGAAAAAGGGGGATATGCCCATAGACTGGTTAATGCGGTTGTTAAACGCAAACACGGCTAAAGCTAATTCAGTACACCAATCATCCAGTCGGGCTGAGGACAGGCAGCACAGAATTTGCTCCAGAGACTAAATGGTCCACTCTGTCTGATCACTAGTCTCTGGATGATAAGCAGACGAAAAAGACAGACCAATACCCAACCTCTTTCAAAACGCCCTCCAAAATCTGGAAACAAACTGTACCCGCTATCAGACACCACATTCAAGGGTACCCCTTGCAATCGCACCACATGCTCCACAAACAATCCGGAAAACGTTTCCACATTAGGTAAAGCCGCCAAGGGTATAAAATGTGCCTGCTTACTAAACCTGTCCACCACTACCCACATGACGGTATTACCCTTGGAAGGAGGAAGATTGGTGGTAAAATCCATGGACAAATGGGTCCATGGTCTATCAGGAATTGGTAGTGGCACCAATTCCCTGGCCGGTTATGGGGGGTTTGCGCACGGGCACCTATCTCACAAGCAGACACAAATTCTCCAAGATCAGGCTAAAGAAGACCATCAGAAAATCCTAGCGAGTGGCCGAGATCCCTGGATGTCCACCCAGAAGTGAGTCATGGAACTCCAAAAGGACCCTGAGACAAAATTGAACAGGTACAAATAGTTTATCCATCGGCTTAGCCGGAGGGGTAAGAGACTGAGCTTCCAGAATCTCCCACTCAAACACAGTAGAAACACCCGCCACCACCACCCTAGGCTGGAGAATGGAGTATGGAGGTTCATAGGGAGACGCTGGATCCAGTCTGTGTGACAAGGCATCAACCCTGACATTTTTGGAACCTGGCCGAAAAGTGATGGAGAACTGGAAATCGGTAAAAAATGTTATCATCTCGCCTGCCTAGTACTCAACCTTTTAGCAGACTCAATGTAAGCTAGGTTCTTGTGGTCCATAAACACGGTAATAGGATGGATAGTCCCTCCAAAAAATGCCTCCATTTTTCAAAGGCCAATTTCACTGCCAGAAGTTCTCCAATGTCATAGTTTCACTCCACAGGAGAGAACTTCTTAGAGAAAAAGGCACAGGGTCTCAAATTAGTCAAAGTGGCAGGTCCCTGGGACAACACCACACCCACCTCCGAGGCATCCACCTCAACAATAAATGGTTCAGATGGGTCTGGTTAAATAAGAACCGGAGCAGACATGAAACACTTTTTTAAAAACTGAAACACCGCCACTGCTGTGGCTGACCAATTCTTGATATTTGCCCCCTTTTGAGTAAGATCTGTGACAGGTTTAACTACCTGTGAGAATCCTTTAAAAACTTGCGATAATAATTAGCGAATCCTAAGAAACGCTGCAAAGCTTTCAAATTATGAGGCTGTACCCTATCAACAATGGCCTGCACTTTATTAGGTTCCATGCGATACCCCTCAATGGACACAATGAACCCCAGAAAAGACAGTTCCTGAACAAAGAACGAACATTTGTCTAACTTACTGTAGCAAAGAGTCAGCCTTTGGAGAACTGTCCGAAGATGACCAATGTGAGCCTGTTTATCGGGCGAGTAGACAATTATGTCATCAAAATACACAACCATAAAATGTCCCATAAAGTCAGAGAACACATGATTGATAAAATTTTGTAATACAGCTGGTGCATTGGTCAACCCGAAAGGTATGACTAAGTTCTCAAACAACCCTTCAGTAGTGAGAAAAGCAGTTTTCCACTCATCCCCCTCCCGAACCTGGATAAGGTTATTTGCCCCCCCAGATCCAATTTCGAAAACCACTTAGCCCCAGACAATTGGTTGCACAAATCGGGAATAAGTGGGAGGGGGTAAGTATTTCTCACAGTTATCTTATTTAACTCTCAAAAATCCAGGCATGGGCCCAAAACCACAGTCATTTTTCTTTACAAAAAAGAACCCTGCTGACACGGGAGAAACAGAAGGACAAATGTGTCCTTTACGAAGACTCTCGGAAATGTATTCTTTCATAGCAGCCCACTCGGGACCCGAGAGGTTATATAAGTGGATCTTGGGCAATTAAGCTCCTGGAACCAGGTCAATGGCACAATCAAATGGGCGGTGTGGTGGTAAAACCTCAGCCTCTTTTTCAGAGAAAACGTCAGCATAGTCCTTTAGGTACTCCAGAATACTTTGCAGACTAACGGACAACACAGACACAGTAGCAAGACATTTTTCAGAACAATTAGGTCCCCATTTAACACTATCCCGGG
This sequence comes from Oophaga sylvatica, assembly GCA_033576555.1. Taxonomy (NCBI): domain Eukaryota; kingdom Metazoa; phylum Chordata; class Amphibia; order Anura; family Dendrobatidae; genus Oophaga; species Oophaga sylvatica. The sequence goes on along the minus strand of JARQOD010000005.1, from coordinate 324,357,741 downwards.
ACCCCCAGTCAATAATCGGATTATGCCGTTGCAACGAGGAAAACCCTAACACCAGGCAAGCGGGGAGGTTATCCAAAACATAACATGACATACGTTCCTGGTATAGGGCCCCCACCCTGAGGGTGAATTCTTCAGAAATAAAATGGAGACCGTCCTTTGTGAGATGCGTAGAATCAATGGCCATTATTTTTATGGGAGTCTAAAACCTAACTGTCCCAAATCTACAGCTGGCCACCAGCTTAGAGCCAATCAGGTTCAAGGATGACCCACTGCCCACAAAAGCCAAAGTAAGGGAAAAGCAGTTCTTAACACTAAGTTCCACCATTAACAAGATTCAGACTCAGACTTCACCCAGACTCAGCCGCTTGTTAGTCAGTGGGCAGGAGGGACAGTCCTTTTTCCAATGTCCTGGATCTCTGCAGTAAAAACACAGCTTTCCTACACGCAGCCGTTTCCTTTCTTTCTCCTTGAGGTTGTTGGCTCCCATCTCCATAGATTCCAATGTAGGAGTGGCTCCCCCTCCACTGGAAAATAATGGGGTCTCAAATTGCATCACACATCTCGCTAACAGCCTGTGATCCATTGGGACGGCCTGGGTCATAGTGTCCTACAGAAAATCAGGCAGAGGGTGAAGTGCCAAGGCATCTTGCAGACGTTCAGACAGACCCCTACAGAACAAGCCCCGGAGGGCGGCATCATCCCAAAAGTCCTCAGCAGTCCAGCATCTGAACTCTGAGCAAAACCACTCGGCTGAGTGCTTTCCCTGACACACACTCATCACCATTTCCTCAGCCAGACGCACGCGTTCAGGCTCATCGTAGATATACTCCAGGGCCTCAAAAAATGCATCCACAGTCATTCTCTCAGGGGATGTGGTAGGAAGGGAAAAATCCCATGCCTGAGGGGCTCCCGTTAACAGGGACATAATGACCCCCACCCTCTGACTTTCATCCCCAGAACAGTATGGTCTTAATGAGAAAAAGAGCTTACAGCCCTCCTTGAAAATTTTGAATTCCTTTTAATCTCTGGAAAAGATATCCGGCAATTTAACCGGGGGCTCAGGGGGAACTAATGTAACATCTCGTGCCCCTGCCCTGTGAGCACCAGACGACAAATCCCCCTGCACAACGTCAGCTATCTGCTGCGGAGACTGAGCCAGAACTCATTGTTCCCCATTAAGTTTCTGAGACATCAAAGTCAGGTGCTTTACCTGCTCAGAAAGAATGTGCATAGGATCCATCACACACACAAAGAAAAAGTAGCGGTTGGTTATAATGTCAGACACTCCGCACAGAACTTACAGGCAAGCCTTGTGCGGGTGTCCTAAGCAGGGATGACACAGTTTAGGGGCAGTCCAGGCTACAGGAGTTGTGGAGCGGTAGTGAAGGGGAGATATGCTTCAGGCAAGCAGGACCTGAAGCATGTGACCGCCAGAGTGAGTGACTGGTGCAGAGCCTACACCCAGAGCCCCAGAAAGCCAAGCTCCAGTGGAGAAAGCAGAAGAGATGTCAGGCAGGCACAGGTAATGATTAAAGGGGACAGACAGAGACAAAGTCAGGGCCAGACAGGGTCAGAACCAGAGAGTTAGGCGCAGTACAAAAGGTGTCAGACAGAGCGGGTAATCAGAAATCCGAGCAGAAGTCAAAAACCAAACAAGCCAGCAAACAATACCGAGACAGAATCCAAACTCACAACACAGGGACAAACCGGGTCAGAACCAAGAGATCAAGCACGATAACAGGCAGAAGGCACAGACACACAAGGGTCAACTAAACTCAGCCGATGGCAGAAGTATAACCAACACCGAACCTATGTCTATTGGTAACTAATTAGCCGCCCTCTGCCAGAGAGAGACAGAAACAATTAACCCCTTTCTGACCAGGATGGAATAATGACAAAACCCCGTTTTGGATCATGGCAACTGCACTCCAAACTGCCTACATGCCTAACTGCATATCTTTATTGTACTGGTAAGATCAGAAAAATGTTGGTATTATTTATACCCTGTTAATAATTAAATTAGATTTATGTATATGGAGGGAAAATATTGAACCATTTTTAAAACATCATAAAATACACATGAAATAATTTCTATATAATGTGCTAGACATTTAAGCCTGTATGTGCTGCAAAGTTTAGATGTCTGATAAATGGTATAGGATAATTTTCAGTTCCTAAAGTAGTGTCCTTTGTTGTAGAGTAAAGGACATTGTATTAAAATTTTTCAATTAAATCAGGTTACAAAATGTTTTATGCCCGCCAGCGTAGCACACATACTTGGCTTTTACTATGCAATGTAAATAGTTCCTCAGACGATTCACTCTATGGTCCATTACATATAGAAAAGGCAATTGTAATCTAATAACCCCTTGGGGAATGGATGGTCTACATGCTTTAGTTATCTTCATACTGCACTTTTTTAGAAAACAAACTTACAGCAAAAATAAAAATTTATATAAAAGCTAGTTGTTAGATTAAAATAGAAAAGTAAAATCACTATGCATTACATATATAGTTTAAACTATAAATCAAATTAGAATTATTACTCACATTAAATAAAGATCATATTGTATTGCAGTTAAATATGAAAAGTAGAGATGAACAAATCTTTCGAAATTCAAATAAGCTAGCATCATCATCTCCCCCAAAACTTGATTTGTGGCAAATAAAAATTTACTGTGAATCATATTACTACAAAGCCTCAAATTGCTCTAAAAATATTTTTAACACTGGGAGGTCTCCTAAGATTGCAATGAATCCCTTTTCAGATGTTTAAATGAAACCAGTCATCTGATTCACGCTGCCCAAAACATGAGCAGCATAAAATCAAAGCCTGGTTAAATGATTGAAGCCAGGTATATTATCATCTAAAATTCTCCAGCTGGGGACCATCGCTTCAGATGAAACTAGTATAGCTCTGTCCTAGGCTACCTTTCCTACTGCCGTTATATGTCATTGACAGGTCTCTTCCTTGTGTGCACAAAGGGGAGATCTGTCAATCACCTGCAACAGTATTCAGAACAGCTAGTTGGGAAGATGGAGTTATTACTTTACTCTCCAGCAATGGTTACCTGCCAGATCTTTAAAGTTTATTTTCTTTAAAATCTCAAAGCAATTATTTGAATGCAGTTTCAGCAATATGAATCAAATGACATGAAATAGATGGATTTAATGCAAATACAGCCTTATTAAATGTCTAGGTAACCTAAATATGTATAGGTATCTGAAAACAATTTATTGGTAGTAAATAACTGGAAATTTAACAACACAGTGCAGTACAGTGGGTTCGGAAATTTTTCAGACCCCTTTAAAATTTTCACTTTTTGTTTCGTTGTAGCCATTTGGTAAATGCAAAAAAGTTCATTTTTTTCTAATTAATGTAAACTCTGCACCCAATCTTTACTGAAAAAAATACAAATGTAGAAATTTGTGCAAATGTATTAAAAAAAAAACCCTGAAATATCACATGGTCATAAGTATTCAGACCCTTTGATCAGTATTGAGTAGAAGCACCCTTTTGAGCTAGTACAGCCATGAGTCTTATTAGGAATGATGCGACAAATTGTTCACACCTGGACTTGGGGATCCTCTGCCATTCTTCCTTGCAGATCCTCTCCAGTTCCGTGAGGTTGGATGGTGAACGTTGGTGGACAGCCATTTTCAGGTCTCTCCAAAGATGCTCAATTGGGCGTAAGTCAGGGCTCTGACTTGGCCAGTGAAGAATGGTCACAGAGTTGTTCTGAAGTCACTCCTTTGTTATTTTAGCTGTGTTCTCGGGGTCCTAGTCTTGTTGGAAGGTGAACCTTTGGCTAAGTCTGAGGTCCAGAGTACTCTGGAAGAAGTTTTCATACAAGATATCTCTGTACTTGGCCGAATTCATGTTTACTTCAATTGCAATCAGTCATCCTGTCTCTGCAGCTGAAAAAACACCCCCATAGCATGATGCTGCCACCACCATGTTTCACTGTTGGGATTGTATTTGGCATGTGATGAGCAGTGCCTGGTTTTCTCCACACATCAGCTTAAAATTATCACCAAAAAGGTTCTATCTTCGTCTCATCAGTCCAGAGATTTTTATTTCTCATAGTCTGGGAGTCCTTCATGTGGTTTTTTTTAGCAAACTCTATGTGGGCTTTCATGTCTTGTGCTGAGCAGAGGCTTCTGTTGAGCTACTTTGTCATAAAGGCCCAACTAGTGGAGGGCTGCAGTGATAGTTGACTTTGTGGAACTTTCTCCCATCTCCCTAATGCATCTGTGGAGCTCAGCCACAGTGATCTTGGAGTTCTTCTTTACCTCTCTCACCAAGGCTCTTCTCCCACGATTGTTCAGTTTGGCTGGACAGCCAAGTCTAGGAAGACTTCTGGTGGTCCCAAACTTCTTCCATTTAAGGACTATGGAGGCCACTGTGCTCTTAGGAACCTTGAGTACTGCAGAAATTCTTTTGTAACCTTGGCCAGATGTGTGCCTTGACACAATTCGGTCTCTCAGCTCCCCTGGTCAGTTCCTTTGACCTCATGATTCTCTTTTGGTTGACATGCATTGTGACCTGTGAGTTCTTATATAGACAGGTGTGTACCTTTACAAATGAAGTCCTAACAGTTTAATTAAATATCGCTGGACTCCAATAAAGGCGTAAAACCATCTCAAGGAGGATCACAAGGAAATGGACAGCATGTGATGCAAATATGAGTGTCTGAGCAAAGGGTCTGAATACTTATGAGCATGTGATATTTCAGTTTACCTTTTTTAATAAATTTGTAAAATTTTCTACATTTCAGAATTTTTTAGTCAAGATGGGGTGCAGAGTGTACATTAATGAAAAAAAATTAACTTTTTTGAATTTACCAAATGGCTGCAATGAAACAGAGTGAAAAATTTAAAGGTGTTTGAATACTTTCCAAACCCACTGTAGCTATTTGAATTGGAAAAATGGTCAAAGCGATCCCATTTTGGATGCAACTGCCTGCCTATCTGGGTGTTTACACAGGCAGTACAAACAGAAATTGTGGTATTTTTACTCTGGGTGGTGAACATTTTTTCTGTACTTGAGTTATTAGGAGCTTTTTTTCTTTGCTAAATGACCATGGGAAAGCAGAGATGAGCGAGCACTAAAATACTCGGATGCTTGTTACTCAAACCAAGAAATTCCTAATGCTCTGATTCTTGTTTCAAGTAATGACTATGATGGGAGTTAATGGGAAATCAGATCATTTTTCCCACAGACCCTACAAAGAGGTCAATGAAAATGTGTAAATGGATGGAAAAAAATGTTAAATGGAAGGAGAACAGCGTAGGGAAGGCCCATGGAAGAGTGTGTAACTCCCAATTGGCAGCTGAGAACAATGGTGTCATGCTTATTTTCACTCCTTAAAGTGAAGTAAAACATTCAAAATTGACAACAAATTGGAGTTTACAGGAAAAAAATGTAAAAAAAAAAAAAAAAAAAAAAAAACTTCCTGTATAATGACTTGTATATTAGTCAAAATTTAAAAGGGATTTTAAAAAATATATAATTTAAGTAAACTAAAATTGTTTTATTTTATATTAAAAAAATGAAAATTTTAGTGGAATTTATGAAGGAAACAAGAAGTGCCAAAATGTAGGGATTCAGATACATCCTGTTGTAAGGTTCTGTATATCTGTTTCTGAAACTCAGTTTGTTCGTCGGCCATTTTGCTTTCTGTTTGCTGCAGCTATCTTGCCCTCAGTTAAAATGGAGTTTTCCAGCTTGCATGTTCCGCCCTGATTCTCTCCGTTTGCTTCTTAAACAGCCACACCTCAGCAATCAGTGCTTCAGAATCTGGCCTGCAGTGAACCTGTGTTCTGACTCCTGAAGCCTTGGACTTTGTACTCCAGCCATTTCTACTGAGAAACTCTGGAGCTCTTGTGGACTCTGAACTCTGCTCTTGAAAGCCTCACGGTTGCATGGACTGGCGGTAACATAGAAGAAGATCTGAATCTGTTGTGGAGAGTTATTGATGAACTTAGATTACTTTGGCCTGCTGTGTCTCCTGCTTCTGTGTTTGCAACCTGTATGTTTATTTTTGCCAATTTGTATGAAGCAATACAAGACTTTCTTTTTCAACCTGTGTCTCAAGTATTTTCATCGCACCCAAGCACAAGACGCTATATGAACTGTATCACATACATTACAAGATTCTGAAGCCAAACGTTAGTGTCTGCTGGGTCTGGAAAGGCTTGTCTGCTGTACGGTGGATATCGGATGTCCGGTTGTACTTTCTGTGATAACAGTGGTTGTGACTTCTCACAACCATTCCAGGTGAGCAATTCCCTTAAGTTTTTTTTTCTGCAGAGTTATCACAGGTAAACACTATTGTTTTTTTTTTTTTTCTCCTCTTCTCTTTTGTCTGCTGAAACTCTGGATATCAGATGTCTGGTTGAAAGCTTTCTGTGATGATAGTGGTTGTGACTTCTCACAACCATTCCAGGTGAGCAGTTCCCTTAAAGTTTTTTTTTTTCTTCAGTGTTGCCACAGGTGAACACTATTGTTTTTTTTTTCCTCTCTCCTCTTCTTCCAGTATCCTGTCTTAAAAGATCTGGAAAATGGAGGCCCGCATAAAAGAACTTTGTGGAGTGACTGATAATATCCTTGCAGAATTGCAGAATATAAAGACCCGTCTTACAAATCTTCAGGACCTAAATAATCACAATTTGCAAGTGGTTGGACAGACTACTCAGGATTTGCGAGCCAGGATTGAGGTTCTGGAGGGGCGAGCCCAGGCTCCTGCCGTGGCCCGAGTTCTGGATTCCCAAGTTGCCCCCTTTTCGTTTTGGTGGTGAACGTGAAAAATTCAGGGGATTTGTTAATCAATGTAATCTTTTTTTTTCTGCACATGCTTCACAATTTCCTACTGAACGATCTCAGGTGCTTACTATAATCATGTTGCTTACCAACAAGGCTTTGATATGGGCAAACCCTCTGATTGAGACTGAGGATGATTGTTTGAATCACCTTGATGATTTTATTTCAGCCATGGGGCAGGTGTTTGATGACCCCAATCGAGGTGCAACAGCTGAAGCAGCCATATTAGCTTTGCGCCAAGGTAAGCACTCGGTAGCTGAATATGCCTTGGATTTCAGGAAATGGGCCCTTGATACCACCTGGGACAATTCCGCCAAAAAATCTATTTTTCGAAAGGGGTTATCCCCACTGATTAAGGATGAACTTGCTCGTGCCGACCCTCCCACTGCGTTAGGTGACTTTATTAACTACTGCATCCGTATTGATACTCGTTTAACTGAACGCAGGCAGGAGAGATGGTTCGAAAGCAATCGTACTAACCTTTTCCTACCTTCCTCTCCAGCTAAGGAACCTTTGAATAGGATTACACGGGAACCTGAACCTGAACCCATGCAAGTAGACTCTTTACTACGACGGGTTAGTGATGCACGCAAGGAACATCGTTTTAAGGAGAATCTATGTTTTTATTGTGGTAAGTCAGGGCACTTTATTATTAACTGTCCCAGCCGTGCTCGCAAGACTACTGCAGCACTCATTCATTGTGAGTGTTGCGAGAGGGGATCTGTCAGGTCCGAGCCTCAGGCTCCAGAGAGAGCTGCAGCAACAGACCTTGATTTCTCGGACTTAAACTCCGTTACCTCTGAGGACGTTGATTGTGTAAATGCTGCCATCTTTCAAGTTTCCTCAGCAGTGTCCCAGCTGAGTTGTAAGAAAAACAATTCTCACTGTTTCCTTTCCATCAAACTCTGGGTTGACTCAGCCTGGGTGTCTAGCTCTGCTATGATCGATTCAGGTGCAAGTGGAAATTTTATGGATGTCTCCTTTGCTCTAAAACAGGGAATACGTTCAGTGAAGAAGGCTGCTCCAGTACAGATGGAAACTGTGGATGGCTCCCTGCTGACCTCTGGACCAGTGGATCAGGAAACAGAGCCTTTAAAGGTTCTTATGGGTAAAGATCATCAAGAGAAACTGTCCTTTATGCTTATCTCTTCTCCCCACTTTCCCATTATTCTAGGGCTACCATGGCTGCAGGCTCAGAATCCTACCATTAACTGGGAGACCAAGGAATTACATTTTCCAGAGAAACAGATGAGTCAAAAATTTCAGCTTGCTCTGTTCCTAAAGGAACCATGTCAGTCCCTGAATTACCAGCTGAATACCAGGACTATGTGGATTTATGTGACAAGAAGAACGCTGACCAGCTTCCTCCTCACCGTCCATATGATTGTCCAATTGAATTATTGCCTGGAGCAGAGATACCTTTTGGTAAGATCTACCCCCTGGCGGGGCCCCAGCTGAAGGCTTTAAAAGAGTACATAGACGAAAATCTAGCCAAGGGCTTCATACGCCCCTCTTCATCTCCTGCAGGGGCACCCATATTCTTTGTAAAGAAGAAAGATGGATCCCTGAGACCATGCGTAGACTATAGGGAACTTAATAAGGTTACTATTAGAAACCGTTATCCATTGCCTTTAATCCCTGAGTTATTGGAGAGAGTGCGACATGCCAAAATTTTTTCTAAGCTAGATCTTCGTGGGGCCTATAACTTAGTCCGTATTAGACCTGGGGATGAATGGAAGACTGCATTCAGGTCACGCTATGGACACTTTGAATATCTGGTTATGCCTTTTGGTCTGAGTACCGCCCAGCCACTTTCCAACACTTGGTGAATGACATCTTCAGGGATCTCTTAGATACATTCGTGGTAATTTATTTGGATGATATTTTAATTTTTTCTAACTCCACAGAGGAACATCATGGACATGTGAGAATGGTCTTGGAACGTCTAAGACAAAATCATCTTTACATCAAGCTTGAAAAGTGTGAATTCCATAAGACCGAAATTCAATTTCTGGGTATGTACTGTCTACACAAGGAATTAGTATGGATGGAAGTAAAACCCAAGCCATCAATGATTGGCCAAGTCCTAGAAATGTGAAGGAGGTACAGCGCTTCATCGGGTTTGCAAACTTCTATAGACGTTTCATTAGAAATTTCTCTGAGGTAGTGTCACCTATCACCCAACTTACCCGGAAAGAGTCTAAGTTCTCCTGGACTCCCCAAGCCCAGGAAGCATTTTCCCGTCTAAAAGATAAATTTACCACTGCACCTATTCTAGTACATCCCAACCCAGAGCTTGCCTTCATAATAGAGGTGGATGCTTCAGACTGTGCCGTGGGAGCTATACTCTCTCAGAGAACAGGTGAGAAGAATGTCTTGCATCCCTGTGCCTTCTTTTCCCAGCAGTTATCTTCGGCTGAGAAGAACTACGATGTGGGCAATAGAGAGTTGTTGGCCATTATTGCCGCCTTCAAAGAATGGAGACACCTTCTGCAAGGAGCTGCACAGCAAATAGTCGTTCTGACAGATCATCGTAATCTTGAGTTTATCAGGTCGGCTAAGTGCCTGACTCCTCGCCAGGCTCGCTGGAATCTTTTCTTAAACCAATTTAATTTTATTATTTCTTATAGACCAGGATCGCGCAATGGAAAGGCTGATGCACTCTCTAGGATTTACTCAGCAGAGACACGTCCAATTACTCCTCCTAAGACTATTCTTCCTGATTCTAGATTCCTAGGAGTGATTCATCATCAAGACCTAATTAAAGACATCAAGGAAGCATATCATGCGGATTCTTTTTTGGCTCAACCCCCAAGGGACGTAAGTCTTGTCTTTAAGAATGGTGTGTGGATTCTGGGACAACGTCTGTATATACCTGAAACAGTCAGATTGAGAGTATTGCAACTCATTCATGATTCCAAAATAGCCGGGCATAGAGGAATTCTAAAGACACAGGAATTTCTTTCTCGTTTCTTTTGGTGGCCCACTTGTAGGAAGGATGTTTTGGATTATGTCACTTCATGTGAGGTTTGTGCAAGATGCAAAACACCTCGCTCTTCACCAACTGGTCTGTTACAGCCTCTTCCCACCCCGTCCCGCCCGTGGGGATCCATTTCTATGGACTTCATTGTCGAATTACCAACCTCTCAAGGGAAGAACACTATTCTAGTGGTGGTTGATCGTTTAACAAAGGCAGCTCATTTTATCCCTTGTGTCGGCTTACCCACTGCAAAACAGACATCAGACTTGATGATTAAAGATGTGTTTCGCTTACATGGAGTACCGGATGAGGTTATTTCGGATCGAGGGGTGCAATTCACTTCTAGGTTTTGGCAAAATTTCTGTGCAGCATTGGACATTAAAGTAAACCTTTCTTCTGCTTTTCATCCCCAGACTAATGGACAAACCGAACGAACCAATCAAACCCTGGAGCAGTATCTCCGCTGCTTTATCTGCCACCTACAGGATGATTGGGTGGATCTACTTCCATTGGCTGAGTTCTCTTACAACAACTCTCAGAGTGCCTCCACTAAACAGTCTCCTTTTTTCTCTAATTTAGGTTATCATCCTAATATTCTACCACGATTTCCCATAGAGACGCCTTTGCCAGCAGTGGCTGAAAGAGTCACGACTTTACAGAAGAATATGGATCTTCTAAAGGAGAATCTGGAATCGGCTCAGGAAAGGTACAAGAAGGCAGCAGATAAATTTCGTAAACCTGCACCAGTTTTTAAGGTAGGAGACCTGGTCTGGCTGTCAACCAGAAATCTTAAGTTAAGGATTCCATCATCTAAGTTGGGACATAAGTACATTGGACCCTATAAAATCAGTAAGATTATAAGTGCCGTTGCTTGTCGTCTTCAATTGCCCAGAACTATGAGAATCCACCCTGTCTTTCATGTATCCCTACTAAAGGCTGCAACACCCAATACGTTTCCTGGACGTTCTTCTCCTTGCCCTGACCCAGTGCTAGTCGATGGTCAGGAAGAATTTGTGGTGGAAAGGATTTTAGATTCCAGGTTGTATAGAAATCAGTTACAATATCTGACCAAATGGCAGGGCTACCCAGTGGAGGACAACTCATGGGAGCCAGTCAATAACGTTAATGCTCCTCGCTTGCTCCGTCAGTTTCATCAGAGGTACCCACACAAGCCTGGTCTGAGGTCATCCGGAGGTTGCCCCTAAGGGGGGAGTAATGTAAGGTTCTGTATATCTGTTTCTGAAACTCAGTTTGTTCGTCGGCCATTTTGCTTTCTGTTTGCTGCAGCTATCTTGCCCTCAGTTAAAATGGAGTTTTCCAGCTTGCATGTTCCGCCCTGATTCTCTCCGTTTGCTTCTTAAACAGCCACACCTCAGCAATCAGTGCTTCAGAATCTGGCCTGCAGTGAACCTGTGTTCTGACTCCTGAAGCCTTGGACTTTGTACTCCAGCCATTTCTACTGAGAAACTCTGGAGCTCTTGTGGACTCTGAACTCTGCTCTTGAAAGCCTCACGGTTGCATGGACTGGCGGTAACATAGAAGAAGATCTGAATCTGTTGTGGAGAGTTATTGATGAACTTAGATTACTTTGGCCTGCTGTGTCTCCTGCTTCTGTGTTTGCAACCTGTATGTTTATTTTTGCCAATTTGTATGAAGCAATACAAGACTTTCTTTTTCAACCTGTGTCTCAAGTATTTTCATCGCACCCAAGCACAAGACGCTATATGAACTGTATCACATACATTACACCTGTATTAAAGGGAATCTGTCACCCTAAATTGGCGGGATATTTAAATGATGGCAGTCAGGTCAGATGGGCGGTGTTTTGGGTACTTGCCTTAACATGTTGTTCGCCGCTGTATCCATTATTTCTGGGAATTGTAGTCGTTGCCCTCCATATAATGCGCCTGCGCATTGCAATCTGCGGGCAAAGCATACTGCGCGTGCGCAATTTAAGATTACAATGCGCAGGCGCGTTATATGGAGGGCAACGACTACAATTCCCAGAAATAATGGAGACAGCGGCGAACAACATGTTAAGGCAAGTACCCAAAACACCGCCCATCTGACCTGACTGCCATCATTTAAATATCCCGCCAATTTAGGGTGACAGATTCCCTTTAAACATGAAGGAAGGCATCATACACATTCTGTTAAAATTGTAATGTAGCGCTACTACTAGACTCAAGTGTATGTACTAAATGGAAATCCTGCCAAAATTTACAAGCATTCATACACCCTTGAAGTCACCAACTGTAGTACCTCATAAAAAAAAATTAAGAGTGCCGTTGTGTTACTTCTACATTCAAAAGCTGGAGAAAATTAAAGGTAGGGTCATCTGGTCATCTCTAGAACCTAGAAGGCCACAAATGGTGGGACTCTTTCAAATACTGAAAAAATGCCACTCAAAATTAATATGTTTGTTGATTTTAATTGCAGTTCTTATAACAAGTACCAAAAAAATAGACGTTTCAGTGTCAAACAACCTTCCTTAGTATACAGACTATACAAACAGAGAAGAAAAAAGTGAAGGGACACAGCTCTTGTACACAGAAACAAGTGGTGGATGCTGTATTCAGCACGGTATTTATGTGGTCTTTTCTACAACTCAATCTGGAACACTTACTTCACTGGACACTGTGTCCTTTCCTTTTGTCCCTTCTCTACTTGTGCAGTCGGTACACTAAGGAAGGTCGTTTGAGACTGAAACCTCTTTCTGTACTTGTTATATGACCTGCAATTAAAATCAAGAAATACATTCATTTTAAGGGTTACGTTTTTTCATATACTTAGTTAGCTTTGGACCCTACTTAAGCACTAAACAGGAATGCAGTGATTCACTCTTTACCATATCTTTCAAATATTGAGCATTAAAAACACTTTATGTGCTGCTGTCATCAGTGGTGTGCAAAAGTAAGTTCTAATCTAGCCTTTGTTTATTGTTATCAGAGTGAAGGCACTGCCACACTTATCGATCGTACCAGTGATCACGACAACGACACGACCTGGCGAGATCGCTAGTGCGATCGCTATGTGATCGCTAGTTAGATTCCAAACACAACTCATCAGCGATCTGTATAACGACCTCTGCGGTCGTTGGGAAAACTTAGTCCCACCTGCGACGCTGGTGAAGTCGTTCATAAAGGGTGTCACATTCAGCGATTCAGGCTCACCAGCGGGACACCAACGACCAAAAAACGGCTCAAAACGTTCATAAGCGATCAGCGACATCTCAGCAGGGGCCACATCGCTGCTACATGTCACACACAGCTAAGTCGCTAACGAGATCGCTACTGCGTCATAAATAGTGATGCAGTAGCGATCTCGTTAGCGATCTCGCTTTGTGTGGCATACCCTTAAGTCTGTCAGCACTTTCTTGACAAGCGAAAGCTCCTGTTATCACACCCCCACCCTCATGGCATTAAAAACCCGCTCATACAAGATGCTAGTGGCAGGGTAGCTCACCACCTCTCAGGTACAGAGGAACAGATCATTCCAGGTTTCAAAGCTTTGAAATCCAGTAGCAGAAGGTCATAGAAGAATTAGCTAGTAGAGATGAGTTAACTTGTTTGGAAAACGTTTGCCTTTCTCAAATTTTGGTAAGAATGTAGCACATTCGGATTCATGTTCACTTTCACTAACATGCATATTCAAAGTCGGCAAAAGTGGGTCACAGTTCGTAAAATCATTGCGGTTTCACTAATGCTTTTGTTATTACTTTGGCTAGGATAGTGGTGATGTATGATGAGCTGGGGGGACGGGGTGATGTGTTTCATGAGGGAAGGGGTATGGAGAGGTTTGATGATCAAATTCAGCTATTTTCAACTGGTTTGCCCATCCTAGCGATCACATCTGAGTACGCAGAAAATTCTGCCTTTTTTGCAGTTCTGTAAAAAAAAAAATTTTGAGTGTCTTATACAATTTATTGACACCATTTTGCTGTCAAAAAATATTTAGCTGCCAAAAAAATATTTAACTACAGGGCAGATATTTTACACTGGGTTTTTTTCAGTCACACGGATTTCATAGAATTACTCTCAAAATTTTTTTGTTTCATGCCTCCATTGAATAGTTTTTGTTGTGTCTTAGCCTACTTATTGACATAATTTTACTGGCCACAAAAAATTAAAAAATACAGGTCAGATGTTTGTGAAGGTTTGGTATCTCCGTCACAAGCCTCATGTACTGTATCTGTGGGCTACAAATTGTGGCATTTCAGGCCTCCATTCAACTGTTTTAGCTGTGTCTTAGTCTAGTTATTGACATCAGTCTGTGTCATGTATAGTGTACAGTTCCTATAGCGTCTTGTGCTTGGGTGCGAGGAAAACACAGGAGACACAGGTTGATATGAAATGACTTGTATTGCTTCATACAAGCATGCTGAAAAGTTCACACAGTTTGCAGGAACAGCGACAGGAGACACAGCAGGCCAGAGTAACTTCAAGCACTACAATAAATCTCCAAAGCAGGTTCAGGATCTCTTCTCTGTACGTACTTCCTCTGCAAACATGGATTCACCAAACAGCAGGTTTCCAGAGTCCAAAAGTGTTCCAAGGTTCCTCAGTAGGGAATAGCTGGAGTACAAGTCCAAGGTTTCCAGAAGTCAGGTCACAGACTGACTGAGGCTTGATTCAGGAGCACTGATTGTCCAGCTGAGGCTGCTTAAGAAGCAAGAGGGAAGAATCAGGGCGGGAACATGAAAACTGGAAACTCCATATTAACTGAGGGCAAGAGCTGCAGAAAGACAGAAAGCAAAATGGCGACGGAAAACTGAGTTTCAAGGAACATGTCAACAGAGACAAAGAACCTTACATTACTCCCCCCTTAGGGACAACCTCCGGATGACCTCAGACCAGGCTTGTCAGGGTACCTCTGATGAAACTGGCGGAGCAGGCGAGGAGCATTTACATTATTGACTGGTTCCCATGAGTTGTCCTCCACTGGGTAGCCCTGCCATTTAATCAAATATTGCAACTGATTTCTGTACAACCTGGAATCTAGAATCCTTTCCACCATAAATTCTTCCTGACCATCGACCAGCACTGGGTCAGGGCAAGGAGAAGAACGTCCAGGAAACATATTGGGTGTTGCAGTCTTTAGTAGGGATACATGAAAGACAGGGTGGATTCTCATAGTTCTGGGCAGTTGAAGACGACAAGCAACAGCACTTATAATCTTATTGATCTTATAAGGTCCAATGTACTTATGTCCCAATTTAGACGATGGAATCTTTAATTTAAGATTTCTGGTTGACAGCCAGACCAAATCTCCTACCTTGAAAGCTGGTGCAGGTTTACGAAATTTATCTGCTGCTTTCTTGTACCTTTCCTGAGCCAATTCTAGATTTTCCTTTAGAAGATCCATATTCTTTTGTAAAGAAGTGATTCTTTCAGCCATTGCCGGCAAGGGCGTATCTATGGGAAATCGAGGAAGAATGTTAGGATGATAACCTAGATTGGAGTAAAAAGGAGACTGCTTAGTGGAGGCGCTCTGAGAGTTGTTATAAGAGAACTCAGCCAGTGGAAGTAGATTCACCCAATCATCCTGTAGGTGGCAGATAAAACAGCGGAGATACTGCTCCAGGGTCTGATTGGTTCGTTCTGTCTGTCCATTAGTCTGGGGATGAAAAGCAGAAGAAAGGTTTACTTTAATGTCCAATGCTGCACAGAAATTTTGCCAAAACCTTGAAGTGAATGGCACCCCTCGATCCGAAATGACCTCATCCGGTACTCCATGTAAGCGAAACACATTCTTAATCATCAAGTCTGATGTCTGTTTTGCAGTGGGTAAGCCGACACAAGGGATAAAATGAGCTGCCTTTGTTAGACGGTCAACCACCACTAGAATGGTGTTCTTCCCTTGAGAGGTTGGTAACTCCACAATGAAGTCCATAGAAATGGATCCCCACGGGCGGGACGGGGTGGGAAGAGGTTGCAACAGACCAGTTGGTGAGGAGCGAGGTGTTTTGCATCTTGCACAGACTTCACATGAAATGACATAGTTTAAGACATCTTTCCTGTAAGTGGGCCACCAAAAGAAACGAGAAAGAAATTCTTGTGTCTTTAGAATTCCCCTATGCCCGGCTATCTTGGAATCGTGGATGAGTTGCAATACTCTCAATCTGACTGTTTCAGGTATATACAGACGTTGTCCCTGAATCCACACACCATTCTTAAAGACAAGACTTACGTCCCTTGGGAGTTGAGCCAACAAAGAATCCGCATGGTATGCTTCCTTGATGTCCTTAAGTAGGTCTTGATTATGAATCACTCCCAGGAATCTAGAGTCAGGAAGAATAGTCTTAGGAGGAGTAAGTGGACGTGTCTCTGCTGAATTGATCCTAGAGAGTGCATCAGCCTTTCCATTGCGCGATCCTGGTCTATAAGAAATGACAAAATTAAATTGGTTTAGGAAAAGATTCCAGCGAGCCTGGCAAGGAGTCAGGCACTTAGCCGACCTGATAAATTCAAGGTTACGATGGTCTGTCAGGACGACTATTTGCTGTGCAGATCCCTGAAGAAGGTGTCTCCATTCCCTGAAGGCGGCAATAATGGCCAACAATTCTCTATTGCCCACATCGTAGTTCCTCTCAGCCGAAGACAACTGCTGGGAAAAGAAGGCACAGGGATGCAAGACATTCTTCTCACCTGTTCTCTGAGAGAGTATAGCTCCAACGGCACAGTCTGAAGCATCTACCTCTATTATGAAGGCAAGCTCGGGGTTGGGATGTACTAAGATAGGTGCGGTGGTAAATTTATCCTTTAAACAGGAAAATGATTCCTGAGCTTGCGGGGTCCAGGAGAACCTAGACTGTTTCGGGTAAGTTGGGTGATAGGTGACACTACCTCAGAAAAATTCTTAATGAAACGTCTATAGAAGTTGGCAAACCCGATGAAACGCTGCACCTCCTTCACATTTCTAGGAATTGGCCAATCCTTGATGGCTTGGGTCTTGCTTCCATCCATACTAATCCCTTGCGTAGATAGTACATACCCCAGAAATTGAATTTCGGTCCTATGGAATTCACATTTTTCAAGTTTGATGTAGAGATGGTTTTGTCTTAGGCGTTCTAAGACCATTCTCACATGTCCATGATGTTCCTCTGTGGAGTTAGAAAAAATTAGAATATCATCCAGATAAATCACCACAAATGTATCTAGGAGATCCCTGAAGATATCATTCACGAAGTGTTTGAAAGTGGCTGGGGCGGTACTCAGACCAAAAGGCATAACTAGATATTCAAAGTGTCCATAGCGTGACCTGAAAGAAGTCTTCCATTCATCCCCAGGTCTAATACGGACCAAGTTATAGGCCCCACGGAGATCCAGTTTAGAGAAAATTTTGGCATGCCGCACTCTCTCCAACAACTCAGGGATTAAAGGCAATGGATAACGGTTTCTAATAGTAACCTTATTGAGTTCCCTATAGTCTATGCAGGGTCTCAGAGATCCATCTTTCTTCTTCACAAAGAAGATGGGTGCACCTGCGGGAGATGAAGAGGGGCGTAAGAAGCCCTTGGCTAAATTTTCGTCTATATAATCCTTCAAAGCTTTTAGCTCGGGCCCCGCTAGGGGGTAGATCTTACCAAAAGGTATCTCGGCTCCGGGCAATAATTCAATTGGACAATCATATGGACGGTGAGGAGGAAGCTGATCAGCGTTCTTCTTGTCACATAAATCCACATAGTCCTGGTATACAGCTGGTAGTTCAGGGACTGACATGGTTCCTTTAGGAACAGAGCAAGCTGAAACTCCTTGACTCATCTGTTTCTCCGGAAAGTGTAATTCCTTGGTCTCCCAGTTAATCGTAGGATCCTGCGCCTGCAGCCATGGTAGCCCTAGAAAAATGGGAAAGTGGGGAGAAGAGATAAGCAAAAAAGACATTTTCTCCTGATGATCTTTACCCATAAGGACCCTCAAAGGCTCTGTTTCTTGATCCACTGGTCCAGAAGTCAGTAGAGAGCCATCCACAGTTTCCATCTGTACTGGAGTAGCCTTCTTCACTGAACGTATCCCCTGTTTCAGAGCAAAGGAGATATCCATAAAATTTCCACTTGCTCCTGAGTCGATCATAGCAGAGCTAGACACCCAGACTGAGTCAACCCAGAGTTTGATGGAAAGGAAGCAATGAGAACTGTTTCTTTTACAACTCAGCTGGGACACCGCTGAGGAAACTTTAAAAATTGCAGCGTTTATACCGTCATCGTCCCCAGAACTAACAGAGTTTAAGTCAGAGAAATCAAGATCTCTTGCAGCAGATCTCTCTGGAGCCTGAGGCTCGGACATGACAGAGCTCCTCTCGCAACACTCACAGTGAATGACTGCTGCAGTAGTCTTACGAGAACGGCTGGGGCAGTTTATAATGAAGTGCCCTGACTTACCACAGTAGAAACATAGATTTTCCTTTATACGATGTTCTTTGTGTGCATCACTAACCCGTCTTTGTAAAGAGTCCACCTGCATGGGTTCAGGTTCTGGTTCCCTTGTGATCCTACTCAAAGGTTCCTTAGCTGAGGAGGGAGGTAGTAAAAGGTTAGTGCGATTATTTTCGAACCATCTCTCTTGTCTGCGTTCAGTCAGACGAGCATCAATACGGATACAATAGTTAATAAAGTCACCTAACGCAGTGGGAGGGTTGGCACGAGCAAGTTCATCCTTAATCAGTGGAGACAACCCTTTCCGAAAAATAGATTTTTTAGCGGAAGTGTCCCAAGTGGTATCAAGAGCCCATCTCCTGAAATCCAGGGCATATTCGGCTACTGAACGCTTACCTTGGCGCAAAGTTAACATGGCTGCTTCAGCTGTTGCACCTCGATTGGGGTCATCAAACACCTGCCCCATGGCTGAAATAAAAGCATCAAGGTGATTCAAACAATCATCCTCAGTCTCAATCAGAGGGTTTGCCCACATCAAAGCCTTATTGGTAAGCAACATGATTATAGTAAGCACTTTGGATCGTTCAGTGGGAAATTGTGAAGCATGTGCAGAGAAAAATAAATTGCATTGATTAATAAATCCCCTGAATTTCTCACGTTCACCGCCGAAACGAAAAGGAGGTAATATGGGGATCCCAGAACTCGGGGTTATGGCAGGAGCCTGGGCTCGTTGCTCTAGAGCCTCAATCCTGGCTCGCAATTCCTGGGTAGTCTGTCCAAACACTTGCAAATTATGATTAGTGAGGTCCTGTAGGCTTGCAAAACGGGTTTTTAAAGTCTGTACATCTGAAAGGATTGTATCAGTCACTCCGCAAAGTTCCTTTATGCGGGCCTCCATCTTCCAGATCTTTTAAGGCAGAAGTGCTGGAAGGAGAAGAGGAAAGGAAAAAAAAAAAAAACAATAGTGTTTACTAGTGTTGAGCGATAGTGCTCGATATCTAAAAATATCGTATCGAAATTGTATCGCCGATAGCACTAAATATCGTCGATATCCGATTTCGATACCGGAAGTCCAATGTAAGTCTATGGGAACAAAATATCGCAACTAAAAAAAACCTTTATTTCCTTGTAAACACTAAATATACACACATAGAATACATATATATATATACATGTCATTGTGACATATATATATATATACATATATGTATAGTTTATACACTTCTACATAGTAAAATATCCTCTGATTCAATTGCCGGGTAAAGCCGGCTTCTGTGAAAAGACAGAAGCACCCGACATGAAATGACACTTGGTGTACATAGGGTTAACCATGTCTTTTCATGTCGTTTGCAATCTGATTTGCACAAACAATTACATCAGTCTATGTGTGCAAAATTTCACACCTGTAGGGGTTAATTAAAGGTGTAAATTCGTTGTAAAAAAAACGGACTTTTTTGCTACGAATTTACACCTTTAATTAACCCCTACAGATGTGAAATTTTGCACACTTACACTCATGTAATTGTTTGTGCAAATCAGATATCAAACTACATGAAAAGACATGGTTAACTCTATGTAAACCAAGTGTCATTTCATGTCGGGTTCTGCATTTTCACAAAAGCCGGCAATTGAATTAGCGGCTATTATACTATGTAGAAGTGTATGAACTATAAATATAAATATATATATGTGTCACAAATTCAATGACATGTATATATATATATGAGGTGTAAAATTGCTGAAAAAAAATGCGTGGGCTCCCGCCCTATTTTCGCAACCAGACAGACAAAGCCAGTGAGTGGGGGCAGATAATAATAGCCCAGAGAGGGACCATTATTTTTGCCCCCCCCGGCTACTAACATCTGCCCCCAGACACCCCAGAAAGGGCAAATCTCTAATTAGATTTGCCCTTTCTGGCACTTTGCCCGTCTATTCCCATTGCCCTGTAGCGGTGGCGAATGGGTTAATAAGGGGTTAAAATGACCTTGCAATTGAAAGGTCACTTTAAACCAGGTTAATAATTGAGAGCTGTCAATCAGACAACTATCAATTATTAATCCTATTGTATGAAAGAAAAATCAAACACACACACTTTAATAAAAAAGAAGTTTAATGAAATAATCACACAGTTTTTGACCATATTTTATTTACCTGCTAAAACCATTTCCTATAATAAAAATAAAATAATAAAGCAAAATTATTCTTACCAATCCGATGTACAGTCAGGTCCCACGGTGTAATCCATCAGAAAGGGTTAATGTTTACTGCAGGGACCGCAGCTAATGCTGCAGCCTCACAGTAAACCCCCAAATGAATGAGTTCCTCTCCTGGCTGACAGGAGAGGAAGTGGAAAGCTTAATTGATTGCTTTCCACTTTCACTTCAGGTCAGCCAGGGACACAATCAGTGACGTCAGAGGTAACTGGTTAACAAAAATAGGGGATCCCCTCGAAAAAAAAAACGGCGTAGGGTCCCCCTATTTTTGTTAACCAGCCAAGTAAAATTCAGACTGCTGCGGCCTGGTATTAAAAGACTGTCAAGGCCCATGGATTTTGGCCCTCAACAGCCTGATAATACCAGGCTACAGCAGCCCCACATTTGGCGCATCAAAAGATGTGCCAATTGTGGCACTTTACCCGGCTCTTCCCACTTGCCCTGTAGCGGTGGCAAGCGGGGTAATAAGGGGTTAATGTCACCATTGATTGCACGGTGACAATAAGCCCGGTTAATAATGGAGAGGCGTCAATAAGACACGATCCATATTAATCCAAGTTATTAAATGCATAAAAAAAAGACAAAGCAAGAAAAAATATTTTAATGAAATAAAAGAGACAACACAGTTTTCATTTCTTTTATTGTACTCTCATTCCTGCGACGCCATCGATCTCCTGTAAAAAAAGAAAAAAAAAAACCAACAGTATACCACCTGTCCGACGCAGTCCATAGTAACGACAGTCCCACGACGATCCAGCTCTGCTACATCGCAATGACAGGCAGAGCCTGTCATCGCGACGCAGCACAGCTGATTACCTGCTTCCCCGGCGGTGACATCATCGGACTGACTGCTTTACGGCCGGGATTACCCAGCAGTCACTGCAGTTATCGCGAGAAACTGCATGTGACCGCCGGGGAGAAGAGGATGGCGGCCATGAAGCAGTCCAGGACGTGACCGCCGGAGATCTTCTGCCAGGTAAGTGCCGCTGACTCCTGACAGACCCGACCGACGGACACAGACAGTGACAGTGACACAGTGACCGATTCCGGTATTCGATAAGACGAAAATATCGAAACGAATTATCGAAAGGCCGATAGAGCTAATATCGGCCGATAGCCGATATTTGCATTATCGTATCGCTCAACACTAGTGTTTACCTGTGGTAACACTCCAGAGTAGTGTTAAACATTCCAATACCGCAAGTATCGGGTATCGGCAGATATTCGCGTTATCGGAATTCCGATACTTAGTTCCGATATTTTTCCTATATCGTATACCGGAATCGGAAGTTCCCATAATTCTTTGAGAGGCAATGTGATTTTAGTCAGCCAATGAGGAATCCTACGAAGTGTGGGCACATCCTGTAATGCTGCGGTCATCTTAACTAATGGCATGGCTGTGATTGGCTGCTGAAATGATGTCAGAATGCACTATAAAAGGCGCCGCCGCCATTTTAGCGTCACTGTGCTGTGAATTCAGATAGGGACAGAACGCTGCTGTGCTGACTCTGAGGGACAGTTAGAGATTGCGATTTAGTGTACTGTGCTGTAGGCAGGCTATCACCAACCGCTGTGTAAAGCTTCCTTTTGCCTGCAGTGTTGTTTTAACAGCTCTGCAAGGTGTGTGTGAGTGCAGGTGACGCTCCAGTTTGCTCTGCATCCAACGCTGTCTGTAGGCATCTGCACCTGTCACTCACAGACTCTTTTTTTTTTCTTTAGTGTAATTCTAGCTGCTCCATTCAATAGAAATTATAGTGTGATGCGCTTCCATCCGTAAACAATACATTGGTTGCAAACACTATAGAAGTAGACAAAGGAGTAGCCTTTCCCAGATTGTGGACAGTTGTGTTTCAGTGTTCACTTCAGTCTGTGTTTTTTTTTTTTTTGAGTGCACATCACGCTCCAGTTACTTGTTCAAGCACTGCTGCTTGTACTCTGCTGAGCGTGTCTCAGTGGCTCATCCTTTTCATTTATCTCCAATTGGTTCTGCTACATTCCATTTAAAATAAATCTAATCTATTAGTGTGACGCGCTTCCATCCGTATACAATACATTGGTTGCAAACACTATAGAAGTAGACAAAGGAGTACCCTTTCCCAGATTGTGGACAGTTGTGTTTCAGTGTTCACTGCAGTCTGTGTTTTTTTTTTTTTGAGTGCACATCACGCTCCAGTTACTTGTTCAAGCACTGCTGCTTGTACTCTGCTGAGCGTGTCTCAGTGGCTCATCCTTTTCATTTATCTCCAATTGGTTCTGCTACATTCCATTTAAAATAAATCTAATCTATTAGTGTGACGCGCTTCCATCCGTATACAATACATTGGTTGCAAACACTATAGAAGTAGACAAAGGAGTAGCCTTTCACAGTTGTGAATAGTTGTGTTTCAGTGTTCACTGCAGTCTGTGAGTTTTTTTTTTTTTTTTTTTTTTTTAAATGCAGATCACGCTCCATTTACTTCTTCAACCACCGCTGCGTGTACTCTGCTGAGTGTCTGTCGCTGGCTCATCCTTGTCATTTTTCTAAAATTGGTGCTGCTTTATTCTATTTAAAATAATTCAAATCTATTACAGTGACGTGCTTCCATCCGTATACAATACATTGGTTGCAAACAATATAGAAGTACACAAACGGGCCTTTCACAGCTACTGAACATGGGTTTTTAATTTTTAACTAAAATAGGTATTTTTTCAAATGACACAAATATATGTAATGTTGAAGAGGAATAGTCCTACATCCATTGTTTGCACAATATTACAGGTGTACATCATGTCCCTTAATCAACAATGTATTATTATATTTACTTGTATGCTTTTATTTAAAAGCCAAGAACACAGAAGGATAACCTTCGCACTGCAGCTGTTGTCAAAGTTCAACCCACATTATGCACTTCCAACATTGCAGCATTTGAGGCATGATGTGAGTTGGATTTGTCAAAGTTATGGAGTGAGAAGGTTCACCATCAGTACCCTATAGCATAAGTATGCTTTTGTGTTAGCATTTGTGTTAGACATGTGGATATCTGCCATAATATGTCACAATTATTTAGTTACAGATTTGTTACCAACACTAATCATTGAATGGTTTTAAATTTGACGTTTCACTTGTTTACAGCTTAGAAATAAGGGTGTAGCCTGATATCTATGTGTAGCACTAGCCACTTTAACATGTCATGTTTTTTTCAACATGTGTAGCTAGGTAGCAGTAATTTTTGCCGGACACACAGCAGGGGAACAGCAGGCGTTACTGAACCCCACAAACACATCATCGATTGTTTTGATCTGTGCATCCAACACTTCTGAGCCCAGGGTCAAGAAGGGTGTAGCCTGAGGCCTAGTATGAGATGTTTGAACTTTAATTTGAACTTTAATTTGGAGTTAGCAGCATTAATTTTTGTCAGACACGCAGCAGGGGAACATCAGGCGTTACTGAACCCCACTATCACTATAGCTTGTGTATTGGTCTGTGGACACGACACTTCTGAGCAGCAACTGGCAGTGTTGTAGCCCAGGGAGTATAGCTCAGGTGGTAGAAAGATGAACATAACAGGAGACATGGAAAACGTTGCCAACCAGTTAGTTAATCTGAAACCGGACAGGCAAATTCAGGCGAGATCCATGCCTAGTTCATTTTCAGAAAAGTAAGCCGTTCTACATTATCGGAGGATAGTCGCATGCAACGGTCTGTTAGTACACCACCTGCAGCAGTAAAGACGCGCTCCGATAATACACTGGCAGCAGGGCAAGCCAGCACCTCCAATGCATACTGGCTAAGCTCTGGCCATGTATCCAGCTTAGAGACCCAAAACTTGAATGGGGAAGAGCCATCTGGGAGTACACTGAGAGGGCAAGACATGTAGTCTGTCACCATCTTACGGAAATGTTGCCTCCTGCTGACTGGAGCCGTCTCGGATGGTGTAGACATTGGTGGCGCTGCCACAAAACTTCGACACATTTGGAACATACTGTTCTTGCCCTGTGCAGAGGCGCTGCTTGTGCTCCCTCTTGTTGCAGAGCTGTCTCCACTGCCTCGACGCACAGAGCTGCTTTGTAAAGCAGTAGCAGCAGCGCTCTCGGCTGGAATGGAGAACATTATGGATTGCACCAGTGTGTCTTGGTACTTCCGCATTTTACGCTCCCGGTTCAACGGTGTGATGAGGCTTTGTAAGTTGTCCCGGTAGCGAGGGTCTAGGAGGGTGTACACCCAATAATCAGACGTGGTGTGAATGTGTTCGATGCGGCGGTCGTTTCTCAGCCACTGCAGCATGAAATCAACCATGTGCTGCAGACTCCCAACTGGCCAAGAAACGTTGTCCCCTGCAAGAGGCGTCATCTCTGCCTGCTGTGCATCACCCCACCCTTGGTCTACATACTGACTAGAGCATTGTCTACCTCCCTCTGGAGCGATGTCTTCCTCCTCCATTGACTCCTCCTCATCCTCCTCACAAAGTCCTTCAAATACATATAAATTTACAAAATTTAAAACTCAAAATTTAAAAACTTTGTATCATAGTTCTGTAACATCAGTTTATGGAAACACAATAGCATTACAAAAGGATAGACAAAAAATGTACATTATGTGCTTTGTAAATACATTAAAAGTTTGTAATGGTTATGAAAATATAGACAGCGACTCTGGAGGTTCAATTGTTGATACAGCATGGTACTTTGAAAGTCCTCCAGCCCTTTGTGAGGAACGACGTTGCGCTGACTGTCCAGAAGGTGATGGAATTTGTGACTCCTCATCCTCCACCTCTTCCAAAACCTCATGCCTTAGTGCTTGCAGTGTTTTTTGAAGCAGGCAGATAAGGGGGACAGTCAGGCTGACTAGTGCATCATCTGCACTCGCCATCCGCGTTGACTCATCAAACGCACGCAAAACGTGGCAGATATCCTTCATAGAGTTATTCGCCACTCATTACACTGGCAGTGGCTGCCCATTCATTATAGGATCCAATTCTAATTACTGGTTCTCACCAACAAAGCTCTCCACAGCGCAGCACCCCCCTACATCTCCTCCCTTATTTATATTTATCGGCCTAACCGACTGCTGCACTCTGCAAACGACCTTCGACTAACCTCTGCACTAATCCGTACCTCCCACTCCCAACTCCAAGACTTCTCCCGCGCTGCGCCAATCCTCTGGAATGCTCTACCCCAAGAAATTAGGACTATCCACAATTTGGATGGTTTCAGGCGCTCCCTCAAAACACATTTGTTCACAGTGGCCTATTACATTCACTAATCAAAGTCATTCTATGTGTAATTCTGTGTGTGTAGCCCATTCACTATCTCCATGCATCCCTCACTCCCTTAAAATGGCTGGACCATCATTGTAAAAACACCATTGTATATAAACACCTGTACTTTGTATCTCCCCCACCTCATTGTAGATTGTAAGCTTTCACCAGCAGGGGCGGCTGATTTTGCTTTAATTATTGTATTGTTAACGTTGTTACTTATGACTTGTGTTTTGAAACTGTTAAACTGTAAAGCACTGCGGAATATTATGGCGCTATATAAATAAATAATATTATTATTCTTATTATAGAGGCCCACTCAGTAGTGGTGAAGTGTGAACAGCGCAAATTGCGAGTTGACTGCGCCTGATGCAGCTGATACTCCATTACTGTTGGCTGCTGCTCACACAACCGCTCCAACATATGTAACGAGGAATTCCACCTGGTGGGTACGTCACATATGATGCGATGTTCATGAAGGTGAAATCTGCGTTGCAGAGCTGCAATCAGCGATCTGGCCATGCTGGAACGTCGCAAGTGAGCGCACTCTAGGCGGACCTTGTGCAGCAGTGCATCAAGATCCGGATAGTCCCTCAAAAAACTCTGCACGACCAAGTTGAGCACATATGACAGACATGGTATGTGAGTGAGGTTGCCAAGGCCCAGAGCTGACACCAGATTTCGGCCATTGTCACACACTACCAAGCCTGCCTGTAGATTCTCTTCCAAAAACCACACGTCGCTCTCCTGCTTTATGGCATTACAGAGCTCCTGCGCTGTGTGGCTAAGATTCAAAGAAAAGAAAATGTTCCAGCTCCTTAAAATTGCAAAATTTTATTCGTCCATTCGGTATAAAATACAAAGTGGTAAATGCTCCATAGAGGAAGCCGCATACAGCAACGCGTTTCGATCAGACGATCTTCATCAAGGCTGCTATACATATGTGAAACTTAGAGACCTATATATAACACACGGACCAATGAGATTTGAATTGACAATCACATGATAAGCTAAAGGTCCTACAAGGTAAATTGCGATACAAATAGTCGGAAGGTCCTTTTGTAACAATACAATAACATCATTAAAATTACAAAATAAACATTAAAAAAAGAAGAAGAGAGAAAACATGATATGGCAAAAGATCCCAATCAATAATTATAATGATACATTAACTCATTCCTTTTGTTTAATCCATTCGGATATCTCGTGTTCAAGGAAAAGATCCAAAAGGCTTCCCTGGTCAGTAAATGTCTAGCGATGTCCCCACCTCGTACTGATTTAGTGACTCTTTCTATAGCGCTAACCTGAAAGGACGTAGTATTGCGATCATGAGAAAGAATGAAATGTTTGGAGGCCGCCGATACATTACGATTGGGATTAGTAGTGTTTCCAATATCAGATAAATGCTCCGAAATTCTTGTTTTTAATTTTCTAGTCGTGCACCCCACATATGACAAACTGCAAGAAACACAATTAATTTTATAGACTACATGTGTTGAATTGCAGTTGATATACTGTTTGATATCATAACTAACAGATTGGTTATTATTACTAAAGGATTTGGTGACTAAGGCATGTCTACATGTCCTACAATTGTTTGCTCCACATTTGAAAAAGCCCTTAAATTTTAACCATGTGTCAGTTTTAATATGAGCATGAAACATACTGGGGGAAACCCTATTGCCTATAGATGGAGCTTTTCTGGCTATAATATTCACACCCGGCTGTAAAATTTCACATAGAGTATCATCTTCATATAAAATCGGTAGAAATTTGTTGATAATCTTTTTTATTTCCCCAAATTGTGGGCTAAATTGCAGACTCACAAAGGAGCGATCGCAAAATGGATCGCATTTGGGCGATCGTGAAACTTCACCATCAGAGTTGATGAGATTATCACGTTCCTTATGAGTTACAATAAGGACTCCTGGCTTCATTAAAGATTCAAAAGACGTCCTTAGAATGTTTTCAAATAGGATCTGGAGCAGTAATTTCACGTGGCTCTGTTGTGACGTTATTTCTTTATATACGTGTATTCCACATCACATTGCAATGACAGCGCTTCAGTTTCACTTACAAAATTTTAGTCAATATTCTGATGATTTAATCAATTTTCTTTTGCAGGTTACTTTTTTTTCTCTCACCCACAATTTTTTTACTTTTGACAATCAATTTTTCTTGCAACGTACTGGTGTAGCGATGGGGGCCAAATTTTCACCGTCGCTGGCCAATCTTGTCATGGCCTTTTGGGAGTCTAATTACATTTTTTCTGCTGAAAATCCTTTTTGCGATTCCTTGGTTTGGTATGGCAGATACATCGATGACATCCTAATTATTTGGGGTGGTGATGTGTCTGCCATACCGAAGTTTATTGATTACATTGAAAATAATAATTTCAATATTCGTTTTACAAATAGACATCATTCCAATTGTATGTCATTTTTGGATTTGGATTTATGTGGAATTGAGGGACAAAATGTTTGTACCAAAACACATATTAAACCATTTGGGGGTAATACTATTCTACATGCCGGCAGTAGTCACCCTAAGCACACGATCAAATCTATTCCTTTGGGCGAGTATATTACAGTCAAGAGAAATTGTAGCTCTCAAACCAATTTGGAGGAACAACTCAAAATGGTAGATGATAAATTGACTAATAGAAATTATCCGCGTTGGATGATAAATAGAGCTCGCAGAATTGTAACTCATAAGGAACGTGATAATCTCATCAACTCTGATGGTGAAGTTTCACGATCGCCCAAATGCGATCCATTTTGCGATCGCTCCTTTGTGAGTCTGCAATTTAGCCCACAATTTGGGGAAATAAAAAAGATTATCAACAAATTTCTACCGATTTTATATGAAGATGATACTCTATGTGAAATTTTACAGCCGGGTGTGAATATTATAGCCAGAAAAGCTCCATCTATAGGCAATAGGGTTTCCCCCAGTATGTTTCATGCTCATATTAAAACTGACACATGGTTAAAATTTAAGGGCTTTTTCAAATGTGGAGCAAACAATTGTAGGACATGTAGACATGCCTTAGTCACCAAATCCTTTAGTAATAATAACCAATCTGTTAGTTATGATATCAAACAGTATATCAACTGCAATTCAACACATGTAGTCTATAAAATTAATTGGGTTTCTTGCAGTTTGTCATATGTGGGGTGCACGACTAGAAAATTAAAAACAAGAATTTCGGAGCATTTATCTGATATTGGAAACACTACTAATCCCAATCGTAATGTATCGGCGGCCTCCAAACATTTCATTCTTTCTCATGATCGCAATACTACGTCCTTTCAGGTTAGCGCTATAGAAAGAGTCACTAAATCAGTACGAGGTGGGGACTCGCTAGACATTTACTGACCAGGGAAGCCTTTTGGATCTTTTCCTTGAACACGAGATATCCGAATGGATTAA
>JARQOD010000005.1:324245797-324328582 GCA_033576555.1 Oophaga sylvatica | reverse complement strand
TTCCTATGCTTCTGGACCCCCATAAGCGATCCAGACTTAACGTACGTGGGGGTCCCAGAAGTAGCACTCACCGCCGGAGGTGCGGCCCCGGCTCTACTCGTACCCGGTACCGGGCCAGCCCCCCCTGCCACAGGGGACTGAGCCCGGGCACTTCCACCAACACTGACACCGGCACCAACCTCCATATCGATGCCTGAACCTGCACTGCCACCACCAGATGTGGCAGTAAGATCCAGGCAGACCTAACTCTCCCCGCTCCCTTGCTGCGGATCCACCACAGGGCCTGAGCCGGGGTGGGCAGCGGGTTCCGCACAACGGGACTTGGGGGCCCCCGGAAAGAGGGACATAAACAAACCTCTCCTCCACAGCTTATTTTGGCTTGCGCCTCTTCCTACTCTTCCCAGTTGCCTCATCCTCGAGGCAGACCTCATCCCCAAGCAACAGTGTGCCAAACCGTGCTTTGGACTCAATCTACCTCACTTGCTGTAGGATGAGGCAGCCCCCCCTTTTGCTATTACTCCCACTCCCTCCATCCTCCCCCTCACTCCCACTTTCCTCGATGTCACTGGAGTCCAGTGGGAGAGCCACTTGTTCGGGGGCTATCCCGCTGTGCGATACCTGGGTGCTCTTACCCACCAGGTCCTCAGGTGGAGCTGGCTCAGATGTTACATCGCCGCCATCTTCCTCCTCTTTGTCCTCCACCTGGCTGTGTCCTCCTGACCCCCTAGGAGACCCACCGGTCAGGGCTCTAAACCGGTCATCATCCTGGAGCTTCTCCCCAAAGGGGCCGCTCCCTTCCAGGATGGTCTTCCTCCTCTCCTCCAGCACTTTTATCGCCCCCCTTCAGCCTTTCGACCGATACCTCCGCACTCTTTGAGGCAGGGAGCCGGTTCTTAGCCATTACTTGGGCTCCCCTCAACTCCTCCCGGAGTCTCCTCAGCTGCTTAGCTGCCTCCTCATATTCACAGAGGTGGGCATGGATGCGGGAGGCGTAGATGGTAGCCAGCTCTCCCGCAGCCTTGGAGTCCCAGATGTTAGGGGGGCTCCTGCCGCACCTCTGCTAGCAGCCTCCCCTCCGGGAGAAGGAGCTGCCACGGTCCTGGCTTCAGGGGTCCCGGATCCCGGAGCCTTGAGGCCCCCCTGCGTTCTTTTCTTCCCCATCCCTGGGACTGGCTTGCTGTAGTGTGGGTCTCAGGATGATGTGTGAGCCCCCCACCACCAGCTAGCTTACCGGGAGGTGGGAACTAGGGGCTCATCCCCGACACTCAGTCCCAGGGAAGGTCTCTCTGCCTGGGA
Organism: Oophaga sylvatica; assembly: GCA_033576555.1. NCBI lineage: Eukaryota > Metazoa > Chordata > Amphibia > Anura > Dendrobatidae > Oophaga > Oophaga sylvatica. Next base: position 324,327,286 of record JARQOD010000005.1, on the reverse strand, counting down.
AGGGCAGGTGACAGTCCAGAGAAAAAAAATCCTCCTTCCCAGGCACTCAGCTCCAAGCAGTTTGCTCTCTGCTTCCACCATCGGCAACCACGCCTCTCCACTTCCTGGGTGGAGCTGGAACTCTATTTTATTGAAAAATTATAAAACAGAACCAAATACAAATAACCGAAAACAATTTTCCAGAAAATACAAGCAACTATTCAAACCAATGTATATACAAGGGAGCCCACATGCCTGACCACCATACAACCACAGCTTAACCAAACATACCCCAGACTTATCTTTTTTCCTTTATAACAAAAACGAAACAACGCACAACACAAATCCTAAGTGTTTCCTATAATAACGTATGACACAAAATAACTCATAATATCACATAATAACACATAATAACGCATAATAACACATGACAGCCCACTATCCTGACTTTACTCTTTCAAACCTAGGGTGAACCCCAACAATTTTGGCCTAAGTAAGTTCAAGTTCATGTCCGTCCAAGCTTATGACCAAGGTTTATGACCCTACCCATCCCGCTCTGTAAGAAACCCCCCCACCTAACTAACGTCCCAAAAATATGCAATAACAAGATAGCACTAGCTATAACAAGGACAATTACCTTTTCCACAACTTATGCCCCTACAACCCTCTGCTCTGGTTCGGCACTTGCAAACCCCTTTTCATGATTTATCATTTTCAAAACAAAAAGCTACGGTGAGAACTTAGCCCACAGCCAGGAGGCTTGGAGCAATCCTGAACTAGGGCACCAAAAGGAGAAACCCCTCCAGAGACGAGAGGCCCCTTATGCACCCAGCCTTTCATACTCCAAGAAGCGCACCTTCACCAGGTCACCAAGGATGTTGCTACGCACCTCATCCACACGGAGGATTTTACTGCCCGTCGACACTAGACACCGTGCATTCCATGTGAAAAACCTAACCACTAGGCTAACTAGAAAAAGTGTGCACTGGTCCCGTCCACCAAGGTCTCTGAACATAGGCCCACTCAGCATAGGAGAGGCCCGCCAGCCTAGGCCAACCCATGGAAGCGCCCACCTTGCTGTATACCTCTGTATTAAAGGGACACTGAAGCAGGAAGTGCTCCATACTCTCGAGTGTGTCAGCACAACTCTCACGAGGACAATTCCTATCCTCCGTGTTCCTGTACTTCAAGTTGTCCCTTACATACAGCTTACCCTGAAAGCAGCACCAAGTCAAGTCCCAATACTTCACGGGGATCCGTTTTGAATTTAAAAGACGCAACCCCACCTCCAGATCCTGACTTGTGCAGTCCCTGAGAGCCAGCGGTTTTTGGAAATGGGTCGACAAGATTCTCTCCTCGAGACGCTTCCTTGTGAGAGTCCTCACCTCCCACACTCCCAAACCCCACCTGCGAATTACTTTCAAAACCGGGGTAACATAAGCCAGGAGATGTCCGTGCGGTGTGCGAAGATCCTTCACACGCCCTCCTGTCTCCCATTCCTGGAAGAAGGGCTGCAACCATCCCCTACAGGAGAATACTCTCGGAGGAGCCCTCTCTTTCCAGAGGTTTGATACATTTAACTTAAAGAAGGTGCATACCAAAAATGCCACGGGGTTGACCATATTCAACCCCCCTAGTCTCCTCGCACGGTAAGTAACCTCCCACTTGACTAGGTTCAGCCTATTTCCCCATAACAATTGGAAAAACAAGCTGTTGACCCATGTCCAGAGAGATTCTGGCAAAATACACACACTGCCCAGATACATTAACAATGGGAGCAGGAAACCTTTGCACAAGCTCACCCTTTCCCTCAGGGTCAAGGACCAACCCTTCCATTGTTCACCCTCTGGGCGGCAGTTCTAAGTCAACCTTCCCAGTTTTTGGTTGGGTAATCACCCTGGCCGAATTCAACGCCTAGGATCTTGGCATACTCTTGGGGCTCTGGAAGGGTGTACGGGAGATCAAAACCGGGATCTCCGCCCCCCAGCCATAGACTCTCACACTTGCTTCGATTGACCATGGAACCAGAGGCCCTGAAGTAGCCCTCCAACTCAGACATCACTGCCCTCACCTCCTCTTCCGAGGAGACAAAGACAGAGACATCATCAGCATAGGCCACTACCGCCCGAATGGTCCATCCTCACACCCGCTATCGGTCCTCGATCCACCCTCCTTACGAAGGGATCAATCGCGAACACATACAGCAGAGGACTGAGAGGACTTCCCTGGCGAACACCAGAGTCCACCGCAAAGGCCCGTCCAATCCAACCATTCACAAGCAGGAAACTCTCCGCCCCTCTGTACAATATTCTTAGCCAGTCCACGAACCACCCTGGTAGACCATACCTCAGAAGAGTGGACCACAGGTACTCATGATCAACTCGGACAAAGGCTTTTGCCTGATCCAAGGACAGCAAATACCCCTCCCAGAGGCCAGCCCTACCCTGTTCCACAGCCTCCTGGACACCGAGAACAGCACTAATTGTGCTATGGCCAGGAACACAGCAATGATGGGACTCCGAAAGGAGCCATGGTGCAAACTTCACCAACCTGTTGAAGAGTATTTTGGCCAGAACTTTCCTATCCACATTGAGAAGTGCTATGGGTCTCCAATTCTCAATGTGCGACGGATCTTTCCCCTTAGAAAGAAGGATCAAAGCCGACCTCCTCATTGATCTCGGAAGAATACCAGAGGAAAGGCACTCATTAAAAACCTGAGTCAATAAGGGGACTAAAAGGACCTTAAAGGTCTTGTAAAACTCTGACGTTAAGCCGCTGGGCCTGGCGATTTTTTGAGCTGAAGCCCATCGATCGCCAGTCTAACTTCCTCTTCTTTGATCTCTTCCACCAAGACATCGAGCGAGGGATCTACCCCTGGTTCAGGAATGGCCTCAGCCAGGAAAGCCGATGTCTCGTCCTGATCCAGTTCCTTCCTCCCCAAAAGATGCGAGTAAAAGGATCTGACGACCTCCAGGATCCCCGATCTGGACCTGGTCAGGGATCCCGTACTGTCCCTCAGACCCGTCACTATCTTACTACTCACTGACATCTTACAGTTTCAGTAAGGGTTTCAGATATACTACCATTAAAACATCCTTTTCATAAGATGAGTGCTTAGTCTTTTTTATATTATACTCTTGGTGTGGGAACCTTGACTTCAAGCACCACCATATCATAAGTTGTGCTCACGGATTTTTCTTCATAGACCCCCCACGAGAGACCCGGTTTCCCCGATATTGAGGGTCCGGCGCCCCCCTTAGCCCCCACATCCTTGTCCGCAACCACCAGCACCAGACCCCCCTCCCCCTCCCCATCCGAAGACAGGGGGAGTCGCTTAGGGCCTGGTACTGGTTGGAGAGTTCCACCGGAGGAAAAGAGGAAGAGCCTTCCTTTGGCACTTGGCCCTGAGTGGTCTTCCTTCTCGAGTTACTTTTCCTCTTCACTTTTTTGTTTTCCCTCTTCTTTTGCTTTTGCCACCTTTCACTCCCCTCCTCATTCACACCTTCGCTGGATGAGGAAGAGGAAGCTGCGGCTCCATCCTCCCTGACTAACCTCCTGACCTCTTCATCTAGTTCACTGTCCGGGACCTCAGCTGTATTTTCCCCCGAGCTAGGGACCAAGGGCAGGGACATAACCCTGTGTGCCTTTTCCACCTCTCTCCTCGGGCGCTGTTCTCCCTCTCTCACCTCAGGGGGAGGTCTGCTCTTCACCGGTCTCCCGCTTCTACCTCCACTGCTGGACCCTTCCCCGGCTTGCCTGGTCCTCACCTCCTCCTGACCAGCACCCCCCGGATTCAGGCCAACATTGGCATAGGGAGCGCGGACAACGACTAAACGGGTGCCCTAAGACACCACACAGGTTACACCGAATGTCCCTACAGGATTGGGAAGATGACCCACCCCTCCACACATCGCACACCTCTCCACCTTACACCCTGCGCTGAAGTGTGAGGGGCTGTTGCACCTGTGGCACAACTTCGGCTGCCCCTGGTAAAAAATCAGGATTCGGTCCCTACCCAAGAATGTTGAAGTGGGAATGTGGGTAACTGAGTAACCTGAGACCTTCAGTTTTACCATGAAGATCCAGGCCCCTGACCAAATGCCATGTTTGTCCAGATTCTTCTTGGGAATCTGGACCACATCACCATACCTGCTCTGCCAGGTCATAATGTCAAACTCAGAAAGTGACTCGTTACTGGTAAGAACGGTCACTTTCTTTACCGAATTCTGGAAGAGATAGCCTGGACCATAAACCCCCACCATTCAGGGCAAATTCGAGCCAGCTCATACTTAGACCAGAAGAGCTCTAAGCCCTCTGGCATCACAAAGCTGACATCGCAAAAAGGTAGCTCCGTAGGGATGAATCAGGGCATAGATGTCCTCAGCCTTAAAGCCCATCCCCAGGAAAAGCTCCACCACCTTGTCCCTAGAGGGACATGCTTCATTGCCTTCCCACCGGAGATGGACCACATTCCTACGGCCACCACCCTGCCCCGCTGTCGGCAGAGACCACCTAATGTTCTCTGCCTCTTGCTCTCGGAAGGCAGACAAACCATGTTGGTCTATCCAAAATGACAAATCTACCTCCCCTCCCTCCACAGTGATGGACTTCTCTCCCCTCTTCAAGGTGTCCAAGAGGCGCCGTTGCAAGTCACCATACCTAGTGTCTCCTGACAAGGACTGTCCACTACCCGTGGCTGTGATTGCCACAAATGTGCGTACATGCGAGCCGCCTTTGGCTGCGGGCGCCGCAGAGCCTGAGTTTTTTGGCCTCACGCTTGGCTCCTCATTCACACTCGCCCCTGCACCGCCACTACCACCAAGACCAGCCGTTCCACTCGTCACTTCCATACTTACATCCTCTCCTGCTTCCTCACCTGCATCTTCACCACCACCATGCACCCCTTCCATTTCCACCACATCTTGCATCCCATCCACTCCAGTCAGAACAGGCGAGGCATCAACCACTCCTTCTGCAGTCCCGGCATCACTGGCGGGGGCTTCAGGACAGCCGCAGCACTGTCTTCACACCCTTTCTTCCCCTCTGCCTCTTTGGACCCTCCAACCTTCTCTTTGTGCTGGGCATCACCGGGGCTGGGATTTTGGGTGCCAGGCTTCACCGACCTTGCAGGCACGAGCCCACCGGCCGGCTTGCCCCCAACACCCTTGTCCCCTGCATACTGCCCCTCAACCCTTTTTTTCCCCCTTTTAGTCATACCACTGCACACCTCGCCAGCAGCGGCCCTCTCGTCCTTCTCCAACTTCCGAACCTCAGCCAGGATTTTAGTAAAGTCCGCACCAGCTCCTCCTCCAAGACCACCATCCCTGTCTGCGCACGACCCAGAGGCCACGGGAGACAGAGACGGGAATTCCGTTATACTGAAAATGTCTGGCGCCTCCGCCTGCAAAGACTCTTTGCCATCCCTATTGTTTTCCATAGGGATCGCCACACAACCACTCGCCTTATTTTTGCCTTTACTCTCCCCGCCGGACCCACGCCGCAGACCAACATCATGATCCGGGGGCCCCTGACCAGTGGGGGTTACACAGGAGACGGCAGCATCATCAGCATTATTATATACATAACGCATACTCACCGTCTCCTGTGCCTTCTTCTTTGGCCTTTTCTTCTCCTTCCCGGGTCCTGGATCCTCATTCCCGAAGCAGAAATGTTGGAGGCCCACAGGGGACTCCAGCATCCGGATGGTCGTCATAAGTCCTCCAAACCCTGAAGACACCTCCATGTCCTCCTCTTCTGATGTGCTGGAAGCAGGCAAAGCCACCTGCTCAGGATGCAGACCGGGGTACAGGATGGACTCACTGCCGCTGTCGCGCTGCTCCATCAAGGTCTCTGCCACCTCATGTTGAGACTTGCTTCCTTGTTCCATAGCTGCTGTTGCGGTGGGTGGGATGGGGGCGAAGCACAGGTGGGCTTGCTGAGACTTGCAGTACTCTGACTGCATGAGCGCAGTGGTGGGCGGGACCAGGGACGGGACCAGGGGTGGACCTACGGAGTGCAATCTCCCAACCTCTGTGCCTGCACCTACGCCTTCCTCCTCTATCCACACACCTCCCCCTCCACCACCCGCCATGGTGCACCCCTCTCTCTCTTCTTCCATGGCTAGGGCATCTTTTGGGTCAACACCAAGTGCAGCGGTGGGCGGGACACAAGGCGGGACATGGGGCGAGGCATGGGGCGGGGCCGGAGCTCTAGACACACGCTCCTTCTGGCTGCTGTCCTCAGACCTGGGTGCGCCTTCACTTGCCGACAAGCCCCCCCCACACGCCCACTCTCCTTGCCGCCTGCTGGTTAACCCCTTCTGAGCTGAAAAACGCCAATCATTGGCGAATATCTCCATAAAGAGACCCGCTGTCTTCTCTATCTCCACCTGCCGCTGCTTCAGCTCGGCGATTCTATCCTTAACCCTCTGGATCTGGGTAGCAATCGCTGGGCGCTTTTGCGGGGCCGCAGCATTATATAGGGACTTAGCCTGCTGCAGCTCCAGCATGAGTTTTTCTAGCGCCGCCTTCCCCTTCGCATGGCTCCGTAGTATCTCCACCACCCTCTTGGAAAAGCTCTCTGCCGACTCATCCGAGCCCCTCTCGGCCCATGGGGTCCCTCCTTTGCTCCCATTAGGTTTGCCAGACCCTTTGTTAGCTGGCGTGCTCACCGTAGTTGCTGCTGCTTCCTGCTGGGACAGTCTCTCAGACCTCCTCACGGTCTCCTCTGAATCCATGTTTAGTCCTCCGTCTCCATCCGGCCCCGACCGGGAGGGCCGGAGCCCGGGGATGTTCCCTGACACCCTTACCTCTGTCCTGGGAAGAAAAGAGGCTAGGGTCGGGTACACAAAAAGTCCTGGCTGGAGCTTCCCAGGAGCTCCTACACACAGCTCACTCACTGCACAGTCCACAGGCCACACCTCCACCACTTCCTGCTACTGCAGCTGCCGGCATGAGACTTGCCCTCCAATATATCCTTGTAAAAGGATTTAAAGTGTACTCATTCAAATTAGAGAGACAATTTAAATAAAAAAGATTAGACCTGCCTCCACCGCAGGGGGCTCACTCGACCCACCAGTGGACAGGCACCAGTATTGGGAGAGGGGGGCTGGCTGTCAGGGTCCACCGCAGCTCTGGCACAAACCCGGCGACTAGCAGGTCGCACGGGCAGGAATGGACTGGCCATGTCGGCTTCGCACTTTTTTTGGTTTTAGAAGGGCATGTCATGCCTATATCTGTGTCTCCTCGTCCTTTTACTCCTCCACCTCTTTTCTTTTCACATGACTATATGTACCTGTCACTTTTCCATGTGTTAGTTGTGTCTTTTGTGCAGTTTGTCAGCTTTTGGACACCTTTGAAGTGTTTTCTATGTGTTTCTATGTGTTTTTGTTTGCCTGCCATTGGTTTTAACAGTGTTCGACAGTGTTCGATGAACAGTTTGTCGAACATATGGGTGTTCGACTAACCGAACCGAACTCGAACACTACGGGGGTGGCTCAACACTAGCCGTGATGCCGGGACCATGGATTGTTGTCAAGAAAAATATGTCCCTTTTGTCTTTGAACTTGACCACAAGCATGTTGCCGCTACATTGGGCTCGGCTCTCACCCTTTGGGAGAGGCTGCTCAATTAGCGACAAAGGGAGACCCCTTTGGTTTTTGCGCACAGTACCGCAAGCTGCGGTAGGTCTGGCAGAGAGGGATTGAAATAGTGGGATGCTTGTATGAAAGTTATCAATGTACAGATGGTAACAGGTGATCACAGGGACGGGGGGTGATTACTGGGGCAGGGGGGTGGTTTCTGGGGCAGGGGGTGGTTGCTGTGGCAGGGGTGATCACAGGGCCGGGGGATTATTACAGTAGAGGCGAGGTGATCAGAGAGGCAGGGTGGTGATTACTGGGGAAGGGGAGGTGAAATCAGGCAGCAGAGGGGAGAGGAGGACAGCAGGAAAAGGTCGTGGCAGCAGCAGGCGGTGAGATCAGTGCAGCGGCAGCAGGCATGGAGATCGGCGCAGCGGTGGCAGCAGGTGGCGATCGGCGGTGGTAGCAGCAGGCAGGGACCTGTCAGATGTCAGGGCAGCAGGCAGAACCTCGCTCTTCACCTTCCACGGACGGCATGAGGCTGAAGAGCGAGGGCAGCCATACCTGACACCGCCCCTCCACATCTGATTGGAGGGATAGCGTCACGTGGACGCTAGCTCAAATCAGATCTGGGGGGGTGACACAGAGGTCACCAAGCTCCAGCCAATGGCTGATGCCATTGCAGCATCAGCCATTGCTGGAATGTAATATTTCACCAAGTTCCATTGGTGAAACATTACAATCGCTCTGATTGGCTGTTTCACTTTCAACAGCCAATGTGAGCGATCGTAACCACGGGGGGGTAAGCCACCCCCCCTGGGGTTTTCTGCAGGTTGTCCTGTATCTGCTGGTCGGGTGACATTTCAGTGACCCCGGTCACCCGACCCGCAGGAACGCGATTTTCACCATGACACCTACGTAGGTCTCACAGGTCGTTATGGCACAGGTTTTCACGACGCCTACGTAGGCGTCATGGGTCGGGAAGTGGTTAATGCATCTTAATTAAACCCTACTCAGTCAACAGAAACCAATGTCTCCTGTAACAGAATTAAAATAATGAACAACAATATTCCTCACCTGTCAGTAGAAAAGATAATAATCCATTTGTTGATAGTTGCTAATTATAGGGGAACCCTTCATAATTTTTTGGGGGTCCTCCATTTTAATAATCAGGAAAGGCCAAGTATTCATCTGTTAGCTGTTATTATTAGCCTAGGAACCTTTGTGAATTGTGTCTCTTTCCCAGAATATTAACATTAGCACCCAGCCGTCGGCTTTCCCTCAGCTGTTTATAAAAATTTGCAGAGGGGCCGTCTGTGTTTGTATGCATGTGTGTATATGTGTGTGTGTATTTTGCATGCCTTGTGTAATGTCCACACAAGCTCCAGGTTAACCCCTTAACGACCGCTGATACGCCTTTTAACGATGGCAGTTAAGATTACTTATTCCTCAGCGCTGCTTTTTAACTGAGCTGAGAAATTAATGTGTAACGTCCCCCAGCATCGGAAATTCTCCAGGGTCTCACCTACTGGTGGTAGCTGAGACGCCAGAGGACATGATTCTGGTTTGTTTTTATCGACCCCAGTGTTGCGATCACCGTTAGTCACGGAATAACAGCGACCGCAAAATAAAGTCAGATTTCTCATTTAATTTCTCTCTCCTCTAATGTGATTGCATATCAGAGGAGAAAGAAATGGGGTCACCGATACACCCTTGGTCCCTTCAGTGTCTCTGCACCCTCCTGCATCCCCTCATGAGGTTCCCCGGCCGGCAGTGTCTTCTTCCAGGAAGAGAATGGTGCATTTTCCTATTATCTCATTTTGATCACTGTGATAGACCCTATCACAGTGATCAAAATAAAAAAATAGTAAACCAAATCCCCCTTTATCACCACCTTATTTAGGTAAATATAATAAAATAAAGAAATTATTTCCAATTTTCCATTAGGGTTAGGGTTGGGCTAGGGTTAGGGTTTGGCCAGGGTTAAGGTTGGGGCTAGAGTTAGAATTTGGGCTAAGGTTAGAGTTGGGGCTAGGTTTAGGGTTAGGGTTGGGCTAAAGTTAAGGTTGGGCTAAAGTTAAGGTTGGGCTAGGGTTAGGGTTGTGAGTAGGGTTAGGGTTGTTGTTAGGGTTATGGTTAGGGTAGGGACTAAGGTTAGGGGTGTGTTGTGGTTAGGGTTGTGGTTAGGGTTACGGTTGGGAATAGGGTTACGGATGTGTTGGGATTAGGGTTTGAGCTAGAATTGGGGGGTTCCACTGTTTAGGTACATCAGGAGGTCTCCAAATGCGATATGGCCCCGCCATTGATTCCAGCCAATTTGGTGTTCAATTAGTCAAACGGTGCTCTCTCCCTTCTGAGCCCTGCCATGCACCCAAACAGTGGCTTTCCCCCACATACGGGGTATTGTTGTGCTCAAGAGAAATTGCACAACAAATTTTGTGTTCCATTTTCTACTGATACCCTTGTGAAAATAAAAAAATTGGTTCCAAAATAAATTTTTTGTGAAAAAAGTAAAATGTTCATTTTTCCTTCCACATTGCTTTAGTGAATGTGGTTATGCACACCTTGTGGGATGCAGTTTTTTGAATGGTGTCACTTTTGAGTATTTTCCGTTATATTGACCCCCAAACTCACTTCAAATGTGAGGTGGTCCCTAAAAAAAGGTTTTGCAAATTTTCTTGGAGAGATGAGAAATCGCTCATCAACTTTTAACCCGTATAACATCCTAACAAAAATAAATTATGGTTCCAAAATTGTGGTGATGTAAAGTTGACATGTTGGAAATGTTATTTAATAATTATTTTGTGTGACACCACTCTCTACTTTACTTGTACAAAAATTAAAATTGCAAAATTTCCTTTTTTTTCATAAATAAATGCAAGTTATATCGAAGAAATTTTATGACTAACATTAAGTACAATATGTCATGAAAAAACTTTCTCAGAATCAGTGGGATATGTTGAAGCATTCCAAAGCTATAACTTCATAAAGTGACAGTGGTGAGAATTGTAAAAATTGGTTTGGTCATTAAATACCAAAATTGTCTCTATTACTAAAGGGTTAAATTGACATGTTTGCCCTTTGTGATAAATAAGTGGGTTTTGGGTTGCCGTTTGAGCACTCAGTCTCTAAAAGGTTCGCCATCACTGCTATAGGACTTGCAATTGCTCATTTTGTCCTTCTACCCAGTTCATTCTTCTTTTATGACATTACGTGATTAAAATGGACTAATGGAATCCTTCTAAGTTCTACAGTACATAGAAACAAGAAGTCTTTTTTCCTGCATGAGTAAGCATTAGAACTATATAATTATACAAATGTGACACAAAGAAGGGAATTGAGTCGTCACTATTATGTAATTGACTTGGTAAACTCCTGTGTGAACTCGGTCGGACATAAAAAGCCCAAAGTGTGTGGAGGTGCTAAGCAGTCCCACAAGGGAAAAAGGCACAGCAAGTGGGAAGTAGGAGAGGACAGAAAGGTGTGGCACAGGAGACAATGGCCATTTCAAGAAAGAGTGCTCTTTGGGGGTCAAACTACTCTCCCTCTGCTTAATATAAGATTTAAAGGAAGATATAAAATAAAGAAAAAGTTTTTTTTATTGATATTGTTGAGTTCTTTCTTTTTCAGTGGACAAAATACAATTCTACATGACTGCTAAGTCCCTGGAAGCCCAGCTCCTCCTCCTCTTTGACTCCTGTCCGATCTGCACTGTTCCTTCCCCTGGGACTTTGCAGTGATGTAGGATTTTAGTGCTAATGATGACTCATGTAGGGAATAGAGACTCCATATAATATGATGACTGCAATATATTAAGAGGATATAAACTTTGATGGGAGTGCTTCTTTAACAAAATCTTTTTACAGTTATTAGCTTTGAGGGGACTCCAATCAATTTGATTAATTGATAATATTAGCTAAGCCCCCATTCAGAAAAAATAGCTGTTGATCGAGTGAGCCAGCTATATCAAGTCCACAATGAACAAGAACAATTTGTTGCGCGCTCTTGTGCTCTCTGCAAGGTAGCCACTGATATATTCCTCTGGCAGCAGCTTATCTCCCCAAGTATTAATGGATCCTAAAGGTCAAGAGTAGAGATGAGCGACTTTGGCTCCAGGAGGGTCGAGTCGGGTTTCGGACCACCCGACTTTCCCAAAAGTCGAGTCGAACGAAGTCGGCCGACTAACGGAAAAGGTCGAGTCGGAGTCGAAAATCCGACCTCAATGCAAGTCAATGGGGAATAAAAGTCAGCAGGGAGTGGAGGACAGTAAACACACCTACAGTGCCCATTTCAATGCCAACGACATCAATTCTTAAGACTTAAACTCGTCAACCTTAATTTTCTTTATAATAATAGGAATGCATTGAAAACTGGGGGTTATTTGGCTAAATTTGTGGGGGGGAGGCAGGCAATGTTCAATACAGTATATGATGAGCTCCACATAATGCTCCAGTATATGATGGGCCCCATGGATGATGCTGCAGTGTATGATGGGCCTATATAATGTTCCATATATAATGGGCTCCATATGATGCTCCAGTATATGATAGGCCCCATGGATGATGCTCCAATGTATGATGGGCCTATACAATGCTCCATATATAATGGGCCCCATATAATTCTCCATTGTATAATGGGCCTCGTATATAATGCTCCAGTGTATGATGGGCCCCATTTATAATGCTCCGGTGTATGATGGGCCCCATATAAAATGCTCTAGTGTATAATGGGCCATATCTATGATGCTCAAGTGTATGATGGGCCCAATATATAATTCTCCAGTGTATAACGCTCCCCATATATTGCTACAAACATAAAAAAAATGAAATACCTCTCCTCGCTGGGCATTGCTCTACTCTGGACTCCTCAGCGTCACCATCTTCCAGCTCTCTGCACTGTGACTGTTCAGGCAGAGGGCGCACAGACATGACGTCATCGAGCTCTCTGACCTAAATGTCACTGTAAGGAAACGCGGAAGGCGGCACAGCGGTGGAGCAGAGAGAGGTAAGTATTGCAAATGCTGGGCCCTGAGCAAGCGGGGGGCCCACTCGTGGGCTACGGCACTGGCACAGGGCCCCTCATAGTACACGGGTGTATCTGACGGCGAGTGGGCCCCCCAACATCAGAGACACCGGCATACTATGAGGGGCCCTGTGCCAGTGCCGTGGCCCACGAGTGGGCCCCCCACCTGCTCAGGGCCCCGGCACTTGCCCGGGTGCAGCAGGTGCTGACGCCGGCCCTGGGGGGGTACAGCCCAGTTAGAGAGATGAAAAAACTTGCATATGTTGAGGTGTAGGCTAGACGTTCCGCAGCTGCAAATGGAGGAATTGGAGAAGTCGGAGGAAGAGGAGGACAAAGCGAGCCATTTTGCTGGCAATCTATGTGTCAACAGGGGAAGGTGGTACAAAATCCTTTGAAACCCAGGCACAGTTCATTTTAATGAAGGTGAGATCACCTACATTTTGGGTCCACAGCCGGGTCCTTCTTTCTGTCAGGATGGATCCAGCAGCACTGAAGACTTTCTGATAGCACACTACCAGCAGGGCAAGCGAGCTCCTGTAAGGCATATTGTGCCAATTCAGGCCAGGTGTCCAGTATACAGGGCCAGCAGTCAAAGGGGAATGAACTATGAGGGAGAACATCGATAGGGGAGGAGAGATAATTTTGAATCATAGTTGACAACTGCTGTCTCCTGTCTGTTGCAATCGATTCAGTATTACAGTCGTGTGAGCGTTACTCGAGAAATCAGACCATAACATGGTCATGAAACGCCTGTCTCCAACACCTCTTACATTTGGCCCAGTACAGCTCTTGGTAAAACCTGCACTGCTGCTGTGTGCTGTGAATGCCTCTAACAAACGGTTTACCAGTGTTGCTTGTTTGTTTGCCAATATTAGCTCTAGGTTCTCCTGTGGCATGATGTTCTGTAATTTGCCTTTATAGCGTGGATCGAGGATGCTGGCCAACTAGTAGTGGTCATCCTTCATAATTTTGGCAATGCGGGGGTCCCTTTTTAGGATCCGCAAGACATAATCACACATGTGGGCCAATGTTCCAGGTGTCAAATATGCACTGCCAGTGGTGGGTGGAGGAGCACTTTCTGCCAAGTCCACATCCCTCCATTCACACACAAACCCTGTACCTGACCTTGGCAAGCCAACATTTTCGCTTGCCCCCTCATCCTCCTCCTCCTCCTCTTCCTCTTCTTCCTCCACCTCATCCAGGACAGTTCCCTGAGCAGACAATGCCTGACTGTCATCAAGGCTTCCCTCCTCCCCCTCCGCTGTAGACGCCTGATCCTTAATGTGCATTAAAGTTTGCATGAGCAGACGCATAAGTGGGATGCTCATGCTTATGATGGCGTCATCAGCGCTTAACAGCTATGTGCATTCCTCAAAACACTGAAGGACTTTACAGAGGTCTTTCAGCGTTTGACCACTGCACACCCTACAACTCGATGTCTGCCCTCAAACTACCTGCCCGTATATCCTCCCACAAATGCATTACAGACGGATGTGCGAGCACAGTCTTTGCACCTTATGGAGCAGGGCTGGTAACTCTGGATAATTATTTATGAAGCACTGCACCACCAGGTTCAAGGTGTGAGCCAGGCAAGGTATGTGTCTGAGTTTTGCCAGGACTATGGCCACCAAAATTACGGCCGTTATCACTAAATACCTTGCCTGGCTCAAGATGTAGACTGCCCAGCCATAACTCAGTTTCTCGCTGCAAGTAGTCGGCCACTACCTCTGCGGTGTGTCTGTTATCGCCCTAAGACATCATCTTTAAAACAGCCTGCTGACGCTTACCACTAGCTGTTCGATAGCGGGACAACTCGTGTGCAACACTGGCAGCTGCGGATGGAGTGCTCATGTGACTGTGCTCTGTCAACAAGCTTTTGCTTCTGGAGGAGGGTCGAATGCCTACAGCCAACTGTTGCCTATACCGTTGGCGAGGCAGCACTGTCCCACCGCCGCTGTCCCTTGTGGACCCTGCATCCACCACATTAACCCAGTGTGCAATGATGGACATGTAACGGCCTGGCCATGCCTACTGGCCCATGCATCTGTTGTGAGGTGCACTTTTCCACTCACTGATTGTTTTGGTGCATAGACAATGCGGTCTTTCACATGCAGGTGGAGGGCAGGGATGGCTTTTCTAGAAAAGAAGTGCCGACTGGATAGGTCATAGTGTGGGACAGCGTAGTCCATGAGATCTCGGAATGCTGCACTTTCAACCAAATGGAATGGCATCATCTCTAATGATATCAGTTTGGCAATGTAGGCATTCAAAGCCAGTGAGGTTTTGTAGTCCGTCCACGCTTGTAAGTGCATGGTGTTTAAATGTCTAAGTATTCAATCTTCATAGATTTTTCCCTCGGCTAAAGGTCCTTCAGCACTTCTTACAGATAACCTTTGCCTCAGCAGTAGGATTTTGGTAAAAAAAGTGCCACACTGCACTCTTACTAATATGGGATAAATTTTCAGGGCTTGCACGCTTTGCTAATCTGACTGTATGGCCACGCTGTCCTGCAACTCTTTTTGTTTTCTTAACAAGTTTTTGGACTGCTATGGGCCTGCCAGATAACCGCAGCTGCGATGTCGATGCCTGCTGTGGATTCTCCTCCCCTTCTGAGCTATTGCCAGCGGCACCCTCTTCCCCCTATGGATGACAATCCGAGTCAACAACTGGGTCATCCATCACCTCCTCTTCAATTTCATGTGCACCTTCCTCTGTGTCACCGTGTAAGGTGGTATAGTATGTGGGAAGGGGCACCTGAGCTTCATCAGGGTCAGAATCTGGCTCAGTAGACTGCAAGGGCAATACAGTGCTCTGGGTGCATGTACCAGCAGAATCATATAGCAGTGGCTGTGCATCAGTGCACTCCATGTCATATTCGGGGGCAGCACGGTGGCTCAGTGGATAGCATTGCAGCGCTGGAGTCCTGGGTTCAAATCCCACCAAGGATAACATCTGCAAGGAGTTTGTATTTTCTCCCCGTGTTTGCGTGGGTTTCCTCCAGGTGCTCCGGTTTCCTCCCACACTCTAAAAACATACTGATAGGGAATTTAGATTGTGAGCCCCTTCTGGGACAGCAATGATAATGTGTGCAAACTGTAAAGCGCTGCGGAATATGATAGCGCTATATAAAAATAAAGATTATTATTATTATTATTATTATTATATTCATCTTGGACTGGGGAATTCAGGATTTCAATTGATAACCCAGGCATGTTATGTGAAAAGAGCTCCATGGAGTAATCTGAAGTGTGGCCTGCCGCATCCTTCACTTTTGGTGGGGGTGAAGGACACTAGGAAAGGTGTTGTTCCTGACAAGGAGCGTGCACTGATGACTCAGTGCTTGCAGTTATTGAAACTTCAGAAGAGGTGGTGATAGAACTGGAGGCTGTTTCGGCAATGTAAGCCAAATCCTGTTCCTGATGCTCCGGCTTTAAAAGCGGTTTACATACTCCCAGAAAAGGGAGCCTTCCAGGCCTTCTGGAGCCAGACGATGACGCAGGCTCAACACCTCCTGCCTTAGGTGCTATTGTGTTTTTAGCAGTACCAGCAGATGCACCACCACCACCATCAGTACCAGCTGGCCCCCCCGCCCACATCTGTTTCAATCTCCGTTTATATTTCCGGAGTCACACAGACGCTCTCTCAGTATGGATTTCACCGTAATACAAAGAGCAGATATACGGTACGGTACTGCATCACAAACGTACAGCTGTATACGTTGTAGGGGAAAATTGAAATCTCCGTATTTATTTCCGGAGTCACACACAGATAGTCAGCACGTATTTGTCCGTGATACCAGCCGGTACACGGTAGTGTGTGGGGAGAGTACAGGTCTATATGATGTGGGAAAAAATGAATGTTCGGTAACTGTGCAGAAAAAAAGAATAAAAGTATTAGTGCTGTGTAAAAAGCAGTCTGCACAGCAGTGTACACACAGCAATACAGCTATCAGGCAGCCTAACAACCAGCGCTGCTGCACACAAGAATATCCTCCCCTGTCACTGCACACTAACTGTACAGCACTATTTCTATCAGCACAAGCAAAGAAGAACTTCTCTTTCCAGCCCTAACTCTCTCCCTACTGATAAACAGCAAGCAACCTCTCCCTACTGTTAAGATCGGCAGAAGTAAAATGGCGGTCGGCGGTCAGGGCATTTATAGACACTATGATGCCCCCCAAAGCAAGCCAATCACTGCAATGCCCTTCTCTAAGATGGTTGTGGACGCTGCCCATGTCATCTCGTTGCCCACAATGTACGTCCTTGCTCATTGGCTGAAAAAAGGCGCCTGAACGCATTCTGGGAAATTCGACTTTGGCGCTCATTTTGCCAACCGCATGACCGACTGCACACTATGGTCAGTTTTCGGCCAACGAAACCTGACTTTGGCAAAAGTCGGCGACTTTTGAATCTGACCGACCTGTTTCGCTCAACTCTAGTCAAGAGGCCCCAATACACATTAGACTGTCAGTTGTTTTTAGGGACATTGGTCTGTCAATGTTAGCCTAATGTGTATGGGGTCTTGAAGTCTGTAGTTGACCAGAAAACTTATCAGTTTAATCTACCGTATTTTTCAGACTATAAGACGCACCGGACCATAAGACGCACCCGACCATAAGACGCACCTGTCCATTAAACTCACCCCAAATTTTCAGAAGGAAAATAGGGGAAAAAAATTAATGTGGCAAATGGGGGTCCATCTTACAGTCCAAATTCAGCTTTCCCTGGGGGATCAGCAGAGCTGGTGAAGTGGGGTCACAGGGGGTGTTCGGTGGTCCGGCGATATGACTCTCAACCCAGACTTGTGTGACAGGTGCGGTTGCTTCCAGGAAATACCATCCCAGACTGGTGTGGCAGGTACGGCAGTGTTGCTCTGTGGTGTGGGGGGGCATCTTGTGAAAGCCTGGAGGCCCGGCATATCCATTGCTGTGATGCGGTGTCCTCTGGGAAATCCCATCCCAGACTGGTGAG
Organism: Oophaga sylvatica; assembly: GCA_033576555.1. Taxonomy (NCBI): domain Eukaryota; kingdom Metazoa; phylum Chordata; class Amphibia; order Anura; family Dendrobatidae; genus Oophaga; species Oophaga sylvatica. The sequence goes on along the minus strand of JARQOD010000005.1, from coordinate 324,309,736 downwards.
GCTGGTGCGGCAGGCTCAGCGGTGGTGCTCTGTGGTGTGGGGGACTCCGCCGGCATCTTGTGAAAGCCCGGAAGCCCCGCATATCCATTGCTGCGATGTGGTGGCTTCCGGGAAAATGAATATGAATCCATAAATAGCAAAGCATACAAATACATGTACAGTACAGACCAAAAGTTTGGACACTCCTTCTCATTTAAAGATTTTTCTGTATTTTCATGACTGTGAAAATTGTGCATTCACACTGAAGTCATCAAAACTATGAATTAACACATGTGGAATTATATACTTAACAAAAAAGTGTCAAGCAACTGAAATTATGTCTTATATTCTTGGTTCTTCAAAGTAGCCACCTTTTGCTTTGATGAGTGCTTTGCACACTTTTGCCTTTCTCTTGATGAGCTTCAAGAGGTAGTCACCGGAAATGGTCTTCCAACAATCTTGAAGGAGTTCCCAGAGATGCTTAGCACTTAATGGCCCTTTGCCTTCACTCTGTGGTCCAGCTCACTCCAAACCTTCTCGATTGGGTTCAGGTCTGGTGACTGTGAAGGCCAGGTCATCTGGCGTAGCACCCCTTCACTCTCCTTCTTAGTCAAAAAGCCCTTACACAGCCTGGATGTGTGTTTGGGGTCATTGTCCTGTTGAAAAATAAATGATGGTCCAACTAAACGCAAATCCGGATGGAATAGCATGCCGCTGCAAGATGCTGTGGTAGCCATGCTGTTTCAGTATGCCTTCAATTTTGAATAAATCCCCAAGAGTGTCACCAGCAATGCACCCCGACACCATCACACCTCCTCCTCCATGCTTCACGGTGGGAACCAGGCATGTAGAGTCCATCCGTTCACCTTTTCTACGTCGCACAAAGACATCGTGGTTGGAACCAAAGATCTCAAATTTGGAGTCATCAGACCAAATCACAGATTTCCACTGGTCTAATGTCCATTCATTGTGTTCTTTAGCCCAAACAAGTCTCTTCTGCTTGTTGCCCGTCCTTAGCAGTGGTTTCCTAGCAGCTATTTTACCATGAAGGCCTGCTGCACAAAGTCTCCTCTTAACAGTTGTTGTAGAGATGTGTCTGCTGCTAGAACTCTGTGTGGCATTGACCTGGTCTCTAATCTGAGCTGCTGTAAACCTGTGATTTCTGAGGCTGGTGACTCGGATAAACTTATCCTCAGAAGCAGAGGTGACTCTTGGTCTTCCTTTCCTGGGGCGGTCCTCTTATAAGCCAGTTTCTTTGTAGCGCTTGATGGTTTTTGCAAGTGCACTTTGGGACACTTTCAAAGTTTTCAAAATTTTTCGGACTGACTGACCTTCATTTCTTAAAGTAATGATGGCTACTAGTCTTGAGCGATACTGCTCGATATCTAAAAATATCGGATCGGAATGGTATCGCCGATATCACTAAATATCGTCGATATCCGATTCCGATACCGGAAGTCCCATGTAAGTCTATGGGAACAAAATATCGCAACTAAAAAAACACTTTCTTTCGTTGTAAACACAAAATATACACACATAGAATACATATATATATATAATAACATGTCATTGTGACATAATATATATATATATACATATATTTATAGTTTATAGCACTTCTACATAGTAAAATAGACTCTGATTCAATTGCAGGGTAAAGCCGTGACATACCCCATAGAAGTCGACGGGCTCGGTGCCGAGTACCCCCAAAACCTCTGGCTCTGTGCGACTCAACTTGGGCGTCACGAACAGGATTCTGTAGCTCGCTATAAGCGAGTCCTGTGTGCCTGAATTGAACTGGTTTTGTGCTTGAGAATTGCTAAAATCATCAGAGAATGTATTTGCCATTTTTTCGCCATATCTGCGTCACGACGAGGCACTGGTGAAGAAGAAGGGCGTGCTCTTCGTGGGTGTACACTCACTCAGTGGCGCGAAAACGATGGCCGACCACTCTAAATGTTACTGCAATGTAAGATCGCGCCCCACAGCTCTTGAGTTCCGCCTCCTCATCCTCCTCAGTGTGCGGAAACTAACATGAAGGTCCCGCCTCACTACAAAAGAGGGGCCCTCTCCAGATGCTAATGACTCATGTGACTTGGCAGAGATGGCTAATGGACACGAGCAGAAATGTGAAGGGATGGAGCAGTCAGAGCTCTCCCCCACGGAAGCGACCCGATCGCCACGGAACCACCGTTGGGCACCCGGCCTGGAAACCCTCCTACGCTGCAAGAAGCGGAGGATACCCTGAGAGACCTGGCCCGGCACCAGGAGGAGGTCGCCAGGATGGAAGCCAGCTGGCGTGCCCTAAAACTAAACTTGGAGCGGCGCCAATCCCTCTTACCTGAAGTGTCTGTACCGGAAGGTGAGGCACCCGTTCTAGTAGAGGAGTCGTGCGGGCATCCCAGCCCTTGCAATGTGATCCGGTTGACGTTGTCGCAGTGGAGGCACCCGTTCCTGCAAAAAACGCTGCACGGCAGCACCCCAGATCCCGCTGTCTGCCCCCGTCGCTGAGACAGAAGAAGCGACACCCGTCCTCATGGAGGAGGCCGCGCAGGCACCAGAGGTCTACCTGTCTGTACCGGAGCCCCGACTGTCATCTGTTCCAGAGCCGGCTGCTTCCTCCGCAGGTGAGCGCCGCCAGGACTGTCACAAACCGGACATCGTAAGCTGCAGTTTGATGGTGGAGACATGGAGATGCTGGTGGAGGAGAATTACAACCGGCGTCAGGAGGAAGAGTGTAGACGTCGGGAGAGAGAAGCCGAGCGACAAAGGGAGCAGCGCGAATCCCAGAAGCTTCGCCAACATCACATCGAGAAGGACCGGGCAGATAAGGACCGGATGAGAAAAATAAAAGTACGGTGAGGGAGCCGCGGCGTAAGGGTGCAGTACGGAGCTTTAAATTGAAAGCTGGTTGGGGCTTCATCCAGGAGCCTGGACTTTATTTAGAAGTGTTTGTGACCCGGCGGGACGTGGAGACTCACCTCCCAGAAGGACACCCGGGGAGGGACCTGTTGCCAGGAGACTTGGTAACTTACACCCGACACTGGGGTTACAATGGATGGTATGCCCTAAATGTCACCAGGTGCGACCCCTACTCCCCAGAGTGTCAGGAACCTGTGAGACCCTCGGAGCCTTCAGCCTCCCACATCCAGGCCTCTGCACAAGTGCCCACCCCACGCCGTAAATCTCCCCAGCCTCCCTCAGTGGTCTCCTCAGCAGCCCCAGCTATGGACATGATAATGATAGCTGGCCCGTACCCGGCGCCTGTTAGGCCCCCTGGGGTTCGTTCAGTCCGGGACATAGGGCTCCAGACCCGGAGGGAGATGAAAGAGGTGGCCACACAGACACAGATAGCGGGTCACGACTTGACTGTACAGGCCACACGACGTCATCAGGTCCTGGTGGTCCTTGGTGTCTCGGATGTTTGGCAAGCATCAGAAGAGTACCAGGTGGTACCTGGAACACCCCGCCAAAGAATTATAAATAACCCGGACAGGGTCCCTGTATGTAAATAGTTAAATTGTTGATGTACCCGGACGGGTGAATGTTCATAAAAAAGTTTTTTAATTTAATAAAAAAAACAACACAGTTTTCATTACTTTTATTACAGTCTCATCCTGCGACGCCATCGATCTCCTGTAAAAAAATGAAAAAAAAAAACAGCAGTATACCACCTGTCCGACGCAGTCCATAGTAACGAGTGTCCCACGACGATCCAGCTCTGCTACATCAGAATGACATCAGAGGCAGGCAGGCAGGCAGAGCCTGTCATCCCGGCGCAGCACAGCTGATTACCTGCTTCCCCGGCGGTGACGTCATCGGACTGGTTTACGGCTGGGATTACCCTGCAGTCACTGCAGTTATCGCGAAAAACTGCATGTGACCGCCAGGGAGAAGATAATGGCGGCCATCAAGCAGTCCAGGACGTGACCGCAGGAGATCTTCTGCCAGGTAAGTGCCGCTGACTCCTGACAGACCCGACCGACGGACACTCACAGTGACAGTGACAAATCCGATTCCGGTATCCGATATGACGAAAATATCGGTACTCGGAATCGAAAGCCCGATACAGCTAATATCGGCCGATACCCGATATTTGCAGTATCGTATCGCTCAACACTAATGGCTACTCATTTTTCTTTACTTAGCTGCTTTTTTCTTGCCATAATACAAATTCTAACAGTCTATTCAGTAGGACAATCAGCTGTGTATCCGCAAGACTTCTGCACTACACAACTGATGGTCCCAACCCCATTTATAAGGCCAGAAATCCCACTTATTAAACCTGACAGGGCACACCAGTGAAGTGAAAACCATTTACGGTGACTACTTCTTGAAGCTCATCAAGAGAATGCCAAGAGTGTGCAAAGCAGTCATCAAAGCAAAAGGTGGCTACTTTGAAGAACCTAGAATATAAGACATAATTTAAGTTGTCACACACTTTTTTGTTAAGTACAGTTATATGAAAAAGTTTGGGCACCCCTATTAATCTTAAGCTTAATGTTTTATAAAAATTGGTGTTTTTGCAACAGCTATTTCAGTTTGATATATCAAATAACTATTGGACTCAGTAATGTTTCTGCCTTGAAATGAGGTTTATTGTACTAACAGAAAAAAATTGCAGTCTGCATTCAAACAAAATTTGACAGGTGCATAAGTATGGGCACCCTTATCATTTTCTTGTTTAAATACTCCTACCTACTTTTTACTGACTTACTAAAGCACATTTTTTGGTTTTGTAACCTCATTGAGCTTTGAACTTCATAGCCAGGTGTATGCAATCATGAGAAAAGCTACTTAAAGTGGCCACTTACAAGTTGTTCTCCTGTTTGAATCTCCTTTGAAGAGTGGCATCATGGGCTCCTCAAAACAACTGTCAAATGATCTGAAAACAAAGATTATTCAACATAGTTGTTCAGGGGAAGGATACAAAAAGCTGTCTCAGAGATTTAACACTAGGACTACTGGACTCGTGACCCCGCCTAGAACTACTGAAAGGAGTCATTTTGACTCCTTGCTTGTTTTCGTTTATTTTTAGAGTTTCATTTGTGGTTATTTATTAATAATTATATTTTTTGTAACGTATTATTATTGTGAGATCCAACAGTAATGCTTTTGATTGTTTTTTTTCTGCTTTTCTTATTTTTTACAGAAAATAACAATAATTATAATAGACGTTTTTCAAACATTTTTTTTTATTCAAGTGCACACATATAAACAACAACTGAAGAACAAAAAGCAGAGAAAATGTAGGTGGAGGAGCATAAAAATGAAAATATGGCGCAGAATTCACCTTCTAAACATTTGGTGTTTCGCATTTTAGGCATTGCCTTTGATTTATGGCAGTACATTGCCCACACAAAGACTTACCACAAGTCTTACAATTGCCGACAGATCTATTTTTCTTGCACTTTTCTTTGATCTGGCAAAATTTTGTTTGAACCATCACTTCTGAGCATGTAGAAACTTGGGACGTGGAACCCTTTTCCCTATCTGTGACATAAGGACCACTCAACTCTCTCACAAGCGTTTGCAAAAATGCCTTGCGTGACATTTTTTGGTGGGTTATCTCATTGAATATTATCCATGCATTTATACCCGCAAAGTCTAAGGCATTTTCAAATGCATGAACAGGCCATCTCCTTGTGCATGTTCGTGTGGTATATTTTCGTGCCATCTGATCCACTACATCTACTCCATATTTTGTTTCATTGTAAAACTTTACCGTTTCTGGAGTTTTTTTGCGGAATCAGACGCAACAACAACATCTGGATGGACGGAACTCAAAATGACAACATTTTTGTTGGGCTTTCCTTGATATACTGTAAGTGTAAAATTGTCTTCATTTCTAAACACTTTAGTGTTGTACAATTCCTCTTTCATGGATTTTATTTCTTTAGGCACTTCTCGCCTTATCTTGTTCAGTGTTCCCACGATGGTTGCTTCCTTTGCTTTTTAGCTGTTTAGCTAATTTTACTGAAGTAAAATAATTATCGGTTGTAACATTGCGACCTTTTTTCAAAAAACGGGTCCAATAACTTCATTACCACATGGTCAGCTAAACGGTCCTCAGCACGGCGTGTGTCATCTTTGCCTAGATAAGGGAAGCCATTTGACAGATATATGCTTTCCTTATCAACAGCTAGCCAATATTTGTGGCCATATTTATCTGGTTTGGAAGGCATGTACTGCGTGAATGGACACCTAGTTTTGCTTGGGAAAAGTTGCTCATCCACCGTTATGTATGGGCCAGGTTTGTAACACGCAATACAATTTTCAATAAACCTGTACCACACAGTAGAAAATAGAGCAAACTTGTCCGTTTGCAGTCTCTCCGATCGAGTCGATTTCTCATCAAATCTGAGAAACCTCATAATTTCAACAAAGCGGTCCCTAGACATTGTCGCTTTGCAAAACGGTATTCCCCAGTCATTACACCAAATACTGCTAATCGAGTGACGGTTCGTGCCAGATATTCCACGAGCATAGAATATCGCAATTAACGCATCTAGCTCCTCATCAGATAGAGTAAACTGTAAATTATTGTTCCTGCATGCTTCTGCAAGCGTACAGTTCTTTATATGTGTCAATATATATGAATCAAAAATTAGCATAAGAGCCTAGAGTAAACAAGCTATTTTGTTCAGCATTACACAGTAATACAAGCAGGTAAAACACAAGGAAAATGTGAAAAGTTGACATGTAAATTGAACTACATCTATATGAACATCAGGGTAAATAAGACAGAGTGAAAAAATTATGCACAAAACTTTATAGCAACATTTAGTGACAAAAGGACCTCAAAATATAGTAGGGAGTCAAAATGACTCCCTTCAGTAGTTCTTGGTAAATTTTGAAAAAAAAACGTGCAAATTTTTCACCAAAATTATTTATTCTCACAAAATCTTTTTTCACATCATATTTGAGGAAAAGTCACCGAGTTTCAAGCCGGAATTCTGAAAAATGTAGTCACAGAAGAGAAATAAAAAACGAAAGGAGTCAAAATGACTCCATCAGTAGTTCTAGTGTTAACCTGTCAGTTTCCACTGTGAGGAACATAGTAAGGAAATGGAAGACCACAGGGACAGTTCTTGTTAAAGCCAGAAGTGGCAGGCCAAGAAAAACATCAGAAAGACAGAGAAGAAGAATGGTGAGATCAGTCAAGGACAATCCTCAGACCACCTCCAGAGAGCTGCAGCATCAACTTGCTGCAGATGGTGTCACTGTGCATCGGTCAACTATACAACGCACTTTGCACAAGGAGAAGCTGTATGGGAGAGTGATGCGAAAGAAGCAGTTTCTGCAAGCACGCCACAAACAGAGTCGGCTGAGGTATGCAAAAGCACATTTGGAGAAGTCAATTTCTTTTTGGAAGAAGGTCCTGTGGACTGATGAAACCAAGATTGAGTTGTTTGGTCATACAAAAAGGCGTTATGCATGGCGTCAAAAAATCATAGCATTCCAAGAAAAACACTTGCTACCCACAGTAAAATTTGGTGGAGGTTCCATCATGCTTTGGGGCGGTGTGGCCAATGCCGGCACCGGGAATCTTGTTAAAGTTGAGGGACGCATGGATTCCACTCAGTATCAGCAGATTCTTGACAATAATGTTCAAGAATCAGTGACAAAGTTGAAGTTACGCAGGGGATGGATCTTTCAGCAAGACAATGATCCAAAACACCGCTCCAAATCTACTCAGGCATTCATGCAGAGGAACAATTACAATGTTCTGGAATGGCCATCCCAGTCCCCAGACCTGAATATCATTGAACATCTGTGGGATCATTTGAAGAGGGCTGTCCATGCTCGGCGACCATCAAACTTAACTGAACTGGAATTGTTTTGTAAAGAGGAATGGTCAAAATACCTTCATCCAGGAACTCATTAAAAGCTACAGGAAGCGACTAGAGGCTGTTATTTTTGCAAAAGGAGGATCTACTAAATATTAATGTCACTTTTCTGGTGAGGTGCCCATACTTATGCACCTGTCAAATTTTGTTTGGATGCAGATTGCACATTTTCTGTTAGTACAATAAACCTCATTTCAAGGCAGAAACATTACTGTGCCCAATAGTTATTAGATATATCAAACTGAAATAGCTGTTGCAAAAACACCAATTTTTATAAAACATTAAGCTTCAGATTAATAGGGGTGCCCAAACTTTTTCATATAACTGTATATAATTCCACATGTGTTAATTCATAGTTTTGATGCCTTCAATGTGAATTTACAATTTTCATAGTAATGAAAATTCAGAAAAAATATTTAAATGAGAAGGTGTGTCCAAACTTTTGGTCTGTACTGTAAGTAGTGATGAGCGAGTATACTCGTTGCTCAGGTTTTCCTAAGCATGCTCGGGTGTCCTCAGAGTATTTGGGTGTGCTCAGAGATTTTGTTTTGTCGCCGCAGCTGCATGATTTGCGGCTGCTAGACAGCCTGAATACATGTGGAGACTGCCTTTTGTTAGGGAATCCCTACATGTATTCAGGCTGTCCAGCAATCGCAAATCATGCAGCTGCGGTGACAACAACTAAATATCCAAGCACTCACAAATACTCGAAGATCACCCGAGCATGCTCGGGAAAGCCCAGCAACGAGTATACTCGCTCATCACTACATGTAAGCAAACAAATAAATTACTTTGTTGTAAAACATTTTTTTTAAAGATTATTCAGAGTTAATCACAATTTTATAAGATCAAATCATTCAGGCAAGTTTTGCATAAAATGAAAAAATTCACCAGAAAGCTTTCTAAATTATTTTTATGTAATATGTTATTAGATATAAAGAGGATTTGTAGTAATAAACAAACTGTCAGAATTATTGAAGTCTTAGTATTTTAATACATTTTGTATATTGTTTCTCTACAGGACAGCAGATGGACAGGCAGCAGAGCATGAAATTAATGTTATCTGTGTTATATTCACTTACTTTTTTCTGTAGAATTTAACGGTCAGCCAACAAGTTTCTGTTTTGAAAATAACTCAATATTTACTCATCAGAACCTATTCCATTATTCCAATTTTTTTTTTTTTTTAAGAAAAAAAAAACTTTTAGTCTTTGTACAGTAGTAAAAAATATGTATTTAATATAGTCTGAGAATCATCTAAAAGAATAAATCATGACTCTTATACCCTAACACAGCAGCTTGATATACTTGTTTCTGATTTCTGAAGGATCTCATATATCAATTTTTCTTGGAGTAAAACAAATCTGCTGTGGTACTTTTACTATAAACTCCCAGTCTCTTATCTACCAAGCTTTGCCCTCTTTGTCCCACTGACCTGTCACATAACTAAAGATGTCTGATACATATGGCAAGCAATCACAGTGCAGATTTATTTCAACCCCTTTCCGACATTGGGCATAATAGTACTCCCACGTCAGATTTCCCCTGTTTCCGGGCACATGACAGCTGATCTATACAGCTGATATGTGACTGCAACAGCCGGGAGTCAAATTGCAATCTACTCGGGGCTGTTAACTAGTGTTGAGCGATACGATACTGCAAATATCGGGTATCGGCCGATATTAGCTGTATCGGGCTTTCGATTCCGAGTACCGATATTTTCGTCATATCGGATACCGGAATCGGATTTGTCACTGTCACTGTGAGTGTCCGTCGGTCGGGTCTGTCAGGAGTCAGCGGCACTTACCTGGCAGAAGATCTCCGGCGGTCACGTCCTGGACTGCTTGATGGCCACCATTATCTTCTCCCTGGCGGTCACATGCAGTTTTTCGCGATAACTGCAGTGACTGCAGGGTAATCCCGGCCGTAAACCAGTCCGATGACGTCACCGCCGGGGAAGCAGGTAATCAGCTGTGCTGCGCCGGGATGACAGGCTCTGCCTGTCATTCTGATGTAGCAGTGCTGGATCGTCGTGGGACACTCGTTACTATGGACTGCGTCGGACAGGTGGTATACTTTTTTTTTTTTTTTACAGGAGATCGATGGCGTCGCAGGATGAGACTGTAATAAAAGTAATGAAAACTGTGTTTTTTTTTTTATTAAATTAAAAAACTTTTTTATGAACATTCACCCGTCTGGGTACATCAACAATTTAACTATTTACATACAGGGACTCTGTCCGGGTTATTTATAATTCTTTGGCAGGGGTGTTCCAGGTACCACCTGGTACTCTTCTGATGCTTGCCAAACATCCGAGACACCAAGGACCACCAGGACCTGATGACGTCGTGTGGCCTGTACAGTCAAGTCGTGACCCGCTATCTGTGTCTGTGTGGCCACCTCTTTCATCTCCCTCCGGGTCTGGAACCCTATGTCCCGGACTGAACGAACCCCAGGGGGCCTAACAGGCGCCGGGTACGGGCCAGCTATACTTATCATGTCCATAGCTGGGGCTGCTGAGGAGACCACTGAGGGAGGCTGGGGAGATTTACGGCGTGGGGTGGGCACTTGTGCAGAGGCCTGGATGTGGGAGGCTGAAGGCTCCGAGGGTCTCACAGGTTCCTGACACTTTGGGGAGTAGGGGTCGCACCTGGTAACATTTAGGCGTACCATCCATTGTAACCCCAGTGTCGGGTGTAAGTCACCAAGTCTCCTGGCAACAGGTCCCTCCCCGGGTGTCCTTCTGGGAGGTGAGCCTCCACGTCCCGCCGGGTTACAAAAACTTCTAAATAAAGTCCAGGCTCCTGGATGAAGCCCCAACCACCTTTCAATTTAAAGTTCCGTACTGCACCCTTACGCCGCGGCTCCCACAGGGTTCCTTTATCTTTTCTCATCCGGTCCTTATCTGCCCAGTCCTTCTCCAGCTTACGTTGCCGAAGCTTTTGGGTTTCTCGCTGCTCCCTTTGTCGCTCTGCTTCCCGCTCCCAACGTCTCCACTCTTCCTCCTGACGCCGGTTGAAATTCTCCTCCACCAGCAGCTCCATGTCTCCACCATCAAACTGCAGCTTACAGTGTCCGGTTTGCGGCAGCTCTCCTGGCGCCCCCCAGTCCTGGCGGCGCTCACCTGCGGAGGAAGCAGCCGGCTCTGGAACAGATGACAGTCGGGGCTCCGGTACAGACAGGTAGACCTCTGGTGCCTGCGCGGCCTCCTCCATGAGGACGGGTGTCGCTTCTTCTGTCTCAGCGACGGGGGCAGACAACGGGATCTGGGGTGCTGCCGGTGCAGAGTTTTTTGCAGGAACGGGTGCCTCCACTGCGACAACGTCAACCGGATCACATTGCAAGGGCTGGGATGCCCGCACGGACTCCTCTACTAGAACGGGTGCCTCACCTTCTGGTACAGACACTTCAGGTAAGAGGGATTGGCGCCGCTCCAAGTTTAGTTTTAGGGCATGCCAGCTGGCTTCCATCCTGGCGACCTCCTCCCGGTGCCGGGCCAGGCCTCTTAGGGTATCCTCCGCTTCTTGCAGCGTAGGAGGGTTTCCAGGCCGGGTGCCCAATGGTGGTTCCGTGGCGATCGGGTCGCTTCCGTGGGGGGAGAGCTCTGACTGCTCCATCCCTTCACACTTCTGCTCGTGTCCATTAGCCATCTCTGCCAAGTCACATGTGTCATTAGCATCTGGAGAGGGCCCCTCTTTTGTAGGGAGGCGGGACCTTCTTGTTAGTTTCCGCACATTGAGGAGGATGAGGAGGCGGAACTGAAGAGCTGTGGGGCACGATCTTACATTGCAGTACCATTTACAGTGGTCGGCCATCGTTTTCGCGCCACTGAGTGAGTGTACACCCACGAAGAGCACGCCCTTCTTCTTCACCAGTGCCTCGTCGTGACGCAGATATGGCTGAAAAATGGCAAATACATTCTCTGATGATTTTAGCAATTCTCAAGCACAAAACCAGTTCAATTCAGGCACACAGGACTCGCTTATAGCGAGCTACAGAATCCTGTTCGTGACGCCCAAGTTGAGTCGCACAGAGCCAGAGGTTTTGGGGGTACTCGGCACCGAGCCCGTCGACTTCTATGGGGTATGTCACGGCTTTACCCGGCAATTGAATCAGAGTCTATTTTACTATGTAGAAGTGTATAAACTATAAATATATGTATATATATATAAGTCACAATGACATGTATATATATATATATATATATATATATATGTATTCTATGTGTGTATATTTTGTGTTTACAACGAAAGAAAGGGTTTTTTTTGTTGCATGTTTTGTTCCCATAGACTTACATGGGACTTCCGGTATCAGAATCGGATATCGACGATATTTAGTGATATCGGCATACCATTCCAATACGATATTTTTAGATATCGAGCAGTATCGCTCAACACTACTGTTAACTAGTTAAATTCCGCTGTTAATCTCTGACAGCGGAATTTAACTTGCTCTTACCAGAAGCTTGCCCTGTATCCTGACCACTGGTGAACCCGTCACATGATCGCGGGTCACAGATGGGTTGGCATGTCAACTAGAGGTCTCCAGAAGATTTCTATGGTTGTTATAGCCAGATTGCGATGAGCAAAACAGAAACAAAAACGCAAAAACTGAAATACCCCTTTTTATTAAGGGATTAAATTCTGCTCCTAAAAAATGAAAGCTGTTTGGGTGCTTTGTGTTTGGCTGCTCTAGTTAACAAACATGTATTTTCTTTAAGAAAGCTTCATACATTTCTCCCATCATTAGTGTTGAGCGATACTGCTCGATATCTAAAAATATCGGATCGGAATGGTATCGCCGATATCACTAAATATCGTCGATATCCGATTCCGATACCGGAAGTCCAATGTAAGTCTATGGGAACCAAATATCGACATTAAAAAAAACCATTCTTGCCTTGTTGGTTAATTGTACATGAAGGAAAACAACAAAGACTAATGTAGAATGTATTGGGGGAGGTTGAGGAGACAATAAAGGCATACATGTTTAACCCAATGCATTGGAATGGCATTATATATATTTTTTTGGAAATACGTTTGGATTGACTAACAAATTGACAATGTTGTTAACCTTTTTTCTATTTTGGCAAATATGTATGTTTCACAACTTCCATGCTCTTCACCTTTTTAACTTTTGCCAGTGCCACACTTTCTCCTTCATAATCTTCAGCAGCAGCATCATCTTTCTCATCAAATTATTCTTCATCTTCACCTTCTTAATCTTCTTCTTAAACTTCTTGCTATTCATGTTTTTGTTTACATTACTCATATTGTTATTATTAAACTAATTAATCTTCTTCATATTCAAATTCTTCATCTTCTTCCTCTTCATCTTCTTCATCATATTCTTATTTGTGACAGAGATTCCTGTACTTGTAATCTGTAAAAGTATGAATTGTTCATCCTTCCGTTCTTGCTGTCACAAAAGATTTAAATTACAACAGTATTTGTCCGTGTTTAGTTTAGCCTGCAGCAGCAGGCATTTTCCAGGGGCACCACAAGGAGGAACGGACTCACCCCCATACACTGCTTAGTCTTCTTCTGCTTAGAATTTAGAGCATATATTTTGCTCTTCATTTTGGTCTTATACTTCATGTTCTTCTGATTTTTGATCTTCTGCTTATTGTTCTTCTGTCTCTTGTTCTGTATCTTGTAGTTTGTCTTAACCTTCTTTGTCCTGTTGGTGATCTTCTTCTGGGTAATCTTTTATTTTTTCTTTGTGATGGTGTTCAGGCTGGTTGGCTTCATGCTCGTCGTCCTTGTTGTCGTCATCTTCTTCTGGGTGGTCTTTAAGGTCGTCTAATTTCCGAGAAACAGCTGACGTTACTGGAACCCTGACGGGTATCAGATGGAGCAAGAGACAATGGAAGTAACGAGGACCAGCTGACTGTGCTGGAACCCGGACGGGTAGCAGAAGGAAAAGAGGCAATGTCACAACCGAGTACCAGCTGACGTTACTGTGACACGGTTATTAAGCAGGAGGTACCTGTGCTCCAAAGCACTACCAAGGACCAGCAGACGTTGGTGGAACTCGGATACGGAGATGGAGGCACCTAGGCCAAAGGCACTGGGGAGAACCAGTTGACGGTACTGGACCCCGGACGGGTAGCAGAAGGAAAAGAGGCAATGTCACAACCGAGTACCAGCTGACGTTACTGTGACACGGTAACTAAGCAGGAGGTACCTGTGCTCCAAAGCACTACCAAGGACCAGCAGACGTTGGTGGAACTCGGATACGGAGATGGAGGCACCTAGGCCAAAGGCACTGGGGAGAACCAGTTGACGGTACTGGACCCCGGACGGGTAGCAGAAGGAAAAGAGGCAATGTCACAACCGAGTACCAGCTGACGTTACTGTGACACGGTTACTAAGCAGGAGGTACCTGTGCTCCAAAGCACTACCAAGGACCAGCAGACGTTGGTGGAACTCGGATACGGAGGTGGAGGCACCTAGGCCAAAGGCACTGGGGAGAACCAGTTGACGGTTCTGGACCCCGGACGTGTAGAAGAACGCACCCATGAAAATGTAAGTTGACAGGACGCAAGCCGTCCGCAGTTACCGAATCACACAGTCCTACAGTGGGTGCTTGTCCTATTGTCACAATGGAAACCGCCTTTATTTACATATCCCACAGCACACATAGGAATCACCTAAACTGCAGGCACCATAGAGTCGGCTAACCCGAATGCAACACGACAGCACAACTTATTGGAGGATAATTGATGTTCACACTGCCAGGAAACAGCTGTCGTGCTGTAACCAGGCTGGCCAGGAGTCAGTACCCCTGCCAATTACTTACGAGCAACAAATGGCGGTGTTGTAGCCCAGGGAGTAGAGTTCAGGTGGTAGAAAGATGAACATAACAGGAGACATGGAAAACGTTGCCAAACAGTTATTTAATCTGAAAACGGACAGGCAAATTCAGGTGAGATCCATGCCTTGTTCATTTTCAGAAAAGTAAGCCGGTCTACATTCTCTGAGGATAGTCGCATGCGACGGTCTGTTACTACACCACCTGCAGCACTAAAGACACGCTCAGATAATACACTGGCAGCAGGGCAAGCCAGCACCTCCAATGCATACTGGCTAAGCTCTGGCCATGTATCCAACTTAGAGACCCAAAATTTGAAAGGGGAAGAGGCATCTGGGAGTACACTTAGAGGGAAAGCCAAGTAGTCTGTCACCATCTTACGGAAACGTTTCTTCCTGGTGACTGGAGCCGTCTCGGATGGTGTAGACCTTGCTGGCGCTGTCACAAAACTTTGCCACATTTGTAACATACAGTTCTTGCCCTGTGCAGAGGCGCTGCTTCTGCTCCCTCTTGTTGTAGAGGTGTCTTACACTGCCTCGACGCACAGAGCTGCTTTGTAAAGCAGTAGCAGCAGCAGCAGCTCTCTCGGCTGGAATGTACAACAGTATGGATTGCACCAGTGTGTCTTGGTACTCCTGCATTTTACAGTCCCGGTTCACCGGTGTGATGAGGGTTTGTAAGTTGTCCCGGTAGCGAGGGTCTAGGAGGGTGTACACCCAATAATCTGACGTGGTGAGAATGTGGGCGATGCGGCGGTCGTTTCTCAGGCACTGAAGCATGAAATCAACCATGTGCTGCAGACTCCCAACTGGCCAACAAAGGCTGTCCTCTGGAAGAGGCGTCATCTCTGCCTCCTCTGCATCACCCCACCCTCGCTCTACATACTGACTAGAGCGTTGTGTACCTCCCTCTGTAGGGATTTCTTCCTCCTCCATTGACTCCTCCTCCTCCTCATCATCCTCACAAAGTGAGCCCTGCCCAGCCCTTTGTAAGGAACCACGTTGCGCTGACTGTCCTGAAGGTAATTTAATTTGTGACTCCTCATCCTCCACCTCTTCCAAAACTCTTCCTTTAGTGCTTTCAGTGATTTCTGAAGCAGGCAGATAAGGGGGACAGTCATGCTGACTAGTGCATCATCTGTACTCGCCATCCGTGTTGAGACATCAAACGCACGCAAAACGTCACAGATGTCCTTCATAGAGGCCCACTCAGTAGTGGTGAAGTGTGAACGGCGCAAATTGCAAGTTGATTGCGCCTGTTGCAGCTGATACTCCATTACTGCTGGCTGCTGCTCACACAACCGCTCCAACATATGTAACGTGGAATTCCACCTGGTGGGTACGTCACATATGATGCGATGTTCAGGAAGGCGAAATCTGACTTGCAGAGCTGCAATGCGCGATCTGGCCATGCTGGAACGTCGCAAGTGAGCGCACTCTAGGCGGACCTTGTGCAGCAGTGCATCAAGATCCGGATAGTCCCTCAAAAAACTCTGCACGACCAAGTTGAGCACATGTGCCAGACATGGTATGTGAGTGAGTTGCCAAGGCCCAGAGCTGCCACCAGATTTCGGCCATTGTCACACACTACCAAGCCTGGCTGGAGATTAGCTGACAAAAAACACACGTCGCTCTCCTGCTTGATGGCATCCCAGAGCTCCTGCGCTGTGTGGTTCGTTCCCATGGAATTAATTTCAGGACAGCCTTGACGTTTGCACGGCTGTGCTCATATCGGTCGCAACAGGTAAGCGTTCACGGGTCCATGTGGAGGTATACCGTGACGGCTCGTGCAGCGATGATTCTGAGGAACTGGAGTAGGAGGAGGAATCAATGTGTTCAGACTGGATTCCAGCAATCCTTGGATTGGCAGAACACGTACAGCGCCACTGGCAAGATCTGTACCCGGCTCCACAACATTGACCCAATGGGCAGTGAGGGAAAGGTATCGTCCCTGGCCATGGGTACTGGTCCACGCATCGGTGGTCAGGTGGACCCTGCTACTGACGGCGTTTAGTAGCGCATGTTTAATGTTCCCTCGACATGTTTTTGCAGAGCAGGGTCAGCTTGCCTGCTGAAATAAAATCGGCTTGGCACATTATATTGTGGGACTGCCAATGCCATAAAGTTCCTGAAACTGTCAGTCTCCACCAGCCTGAATGACAGCATTTCAAGGGACAGGAGTTTTGCAATGCCAGCATTCAGAGCCTGTGCTCGTGGATGGTTTGCCGAGTATGGCCGTCTTTTATCCCATGCCTGTGGTACCGATGTGTTTTTTGTTCTGGGAGTGTGACGATGACTGTGAACTTGCTGCTGTGGGTGGAATAACAGTTTGTCTATGGACAACAGTGACCAAGGTTCTTCCATGGAGATCCTGTGAGGAAGCCGAACCAGGTGTGTATGAGCTGGAGGTAGAGGCTCGAACACGACCTGAAGATGTAGGTGCTGCTGTAGGTTGGCCTACATCTCCATTGTGTCTTTGTAACTCAGCTATGTGCTTTGTCCGTACATGTTTCCACATATTTGTGGTATTCAGGTTACTGATATTTTTACCTCTTTTAACTTTTTGCTTACACAGCTTGCATTGAACATAGCAAATATCATCTACAAGTCTGTCAAAAAAGGACCACGCAGTGCAAGTCATGGGAGTGCCAATTTTGACATTTCTAAGAGAACTGCTCCCAACAGGTGCCAAACTGGAGGCTACAGGCAAGCGAGTCTGCAGCCTACGTCTCCCTCCTCTTTGTACCGTTGGGACAATCTCTTCCTCAGAGCTGCTCCCACCACCTTCCTGTTGCTCACGCCATGTTGGGTCTCGGACTTCATCATCTCCACTACCCTCTTCCAACACCTGCTGCTGTTGGATGGTCTGGGCAGCACCATGCTCCACAAAACCTGGCACCTGAGTCTCATCATCATCATAAGATGCGTTCTGCGGTGTGCTGTCCATCGGCACTGGCTCACCCGCCTCTTCAGATTGAGAGAGACACAGCTGTTGCGCCTCACTGCATACTCCCTCTTCTTCAAATTGCAGAATGCTGCTTGCCTGTGCCCGTGTTTGCGAGCCAACAGATTCTGAGAACAGAAGCAGAGACTCAGCTTGCTCCTGTACAGAACTCTCTGACTGCCTGGGCAATTTGACAGGCGGTGAACAGACAGATGGTTGCTCAACAGTGTTGTGTTCCTGAGAGGAGGTGGAAGGAATTGAAGTTGATGCATTGGCTGCCATCCAACCAACAACGGCTTCAATTTGTTCTTCCCGCAGCAGGGGGGCACGCCGAGCTCCTACCAAAGTGCGCATAAAGGAACGCTCATGGGTAAAACTGGTGGATGCTGTGTCACTGAGGGCGGCAGCAGCCACAGAATCCCCCCGTCCTCTCCCTGCTGAAACTCCACGGCCACGACCACGTGCCTTACTCACTGACTTCTTCATCTTGGTAGATTGATAAAGAAAGTCAGAAAAGTTATAAGGCCTAAGTGTGGTTATTACGCAGAGACTGAAGTGAACACTGAAACACAACTGTTCACAATCTGTGAAAGGCTACTCCTTTGTCTACTTCTATAGTGTTTGCAACCAATGTATTGGATACGGATGGAAGCGCGTCACATTAATAGATTATATTTTAAATGGAATGGAGCAGAACCAATTGGAGATAAATGAAAAGGATGAGGCACTGAGACACGCTCAGCAGAGTACAAGCAGCAGTGCTTGAACAAGTAACTGGAGCGTGATGTGCACTCAAAAAATAAAAAACACAGACTGAAGTGAACACTAAAACACAACTGTTCACAATCTGTGAAAGGCTACTCCTTTGTCTACTTCTATAGTGTTTGCAACCAATGTATTGGATACGGATGGAAGCGCGTCACACTAATAGATTATATTTTAAATGGAATGGAGCAGAACCAATTGGAGATAAATGAAAAGGATGAGGCACTGAGACACGCTCAGCAGAGTACAAGCAGCAGTGCTTGAACAAGTAACTGGAGCGTGATGTGCACTCAAAAAATAAAAAACAGACTGAAGTGAACACTGAAACACAACTGTTCACAATCTGTGAAAGGCTACTCCTTTGTCTACTTCTATAGTGTTTGCAACCAATGTATTGGATACGGATGGAAGCGCGTCACACTAATAGATTATATTTTAAATGGAATGGAGCAGAACCAATTGGAGATAAATGAAAAGGATGAGGCACTGAGACACGCTCAGCAGAGTACAAGCAGCAGTGCTTGAACAAGTAACTGGAGCGTGATGTGCACTCAAAAAATAAAAAACACAGACTGAAGTGAACACTGAAACACAACTGTTCACAATCTGTGAAAGGCTACTCCTTTGTCTACTTCTATAGTGTTTGCAACCAATGTATTGGATACGGATGGAAGCGCGTCACACTAATAGATTATATTTTAAATGGAATGGAGCAGAACCAATTGGAGATAAATGAAAAGGATGAGGCACTGAGACACGCTCAGCAGAGTACAAGCAGCAGTGCTTGAACAAGTAACTGGAGCGTGATGTGCACTCAAAAAATAAAAATACAGACTGAAGTGAACACTGAAACACAACTGTTCACAATCTGTGAAAGGCTACTCCTTTGTCTACTTCTATAGTGTTTGCAACCAATGTATTGGATACGGATGGAAGCGCGTCATACTAATAGATTATATTTTAAATGGAATGGAGCAGAACCAATTGGAGATAAATGAAAAGGATGAGGCACTGAGACACGCTCAGCAGAGTACAAGCAGCAGTGCTTGAACAAGTAACTGGAGCGTGATGTGCACTCAAAAAATAAAAAACACAGACTGAAGTGAACACTGAAACACAACTGTTCACAATCTGTGAAAGGCTACTCCTTTGTCTACTTCTATAGTGTTTGCAACCAATGTATTGGATACGGATGGAAGCGCGTCACACTAATAGATTATATTTTAAATGGAATGGAGCAGAACCAATTGGAGATAAATGAAAAGGATGAGGCACTGAGACACGCTCAGCAGAGTACAAGCAGCAGTGCTTGAACAAGTAACTGGAGCGTGATGTGCACTCAAAAAATAAAAAACACCGACTGAAGTGAACACTGAAACACAACTGTTCACAATCTGTGAAAGGCTACTCCTTTGTCTACTTCTATAGTGTTTGCAACCAATGTATTGGATACGGATGGAAGCGCGTCACACTAATAGATTATATTTTAAATGGAATGGAGCAGAACCAATTGGAGATAAATGAAAAGGATGAGGCACTGAGACACGCTCAGCAGAGTACAAGCAGCAGTGCTTGAACAAGTAACTGGAGCGTGATGTGCACTCAAAAAATAAAAAACACAGACTGAAGTGAACACTGAAACACAACTGTTCACAATCTGTGAAAGGCTACTCCTTTGTCTACTTCTATAGTGTTTGCAACCAATGTATTGGATACGGATGGAAGCGCGTCACACTAATAGATTATATTTTAAATGGAATGGAGCAGAACCAATTGGAGATAAATGAAAAGGATGAGGCACTGAGACACGCTCAGCAGAGTACAAGCAGCAGTGCTTGAACAAGTAACTGGAGCGTGATGTGCACTCAAAAAATAAAAAACACAGACTGAAGTGAACACTGAAACACAACTGTTCACAATCTGTGAAAGGCTACTCCTTTGTCTACTTCTATAGTGTTTGCAACCAATGTATTGGATACGGATGGAAGCGCGTCACACTAATAGATTATATTTTAAATGGAATGGAGCAGAACCAATTGGAGATAAATGAAAAGGATGAGGCACTGAGACACGCTCAGCAGAGTACAAGCAGCAGTGCTTGAACAAGTAACTGGAGCGTGATGTGCACTCAAAAAATAAAAAACACCGACTGAAGTGAACACTGAAACACAACTGTTCACAATCTGTGAAAGGCTACTCGTTTGTCTACTTCTATAGTGTTTGCAACTAATGTATTGGATACGGATGGAAGCGCGTCACACTAATAGTTAAATTGCATGGAGCTGCAAGAATTACACTGAAGAAAAAAAAAAGAGTCTGTGAGTGACACGTGCAGATGCCTACAGACAGCGTTGCATGCAGAGCAAACTGCAGCGTCACCTGCACTCACACACACCTTGCAGAGCTGTTAAAACACACTGCAGGCAAAAGGAAGCTTTACACAGCGGTTGGTGCTAGCCTGCCTACAGCACAGTACACTAAATCGCAATCTCTAACTGTCCCTCAGAGTCAGCACAGCAGCGTTCTGTCCCTTACTGAATTCACAGCACAGTGACGCTAAAATGGCGGCGGTGCCTTTATAGTGCATTCTGACATCATTTCAGCATCCAATCACAGCCATGCCATTAGTTAACATGACCGCAGCAGTACAGGATGTGCCCACACTTCTTAGGATTCCTCATTGGCTGACTAAAATCACATTGCCTCTCAAAGAATTATGGGAACTTCCGATTCCGGTATACGATATATGGAAAATATCGAAACTAAGTATCGAAAGGCCGATAGAGCTAATATCGGCCGATACCCGATACTTGCGGTATCGTATCGCTCAACACTACCCATCATTTCTGTTTTATATAAGAGAGGAGAGATATAGTAAGAGAGACAGTCTGAGGCTGAAACATAGAATGCTAAACATATAACCATAGTCCCCAATTCATCAAAACTGGCATTGTTTAAAGGACTAGAGCATGACTTGTGGTGTAAGGAATTCCCACTCTAGTCATGAATTTGCTGAGAGTGGTTGACACACCTCCATCCCACATCAGCTCCACCTCCACACTTGATAAAACTGATGGCCACAGCTGCTGGCTCATATGTCACCTGACAGCATAGGAATTGCAGCTCTCTGACTGGTTAGCGGCAATAATTAGTGATGAGCGATCACTGAAAATGCTCTGGTGCTTATTGCTCGGGTCGAGCAAATTGGAATGTTTGGGTTCTCGACCCGAGCAACGAGCCCAATGTACAGTAAGTCTATGGGGAACCCGAGCGATCCCCAGAGGTCTTTCTAGGGTATGAAAATGTCGGAAATCTATGGTAACAGTGCAAAAATGACATGGGAACATCATGGGGAAGACCCCCATTTCTGACTCCTAGGTCACTGCTGTGAACAATGTTGTCAGAGTTTTATGCCACTTTTACAGGCGCACACTAAAACATGCAAAAACTAAACCAAAATGGATTTTCCTGTAGAACATCTTAAAGAACATCCTTTCCAGGGTAATGATTTGTTTGTAAGACAAAATAAATAACTTCAAATAAAAATGTACCTCCATCACTTGGGCTATGTACACACATAGCGTTTTTGATGCGTTTTTCAACTTAGCATTGCTTTCAACCAATATCAATGCATTCACAGGGAAATGTCATTTTAACATTTAACAACTTTAGCTGGCCATGTGGTGTGTGCCACATCATCAGACATATCTTGTTTCATTTATGAAGGAGGGACTCAAAGCCTTTTTTACCGGGCATCAGGCGGCATTAATATTCTTAAAGGGCCATCAGGCGGCTATGCTTTGTTGTTCCCATTATTAAACAGTGGGTCTCCTATACTGTTATTGCATAAGCAGTGAGTGGCTGGGCTGCCAAAAATTAGGATGCACTCCAATACCCCTTTGACGAGATGTACAGGAGGGCCTCATGAAAAAAATGTTCCCATTATAAGAAAGTGGGTCTCCCATAGTGTTTGCCTATGCATTGAATGCAAGGCCTGCCTTGTTCCAAAGTTACACGCACAGCAATAACCCTTTGAACCAACATCCAGGATGGCCACATGAAACCAAAGTTCCCATTATGCTTATTTTTTTTACTCCCATACAGTTTGCCAATGAAGTTAATGCAAGGCCTACCTTGACCCAACGTTACAAGCAACCAAATAACCATTTGTACCGACGTCCTGTATGGCTACACAAAACCAAAGTTCCCATTATGCTTATTTTTTTGACCCCCATACACTTTGCCCATGAAGTGAATGCAAGGCCTGCCCTGCCACAGACTTACTCGCACCCAAATAACCCTTGTACTGGATGGCTACATTCAACGAAATTTACCATTATTTTTCATTTGGTACTGCCATACTGTTTGCCTATGCATTGAATGCAAGGCCGGACCTGCTCCAACGTTACAAGCTCCTCAATAACCCTTTGAACTAATATATTGGATGGCCACATGAAAGCAACATTCCCATTATTCTTAATTTGGCACTGCCATACTATTAGCCTATGCATTGAATGCAAGGCCAGCCCTGCTCCAATGTTACAAGCACCTCAATAACCCTTTGAACCAAATGTACTGGATGGTCACATGAAAGCAACGTTTCCATTATTCTTTATTTGGTACTGCCATACTGTTAGCCTATGCATTGAATGCAAGGCCCGCCCTGCCCCAAAGTTACACGAACCCCAATAACCCTTTAAAATGACATACTGGATGCCCACATGAAACCAAAATTCCCATTATTATGTATTTGGTACTGCCACACTGTTTGCCTATGCATTTAATGCAAGGCCTTTCCTGCCCCAAAGTTACACGCATCCCAATATGGGCATCATAAACACCCTTGAAAACACTAATGTGGCTGTTGCTTCACGGAACACGGTCAACCTGGTGATCTAGTGGTGGCTTTAGAAGAGACCTGGAGGATGGCCTCAGAAAAAGGTCTTCCCAGTTTAAAGGAGCGGGTCTCCTATACATGGAATGCCCATACACAAAGTGTATGGGCTGAAAAATATTTTTCCCTGGGGGGTGCATATCAACCTACTGTGTAAATATGTGTAAATATTTTTTTACAGGCATCATAAACACCCTTACAAAAAAAACTATAGTGGCTGATGCATCATCGAACATGTTCACCCTCATGTTCTAGTGGTGGTGTCTGAAGAGACGTGGAGGATGTCCTCGTATAAATCTTTTCCCAATTTAAAGGAGCAGGTCTCCTATACTTGTAATGCCCATACACTAAGTGTATGGGCTGAAAAACATTTTCCCCAGGGGGGGTACACATCCACCTACTGTGTAAATATTTTTGGGTATGGGCATCATAAAAACCCTTGCAAACAATAATGTGGTTTCCTGCACAGTTGCTGCTGGAAAGGTGCAGGATAATAGCAGAAATATGGCGTACGAGTCGTTGGATGAAGTGATCAGGAAAAGGAGCATGGTGACAGCAGGAATGGTAACGTACAGAATTAATAACAGGGGGCTATGGGAGGAATGAGATCCAGGATCCAGCCTGCAATGATTAGTCGTTTACCCACCAATTACCAGAATGCGAATGGCCGTCAGAAGATAGGTGTAACAAATGCGTGTCTGAAGCTTGGCATAAAAGATGCCTGTGAGAAATTGGTTGCAAAAGACAGCTTACAGAGGAGTGCATCAACTCACCTGTGGCACAAGGTTCTTCATCTTCACCCATACATATTACCAAGACCATCCAAATTTAATTTTCTTTGGACAAACTTTAACTCTTACTAAAGTGTTACAGAATGATGCATACACAGCTCTCTTGTCTACTCAGCATGAGAACTCACCACCTTTACTGCACACAAAGGCTCTAACCAACGTGCACGGACATTTGTCACAAAGGAGGCCAGTTAAAGGGAATCTGTCTCCCCATTTTTGCCCTATGAGATGCGGCCACCGCCATCAGGGGCTTATCTACAGCATTCTGTAATGCTGTAGATAAGCCCCCAATGTCACCCGAAAGTGAAGAAAAGCGAGTACACTCACCCAGGGCGTTCCGCCGTCCGGTCCAGTCTGATGGGCGTCGCAGTCCGGTTCGGCGCCTCCCATCTTGTGGCGAAGCCGGCCTCTTCTTTCCATCCCATCGTGGCTCTGACTTGAAGAGCACCTGCTTGTTGAGTTCTGGAGATGCAGAGGTTGTGTTTGTAAGAAAGGAAGATGCAGTTGGTGCCTACAAAAAATGCAACAACAGATACCTAGGTGGACAACCAATGAAATGCAAACTTCCTTTAAATGGTAGCGTGATAACGTAACAGACCAGCCAATACTTCTAAGATTAAATAACACCCCATCAAAGAAGGAAGGTGAATCTAGAAGAAGCACAACCTCCTCCTCCTCCAGTGTTGCTTAAAATCTTCCAGCTGAAGTTGATCCTGATACTATCTTAAAAGCACTCTTTAAATCTTCAGGGTCATCAGCAGTCATCCAACCACCTGTATTTAAGATTAAGCTTTGATAACAGCAACACAACTTGGAAACTGTAATAAGTGAGATTCACAATTCACATATGGGCGCAGAAACATCTTTAAAAAAACCTCCATTTTTCTTCTTGTTTTTTTGTTTATCGCTGATGATCACCAGCAGGTAGTTGATGTTTGAAAGAGTATGGCATCAGACATTGGACAATTAATCCTGTTCCCAAAATTGTAGAACAGTTCACCTTCATTGTGGGGCAGTTGTGTTATTGCATTAAGAATTTCCGTTTTCTCCTTGCTCAAGTATTGTGATACAGCACGATTATAGTTTCTACTGTTTTGTCAAGGAAGGCTAAATAAATGTTGAATATCTGGTTAAATTTCTTCAATAATCTGGTTCTACTTAAAATATAATATTGTTGTTTTGTAGTTTTAATATCTGGATTCCTAAAAATGAATCTCAAGACCTTCATATTCTAGTAAATGGGGGGAAATTACTAAGTGTCCACCAACTGTGTTCTACAAAAATAATTTTTTTATGCCTAATTAATGTTTCACACTGTAAAAATGTCATCCAGTACTGTTGCCTAAAATTGTAGGCAATACTTATTGCCCTGTGGCTGAATCATATTGTGATATTTGTGATCTGAAGACCGAGAAATGCTGAAGAGAAATAGATCACACTAATAGTGATATAAATACTGAGATGCATACAGAGGAATACTGGAGGACACATTGCGGTTTTCTATCAACTTTATCTGCATTTCAAAATTTTTATTTAATGCTTGCAATGAAAAAAAATTTCTCTAGTGTTGGCAGGGCGATGTGCCATACCACGACTATCTATTTGCTCTTCCTGTACAACCCTATAACTTTCTTTAAATTGAAATTTATTTGGACTCTTCATTGGGGGAAACACAAAGAAATGATAGTTGAACTCTGCTGATAAAAGAAAGAGGCAAAATCTTAAGCAGAAATGAGAGGAGTGGGAGGAGGTGCAGGGGCGTAGTAGAAAATTGAAAGTTTTGAAAACCTGTTAAGGGGTGTGAGACAGGGAGGATATGAGAGATAAAAAGTAAGTTTGTTTTGCGGCGGTGAGCATGGACTTGAAGCTGTCAAGGGACTGCTTGTAATGCATTATGTGCTCAGCAGAACGGGATCTCTTCCATCTCTGCTCATTGACCCTGGAAGCCCGTCTCTGTTCTTTGGTCATGCTGGTCAGCCAGGGATGCCTGTTGATTGTATGAGTTTTGCTGGGCATGAGGAGGACAGCTGAATCGAGTGCTGCTGTTATTGTGTTGTAATAAAAAGTGGCAGCAGCCTCTATATAATATAAGGAAGCTATGTCTGTAAGAGGGAGAAGGGACTCAGATAGTGAGTGTAAATTGATGTGTATCAGATTTCTGAGAGAGGAGAGGGAAGAGAATATCAGTAGGCTGTGGTCAGACAGGGGTAGGGGTTAGTTAGTGAGATTAGTAAGAAATCAGAGCAGGGTGAAGATAAGGTCCAGCATGTGACCATCTTTGTGAGTGGCCAGTGAAGGACCATTGAGTGAGGCCAAAGGAGGCAGTCTTTGATAAAAGTTTAGAGGCAGCTGAGGTGGAGGTGATATTGAAATCACCCATGATGATAAAGGGGATATCAGAATAAAGGCAATGAAGTAGCCAGGCGGGTAACTATTCCTCGTAACACCAAAATGACGGAAGTTGGCAGTACAACTGTTATGTCTTCCAGAGTCTGGTTGTTTCTAAAAGACTGTCTATAACCCCAAACAGGCCACTTGAACCACCTTCCATGCCCACATCTGCAGTGGTAGCAAAACTACCAGCCTGACCACCACCAGCATGATCGGGCACATGGCAGCAAAGCACCCCAACTTTGTGGGCCGAACCCCAGGCTACAGGAACAGTGTCTGCAGGTGACACCACTGCTTCTTCCACTGTTGTGAGTGCAAGCTAATCCCCTGTCCACGGTGCATGCAAAGATGACTCGTGCCCTGCACCTGTCATTGACCACACTCAACTATCACCATCATCAAGCACGTCCACGTCCTTGTCCCAGCATACCCTTCAGTTGTCCATACCCCAGTCATTGGAGCGCAAGTGGAAATATGCAGCCAGAGCCCCACAGGCCACAGTACTAAATTCACACATTTCTCATCTGCCTGCACTCAAAATGTTTCCTTTTAGGCTTGTGGAGATGGAAGCTTTCCACAACCTGATGGCGGCGGCCATCCCAAGGTACTCGGTCCCCAGTCGCCACTATTACTCCCGGTTTGCCATAACGATATTACACAAGCAAGTGTACCACAAAATTACCCGTGCCCTCAACAATGCTGTTACTGGGAAAGTCAACCTAACCACGGACATGTGGACAAGTGCCTCTGGGCAGGGATGGGACATCTCGCTGTCAGCACACTGGGTTAACATAGTGGAAGGTGGGACCCAGTCGGACCTCGGGAGACCATGTCACAGATGTATGAAGGAGACAGGTTGTTGATGGCTTTGTATGTAATAGTTAGGGTTTTGAACTGTAGCCTTTGGGCAATACTAAGCCAATGATTGGCCTGGCAGAGAGGAGAGGCTGTGGAACAACGGTACTTGGGATGGAACACATTCTCCCAACTCCAAGGATTGCGGTCCCTATGTCAATCTGAGTTGTCCCCACAGTCTACATGTCCTGCACCTCCTCCTCCTCCTCTTCAGCCTCCATCTCCCAAATGGCCACATCAGTCACAAGCTAGAAGCACTGCAGCACTGCCTCAGTCAATCAGCAAAAGGCTGTGCTGAAGCTAATATGCTTAGGTGACAAACCTCACAATGCTGAAAAGTTGTGTGCAGCTCTCAAAGAGCAGGCAGATCTGTGGCTGACACCGCTGAACCTACAGCCAAATATGGTTGTGTGTGACAATGGCAGGAACCTAGTGGCGGCTCTGAGGCGAGGCAAGCTCACAAACATACCATGCCTGGCCCATGTGCTTAACCTCGTTGTTCAACGCTAAATATACAACCCTGCTCTTGAGAGCTTACATTCTACAATGAGGTGGGGGAGATACAAAGTACAGGTGTGTACTTACAATGATGTATTTACAATGATGTTCCAGCCATCTTAAGGAAGTGGGGGATAGATAGAGATAGTGAATGGGCTATATACACACACACACACACACACACACACACACATAAAATGACTTTGATTAAGGAAAGTGATAGGCTGCTCTGAACAAATGTGTTTTGAGGGAAAGCATAAAACTGTGCAAGTTGTGGCTGGTCCTAATTTCTTGGGGTAGAGCATTCCAGAGTATTGTCATGATGCGGGCGAACTCTTTGAGTCGGGAGCGGCAGGAACGAATTAGTGCAGAGGTTAGTCGAAAGTCATTTGCAGAGCGCAACAACCGGCTAGGCCGATAGACAGAAATGTGAGGGGGTGCCGCACTGTGAAGAGCTTTGAGGGTGAGAACAAGTACTTTGAATTGGATCCTATAATGAATGGGCAGCCAGTGTAATGACTGGCGAAGAGCGGACATCTCCGAGTACCGATTAGCCAGGTGGTTGACCCTGGCTGCTGCATTAAGGATGGACTGTAGAGGGGAAAGTCGAGTGAGGGGGAGGACAATTAATAGAGCATTAAATGCGATCTGCTCTCAATCAAAGAGGATGCATTGCTGGTGGAGCATGATGAGACCGAGCAAGGAACCATTCTGGGTGATTACACACAGCCCAGCCTCATCTCATCCCAATGTGGATTGGGTGAAAATGAGAAAGAGAATGCAGAATAGGAGCTAGTTTCATGCACTGTGGAAGGTACTGCAAGCACAATTGTCATACCGTCTGTTCAGTGTGGATGGCCTGAGGACATGGAGGAGGAGGAGCAGGAGGAGGAGAGCATGATCAGTCTTTCTCTTGGTGAGGACACGGAAATCTTGCCTGTTGGCAGTCTGGCACACATGGCTGAGTATATGTTAAACTGCCTTTCCCATGACCTTCGCGTTCTCAAAATTTTGGGTGATAGGCAATACTGATTGGTGACACTTCTAGACCCGTGCTACAAGGAGAGCTTTATATCTCTTTTTCCAGAGGCAGACAGATGTACTAAAATGTTGCAGTAACGGAGGGCCCTTGTTGTGGAATTATTAAAAAAATTCCCTTCTGAAAACTCTGGCGGCAGATGTCATAGTTCATCGGACAACCAAGGAGTACAGGTGAGAAAGACAAAACTCCAATCCAGCAGAGGCAGTGGAACACTGGCAAAGTTCTGGGAGAGTTTTATCAGACCTTCCCATCACTCTGGCCCTGAGGCATGGGATACTCTCACAAGGAGTGCAAAGTTTTGGGAGGTGATGAGGTAGTACCTTGCTGACTGTACCAGCGTCGTCCGTGATTCCTCAGTGCCTTATAATTATTGGGTATCCAAGCTGGACACGTGGCATGAACTGGCTCTCTCTCTCTTTCCTATACTCACGGTCTTGGAGCGCATGGCGCCTCGCTCTCTGGCGGTCACTGGGTACACAGCGCCTCGCTCTCTGCCAGTACCGCTTTTAGCAGCGGGAACTGACGGATCAGTCTTTCGTGGCGCCAGTGCTCTAAGGACAGAGCACGCTGCTCAGCCTCGTACGTGCTGCTTGTACCCACCAAAACTCTCTGCTGTCGTGCATGCTTTCTCTTAGCCTCGCCCCCTGCCTCTAGGTTACCGGGTTTGTCTGCTGCAGTCCGTCGCAGCGCCATCACTTCGGTTGCATAGCGCTCTGCCCCCCTTGCTGCTCTCACAGCAGGGGACTCACTCCTGCTTTGCGCACATTTTCCCACAGCTTCTGGCCAAATTCCCTGTCTAAACACACACACTCTTCCTGGGTCATGGGGTCTGTTCGGTCCCCTATTCCTTCCCCCGGGAAACAGGAGACACAGCCTCGACAGTCCAGACCTGGCACTACACAGGTACCCGCAGCCCCGTCTTCCTCCTTACATATCTGTCCAATCAGTTCTTTAATGCAAGCATCATAGAAGGTATGTGATCCAATTTTCGAGTGCAAATTGTACATTACATCCAGAACAGTTTCACTTTGAAGGACTTTGTGGCTCACATCAATGCACAACATGATACTAGTCTCATACTTTAAAATTTCAGTGGTAAATCCTTGCCACACAGATAGGTTTTGTGTTCTGACTTCTGTAACATCATTTGGGTGATAATAATTCATACTTATTTGCTTCATATTCATCATCTTCAGAAGCCTTCGGTATATAATGTTGTAAAAGTGAAAGCAAGTTTAAGTTGGTTTTACTGTTACTCATTTGTGAAAGTAATTTTAATCTTTACTATTTCTCCATTGTGTGTGCGGCTAACCACCTCATTGATCTTATTTAGTTTCTTTGGCAAGAAAAGAACAGCTCCGTCAAAACCACGTGCTTTTTCTACTTATTCATCATGCTGGTAAAGTATCTGTGACCTTAGGGATCTAGATTCCATCTGTGGACTGTAGCCATCATGGTCCTGGGACAAGACCCACTTGGGTCTAGCAATCAATTTGACTTAGTTTGTGTACAGCTGAATAGAGTTGTCAGAAAAACAGATTTTGATTCTAAGACATGTTGGATGGATTGTCTAGTGGAAACACCCATATCATGGAAGTCACATCTACGACCACCACGCTCTCAAATTAACGCATCTTGAAATCTAGCCGAAATGTAAAAATCTCTAGCTTTTGTTCTAGGAACTGCAGGAGCTCCTTTGTGGCATCATCGTCCAAAAAGATCAGTATGACTAGGTGATGGCTTGTCAGATTTTGGCCCAGGAACACCAGACTTGGGTGGTTGCGAGTCCTGGCTCCATGCTCATCCACGTGCTCTTGCTCTTCCAGTCATTATTTAATCTAGAAGCTTTTGCCTTCGTAATCCACTGACAGAGTACAACACCGCCCAAGCTTTCACCCTCTGCTCCTCAAACTTTCTATCTGTGCAGTTACTGCTTCTAGGCAGAAGATGATGATGGTGGTAATGGTTGTTGCTAGAGTTGAGCAAAACAGGTCGGTCAGATTAAAAAATCACCGACTTTTGCCAAAGTCGGGTTTCGCTGAGCGAAATCCGACCATAGCATTAGGTCGGCCATGCGGTCGTCGACCCGAGCGCCAAAGTCGGTTTTCCCAGAGTGTTTGCAGGCGCCTTTTCTCAGCCAATGAGCAAGAACGCACACTGTGGGCAATGAGATGACATTGGAAGCGGCCACCACCATCTTAGAGAAGGGCATTGCAGTGAATGGGTTGCTTTGTGTGGCGTCACAGTGGCTATAAAAGCCCTGACCGCCGACCACCATTTTACTTCTGCCAATCTTAGCGTAAGGAGAGGTTGCTGCCGCTGTTTCTCAGTAGGAAGAGAGTTAGGCAGGAAAAAAAAAGTTATTCTGTGCTTGTGCTGATAGCGATTGTGCTGTACAGTTAGTGTGCAGTGACAGGGGAGGATTTTGTTGTGTGCAGCAGCGCTGGTTATTAGGCTGCCTGCCAGTGACAGGGGTGGAATTTCTTGTGTGCAGCAGCAGAGCTGATTATTAGGCTGCCTGCCAGAGACAGGGGAGGAATTTCTTGTGTGCAGCAGCAGAGCAGATTATAAGGCTGCCTGCCAGTGATAGGGGAGGAATTTCTTGTGTGCAGCAGCAGAGCTGATTATTAGGCTGCCTGCTAGTTGTATTGCTGTCTGTACACTGCTGTGCAGACTTCTTTTTACACAGCACCTACACAGCACTAATACCTTTATTCTTTTTTTCTGCACAGTTACAGAGCGTTCATTTTTTCCCACCCCGTATAGAGCTGTACGCTCCTCACACACTACCGTGTACCGGCTGGTATCACAGACAAATACATGCAGACTATCTGTGTGTGACTCCCGAAATATATACGGATATTTAAATTTTCCCCAAAACCGTATACAGCTGGTATCTTCTGATACAGTACTGTTTTTCTGCCTTCTGTATTACGGTCAAACCCATACTGAGAGAGCGTCTGTGTGTGACTCCAGAAATATATATGGAGATTTAAATTTTTCCCAAAACCGTATACAGCAGGTATCTTCTGATACAGTACCGTTTTTCTGCCTTCTGTATTACGGTCAAATCCATACTGAGAGAGCGTCTGTGTGTTACTCCGGAAATATATACGGAGATTTACAATTACCCCTACACTGTATACGCCTGGTATCTTCAGAAACATTAGCCTTTTTTGCTTTTTATATTCTGGTCTACTCCATACTGAGCCTGTGAGCATCTGTGTGTTACTCCGGAAATATATACGGAGATTTAAAATTATCCCAACACTGTATACAGCTGTACGCTTCTGAGACATTACCCTTTTTCTACATTTAATATTCTGGTGTGATCCATACTGAGCCTGTGAGAGTCTTTGTCTGACTCAGGAAATATATATGGAGATTTAAAATTACCCTAACACTGTATACAGCTGCGGCACTCATAGGAATTGCTGATTCATATTTCAATAAATTTTATTTAGAGGCTTATGCAAAAAAGAAAAATATTGAGGACACAACCCTTTTTGAAGAAATCAAATATATAATATTATATGAATCTCATTTTTGTTATAACAGTGAATAATTCAGATATGAAAATTAGTAACGTTTCGGCCACTATTCAGGCCTTCATCAAGCACATATCTGTATGGGAACACAAATCACAAAAGAATAAATATAAATAATTGTTCCAAAAATTATCAGAAAAGACTTTTTATGAAATGTGAATCAAATTTACATAAAAGAGATGCATAACCCTGCTACATAATCACTTCTTTTTTAAAAAGAAAAGAAAATAAAAATAAAAAATAAACAGTTACATTTACAATAGTTATAGAGCTTTATATTTATGCATATTCACTCTATTCTTCACATATTAGTCTCATCACAATGTCCTAACTACGTGGGACCAAGAAAATGAAGATGATATTACCTGATTAATGAGATAAATTTAGTATAATTTATTGTATTATTAGCCACTGGCCTCCATGCAGGAAATAATATGAGAACTGTCCCAGGCAAAAAGCAAAGGTTTAGAGCGTGTAAAATAATAAAACCGACGTTCAGGTAAAAATAGTAACATCCAAATCACTAAAGGAACGTATACATATATATATATGCACAAAATGCAGCGATATACTCCCCTTACCTATATGGAAACCGCCCATATGCCAGAAGACAAAAAATCGGCAAAGTCACTATGTCAAATGACAGTGCATCTGTCACGGATGCGGGACGCCAGTGCTACTGTGCAACGCCATATAACCCACCTTATATATATTATACTAAACGCTTCACGTGTGCCGCACTTCCGGTAGCCGGGCAGCGCTACGTCACATGAAATGACCGCTTCCGCTGGGGGCGCGCCTGCACAGTGGTACCAACTACATCTTATGACTTCTGACATGCGCAGTTGGCTTATATTACAACCCGATACCATTTTATCATGTGGAAGAGCACTACTGCTCCCTGCGCATGACTACGCAAAGATATGTTCAATGCGCCACAGCCGCAACAGCCACAACTGTCCCTATTTATATATGTATACCATCAACAAGTAAGCCCATCGGCAATAAGCAACATTTATTGTTAGAGCATTATTAGCAAATAACTGGGGTTAGTAACTATTAATGTATATTCTCAAAAATACCTGTGGTGGAATCTAATGGGGAATCTGAGAAATAAAAAATAAAAGATAAATTAAAAACAGGTAATTCATAATATAAAAATATATTATATAAACATATATAGAGCCAAAATCATGTCCTTCATATAGACCAAATACAAATAGGAATGCTAATGCTGAATCTCATACTCCCTATTTAATCCCAACGGAGCAAAAGTCTGCAGGGTATAGATCCAAAATGCCTCACGAGTTTTAAGGGTCTTTACTCTATTGCCATCCCGTCTGTGCGCCGGAATCTGTTCAATAATCTGATATTTTAATTGTGAAAGCTGGTGTCCACTTGAGAGAAAATGTGCAGGAATAGGTAACAAAGTATGTCCGCACCTTATTGTAGATTTATGTTGAGAAATAAGGTCTCGGATATGCTGGGTGGTTTCTCCAACATATCCGAGACCGCATGGACACTTAATCAGATATATTACATAAGAGGACTCACATGTGAA
Organism: Oophaga sylvatica; assembly: GCA_033576555.1. Taxonomy (NCBI): domain Eukaryota; kingdom Metazoa; phylum Chordata; class Amphibia; order Anura; family Dendrobatidae; genus Oophaga; species Oophaga sylvatica. Next base: position 324,275,806 of record JARQOD010000005.1, on the reverse strand, counting down.
AAATCCTTTAATGAGAAATTGTTGGCCAGTTCGAGGGTGGGTAAATGAATCTCCCTTAGTTATATTGGAACACTGTAAACACCCCAGGCAAGGAAAAGTACCGTTCCGCGGTGTTGTAATTGTTCGCTGTATTGGTAATTTTTTGTTAGATCCCACATCGGCCCTCACTAGATGATTTTTAATATTACTGGGTCTTTTATAGCCCATAATCGGATATTTACTGAATTCAATTATCTTGGGATAGGATTCCTGGAGAATATGCCAGTGTTTCATAATACTCCTCTGGATTTGTGTATTGAATGGATGGAAAGTACTGACAAACATTAGTCTTGAACTCTTATCTCTCTGTGAGCCACTTTTCGTGAGTCTTTCAAAATCCACTCAGTGCCGGAGTTCTTTATTTTGATATATAGTGCATTTTCTCCTGAGCACCAATATTTTTCGTCTACAGTGAGCACCCCTTATACGTTTTTTGATTTTTGCTGTTTTGGGTTGTTGCTCCAATAAGTTAAATGTCTTTTTCTACTTTTTCATTTAATCATGACGAGGCTTCTGTTATAATCTCTAAAGTCACTACACCTGGATCTTTTTTGCATACTCCTTCTGAGGAGTTACGTACCAGGGAATATGAAAGAGATCGCAGGAGATTGGCAGCTTTAGATTTACATGCAGTGACTTTAGCTGAGTATCAAAAAGTACAAAGGCTCTCGAAGTAACATGTCCCTCTCCATATAAAAAACGGACATGTTGTTTTGCTGGCATCATTTTCTCAGTATAAGGGCTCATACCCATTTGCGAGAAAAAAAACGGTCCATTTTCTGGATGGAAAAAATGGTCTGAATATATGCAATTGTCATGCGATTGTCATGCGATTTGTATGCGATTTTGTAATCGCACCCTCAGTTTTCCATCCGTTTTCTATCCGTATGCAATGCGATTTTAACATGACGTTTTACATAGAGCAGTTCTCTCTATGTTTAAACTCTTGTTATAATCACATTTTTTTAAAAAAAATGTACGCAAAAAGCAAATAATTATATATATATATATATATATATATATATATATATAGGTCAAACACTTATACATAGCAGAAAAGCTGCTCATTCAATTGCCGGCTTATGTAAAATCATTACAGAACCCAACATGAAATGACACAAGGTTTACATACAGTTAACCATGTCATTTGATGTAGTTTGATATATGGTCTTCACTAACAATGACATGAGTGTATGTGTGCAAAATTTCATACATATAGGGATTAATTAAAGGTGTAAATTCGTTGAAAAAAAAATGTGTGGGCTCCCACACTATTTTCTCCACCAGACAGGCAAAGCTAGCGAGTGGGGGCAGATAATAATAGCCTAGGGAGGGTGAATTTATTTTGTGCCCCCCCCTGGCTACTAACATCTGGCCCCAGCCACCCCAGAAAAGGCAAATCTATAATTAGATGCACCCTTTCTGGCACTTAGCCCATCTATTCCCATTGCCCTGTAGCAGTGGCGAATTGGTTAATAATGGGTTAAAGCCACCTTGCTATTGGAAGGTGACTTTATGCCAGGTTAATAATTGAGAGCTGCCAATTAGACAACTCTCAATTATTAATACTATTGTATGAAATGGTTAAAAAAGACACACACACATTAATGAAAAATCATTTTAATGAAATAAACAGAGTTTTTGACCATCTTTTATTGTACAGGTAATCCTCGATTCCATTGTTCTCCTGTAATAAAAATAAAATAATAAAGCAAGCTTTTTCTTACCTATCCAGTGTTCAGTCATGTCCCACGCTGTAATCCATCAGAAAGGGTTAACATGTTTACAGCCAGCATCACAGCTAATGCTGGCAGCTCAGCTGTAAACCCCAAAGGAATGAGCTAATCTCTCGGCTGACAGGAGAGAAAGTGATTAGTGTGGGAAGCTTAAGTGAATGCTTCCCACGGTAATCAGTTCACTTCCGGTCAGCCGGGGCTCCCTCTGACATCAATGATGCTACCAGTTGTCATATAGTGAGATAGGATCCTGTCTGTGTGAAATCGATATTCCAGCATCTAACTAGATTGGGCTAGAACTGTGTTGCAGTCTCAAGAGGCCCAATTTGATAATCAAAATAATTTTGACAAAAACTGTATTGCAGTGAGGAATCAGGAGGCCCCATTTCCTCTTAAAAATGGTTGTGCATAATATAGCTAATCCCAATTGTCTGTGATAAAACTGTGTTGCAGTGAGAAATCAGAATGCCACATTCATTTCCACTTAAGAATTGTTAGGCCTAATATTGGGGTTCAGTAAGGTCCACAGCATCCAGACACAAGGACTTCTGTCATTAGCTGCTGAAGTCACATGTCCCTTTCAATATGAAAAGCAGACATGTCGTTTTGGTGGTGAAATTGTGTCACCGTAACAGTGCAGAAGCTGCTCCTGCTGCTACTGTTGTAAGTACTAAGATAGTTAGCTAGGCAGTTTATTGTCAGCTAGTTCCCTTAATGAGACATGCTTTCCAACAGTGCAGATAGAATCCCCCCACCTCCATACTGCACAGCCAGGGCTCACTGCAAACAGGCAGTGTTTAAGTTTATGTGCCTTGGAGATTGTAGTCATAAAGCTCAAGAGTTATGGACAGCTATCCATGTCGAGTTTGAGCAATTGATGTCTCCACTGAAGCTGGACCCAGGAAAGGCTGTGTGCTATAATGATGTGAATCCGTTGGGGGCCCTACACCGGGGCAAGCTCATACATGTGCCTTGCATCGCTCACATTCTCAACCTGGTGAGGCAGAAATTTCTCCGCCACTATCCCGACCCGGATGTGCTGTTACAGAAAGCACTATCGCTGTATGCTCACTTCTGCTTTTCACACCCCACAGGTCATCGACTTGCATTGCTACCCAGCCATTTCAGCCTACCAATTAACCATTTGATATGCGATGTGCAAACAAGGTGGAATTCCACTCTGCACTTGTTGCAACTACTGTGGCAACAACATCGAGTCCATTTGCATAGCCTGGGCCAACACAGTACGGACGTGGTGCGAATCACGCTTGTGGAGTGGGCACAGTTGAAGTGTTGAAATGGCTACTGAGGCTACTGAGGCTAGTTTCACACTAGCGTTCGGCAGGGCTGCGTAATTCCTCTGTCAAGCCCCGCCCACTGCGGCACCCCTTCCGCTCAGCTCCGCATATGCCTTCTTGCGTCCTGCATACCCAATCTTTAACATTGGGCACGCAGGCCATGCGGATGTATGCGGATGTGTTTTGACACTGCACTGCGCGCAACAAAATGCAACATGCTGCGTTTGACGTAGTTCTTTGCAGCTTCAAAACGACGCATGCGGACGCATCCGAATACGTCTGCATGGCCTGCGTACCCAATGTTAAAGATTTGGTACCCAGGACGCATGCAGACGTAGGCGGAGCAGAACGGAAGAAGTGCGGCAGTGGGCGGGGCTTGACAGAGGAAGTACGCAGACCTGCAGAATGCTAGTTTGAAACTAGCCTTAAATGGTTGGTGCTGAAGATACCATCAGCATCACTATTCTGGTCATCTACATGCTGGAGCACACTTTGAATAGTTTGCAGGAATAGGTAGTGGTCCCAGAGTAAAAGGTGGAAGCAGAGGAGAATGCAGAAGGGATAACAATATCTCTATGTTGCTGACTGTTGTTGCACAGGCGAGTGCCATAGCAGAGTGGATTACAGCGATCGGATAATACAGTTTCTCATGGTACCGGACAAACTGTTGCTGAAGCTGCAGGAGAGGAGGAGCAAATGGAGGAGAATGAGGAGGAAGAAGTGATTGACATGCAACAGTCAGGAGATGAAGAGGATAATGATCCCTTCTCTGTTGTCAGTGTTTGGAGTGAGGAGATAGAGGAAGCCAGCTTGAGATTTACACCTCCACCAACACGACATGGACTTGGACTTCATGGAAGTACCAGACACATGAGTGGCTTATTGCTGCACTATTTGCAACATTATGCCCATATTGTTAGGATTAGAAATAGTGCTGACTACTGGGTTGCCACTTAGTTAGATCCACGGTACAAGAGTAAATTTTCACAGATGCTTCCCCCCCTGGAAAGGAATGTGTGCATACTGGAGTATCAAAACAAGCTTGTAAACATTCTTAAGAGTGGTTTTCCCTAAGACACCAATGAGGCACACAGTGTGCATCCCAGTTCTAAACGTCCAACTCCAGGAATGTTGAGTCGTCAATGCAAAAACATTACCAACAGCAGCAGTGTAAGTGGCAGAAGAAAATTCTGTGAGTTGCTTCACACACTTTTTAGACCAGCCCGTGCACCAGCAGGGTACAAGTGTGATACATTGTTAATGACTGGAGAAGATGATGCAGGAGTATCTCAAGCTCAATATAAATGCCATCAGTGGGAATTTGGACCCCTTTACATTTTGATATTCAAAAATGGAAGAGTGGCTTGAGCTCGCGTGTCACATCTTGGAGGTTTTGTCATGCCTGGCAGTCAGCATTCTTGCAGAACGTGTCTTCAGCGCTGCTGGGGTGTCCTGACAGATAATCGCATCCGACTGTCCTCTGAAAGTGTAGACCACCTAACTTTCATCAAGATGAACAAGTCATGGATCTCAAATGACTGTTGCACCCCAGTCCAAGACTTGGTAGATTAGGCGATTGTTTAATTTTTATTGTGCTGCATTGATCTCGCTTTATTGCAATCTGGGGCACCTTTGTCATGGCTCCTCTGCCTGCTGTTGCTACTGCTCCTAATGCTCAAAAAAATTTTGGAAATATAGAGACAATTTGGGAAGGGGTGTCAGAGCCCCATCATACTATTTCTACTATTGGGAAATTGATGCCACTTTAGTAATGTGTGAGAATAATTTTTGGAAATATGGAGACTTCAAGTTGTGAATCCATCTGGTGTGTTGCCTGTAGTATAAGGGGTGTCAGAGCCCCATTATACTATTTTTACTCTGAGGAAATTGATGCCATTTCAGTGGTGTGTGAGAATAATTTTTGGAAATGTGGAGACTCAAGTTTGATCTCCATCTTGTGGGTTGCCTTTTGTGGAAGGGGTGTCAGAGCTCCACTATACTATTTCTACTCTGGAGAAATTGATGCCTCTTTAGTGGGGTCTGCCCATATTTTTTTTTCTAATGAGGAGTCTCCAAGTTCGGTCTCCATCATGTGTGTTGCTTGTTGCAGACAGACAGGCCTGCACTTACTTTCAATCAACTACCTGTGTTATGATCCTTAAATTTTTCTAACATTAGTGGTCTCCCAAGATGATATTTGTGCCACCTGATTGTGGTTAAGCAAAAAAAAAAACAGTTTGAGCTGTTACATTAGGTATCAGGACTCCCAGCACAGCATGCTTACACTGGTCCCTCACCCACCTTGTCTTAAGGGTATGCCACACTAAACGACATCGCTAACGGGATCGCTAAAAAACGTCACTATTTAGCGATCCCGTTAGCGATGTTGTTGTGTGCGGCATCTACCAGCGACGTGGCCCCTGCTGTGATCTCGTCCGTCGTCCTGATCGTTCCGGACCCTATTTTCATCGCTGGCGTCCCGCTGGTAAGTATCTAATCGCTGAGTGTGGCACCTTTTTTAGCGATTTAGCGGTACTTTTGTACCGCTAAAGTCGTTAAGGAGATCGCTAACCGCGATAGCGTCCTTAACGATATCGCTAAATTAGGTAGCTACTAGCGATATATAAACAATCCCGCTAGCGATCTCATTAGTATGCGACGCTAACGAGATCGCTAGCGGGATTGTGTAGTGTGGCAGTACCTTTAATGTAAATTTAAATTCAAATCTCTAAATGCTGGCCCAGACACTGATACTTCATGCATGGCCCATGGCTGACTTCTGCTGTACTATTATCAGATTTCTACTGTGGGTTAATTGATGCCACTTTTTTCTAGTGTCTGCCCCTAATGGTTGTAAATGTTTGGACTCCAAGTTGGGTCTCCTTCATGTATGTTGCCTGAATTTGGCAAGGCTCTCAGAGCACCAGGCCTACGCCAGTCACTCATCCACCTGTTACTGATCAATGTTTAAGTTAGAAATGCTGGTCAAGCCTGTTCCCAGGCCATGTCTTATGCATCCATGCTGCACAATTATACTATTTGTGTCAATTGATACCACTTTTCCAGGTGTCTGCCTCTAATTAGAGCTTCTTTGGCAGCTTTTTGGCTGACCCTGAAGTTGTTGTCTATGCAATTGGTTTTGCTTCCCATTGAATTCAATGGGGTTCAAGTATTCTCGTTGAACCATTTGGCGAACGTGTTCGGCGAACATCAGAACGTTCGCTGAACCAAACCAAACCTTGAAAGGTTCGCTCATCTCTAATAAACAATAATTACAGAAGGATAAAATTAAAAGTCTTGTTTGTGAAGGTGTATTTTTAGCTACTCCTTATGCATGTATCTAAATCAGTAGTCACCAACCTTGCTCTTCAGCTTTTGCAAGTCAAAAAATACAACATACGCCAAAAGTTCAGGACAAATAGGGAGTTGCAAGTTTCGAGCAGTAGGTTGTCAGCCACAGATTGGAAGCTACTGATCAATTTTTTTTTAATTTACCATTTTCTTGTGAAAAAGAAATGAAGCAAATCACTGTCTTTGATGTTAATGTGTACATATCTAGTAGTTTAAGCTCGAAAATTACATATATATTTCAGGCATAGTTTAATAAATATTCTCAAAAATCACGTTTTCAAAAAAAGCAATTTAGATAATTGAGCTATTTATACACAGGTCACTTCTTCTCTACTCCCTACTAAATTCACCAGCGTAGTGTATCTAACAGAAATGCAATATGAGCTCATACTACACAGCGGAAATCATTTAGTGACTGTCTCATGGTTTAGATTGCCTTCACTCTGCTAAGTGAGATTTATAGCAATGAATGCAGAACACTTTATCAGTATCCTTTCTTTTTCCATTCCTTCAATATTTTAAATGTAAATTTAGTTTGGGAAATAACTCAACTTTCATCCCTATTTGGTTTTGTCATTTACTTCTTTCATAGTGAAGTGTTTTGTTTGAATGCATCAGTATGAAACTTAAGGCTTAATCTTTATCTTGTACTTTAATTTTCATTGTACCACCAATAAATTTTGTATCTTGACCTTTACATTAGGCATGCTTGTTATAATTAGAGATGAGCGAGCACTAAAATGCTCTGATACTCATTACACGAACTGAGCAATTTCAAATGCTCGAGTGCTCATTTCAAGTAATGAGAATATTGAAAGTCAACTGGAAATATGAGCATTTTTCTGGCAGCCCCAACAAGGAGGTCTGGGGGACAGTGAAATTGTTCAAACCGACAGATTTGATTCCTTAGGTCGACCAATTTGCCGCAAATGCAACAGTAGTGGTCACATAGAAAGGGAAGGTCAGCCTTTAAACTGGAATTTCCTGAGGTGAAGGAACGACCCTCAGGAGAACAATAGCTAGGTCCAGATGACTCTGACTGGGGCCTGAAATATGTTGGCTATCGCCCCATCATTCCGATCACAATAGATGGTATCCCTTTCCCAGCACTACTAGACACTGGATCGCAAGTCGTCACATTTCAGCTACCACAAATTATAAACGTTACTGGAAAACAGACCAGCTAGCAAAAATTACTTCTGCGGACGTCAACATTATCACTAGTAATGGACAACCTGTTCCTCAAGTGGGCTACTTGATAGCTACTTTTGAAATTGGCAGAACTGAACTACCTGAACAAGGCCTTATTGTAGTCGATACGGGGAAAAGACGAATTTCTCCCTGTAGTTTTAAGGATGAATGTACTACAAAATTGTTTTGACGAACTGATTGAAGGCATCACTTGCACTCTTAGTACTGCATCTCCCACAAAGAGGAGAACCATTCAGAAGACACTCCGCATTCTCGTTAGTCATCAGAAATTCACTAATTCAAGAGGGGATATCGGCCCTGCCAGGATAATGGACTCCAGGCCTGTAATCCTGAAACCGCGTACAGAAACTATGGTGTGGTGCAAAACCAAGATGGGTCTAAAGCAGTGTTTCCCAAACTCCAGTCCTCGCGGACTCCACAAGTCATGTTTTCAGGATTTCCTTTGTATTGCGCAGATGGTGGAAGTGTCATCAAGGCACCATGAATTCTGTCACCTGTGGAAATCCTGAAAACATTACCCAAGGGGGCCGTGAGGACTGGGGTTTGGGAAACACTGGTCTAAAGGGTCAGGACTATGAAGTTCTAGTTGAACCAAATGAACACAAAGATGATACAGTCATTATAGCTGCAAAAAGTTTGACTACTCTAACTAATGGTCGAGTACCTGTACAGCTCATAAATTGCAGGGACTAAACTGTGACACTGCAAAAATGTACCATGGTAGCAAAACTGAGTAGACTCAATTTTCAGGATATCCTTCAAGAATCTCAATGCTCTATCCAAGTGAAACCTCCCCCAAATTCAGAAGCTGGAAAGGAATGATGGCATGAACTCGACATAGGCACTGAAAAGACCCTCCTTGATTAAAAAGATGGAGTATTTAGTGTTGCCAATGAATATTAGCATATATTCAGCAAGTTTGCCTTTGACTTTGGGAATGTCCATACAATCGAGGACCCCATTCCCACTGGTCCCCATCCTCCAATCAAATAAAGGTACTGACCTATACCTACATCCATGTACCAGCCAATATAGAAAATGATACAAGAAATGAAGGATGCTGATGTGATTAAGAGCAATCGCAGTCCTTGGGCAGCATCAATTGTTCTTGTCAAAAAGGATGGAAGTATACGTTTTTGTGTTGATTATCGCAAACTCAATAATATTACCTACAAAGATGCATATCCCCTGCCCAGAAAAGAGAAATCATTGACTGCAATGAAATAAGCAGCCTATTTCTAAACCCAAGATCTCACCAGTTGATACTGGCAAGTACCAATGGCCCCAGAGGACCAAGAGAAGACCTCATTCACAACCCCCCATGGGTTTGCTTGAATTTAACTCCATGACCTTCGCTTGTGCAGTGCTCCGGGAACCTTACAGAGGCTCATGGAATGCTGCTTGGTCACAAGAATTTTGAAAATGTGCTACGATATTTAGATGATGTAATTGTCTATTCCAAAACCTACGAGGAACATCTCCAGCATCTTCCTGAAGTCTTTGCTGTTCTAGCCAAGCATGGCCTGAAAGTCAAACCGTCCAAGTGCCATCTTCTTAAATACAAAGTCTAATTTCTAGGGCATGTAGTTAGTGCAGAAGGAGTTATTCCAGATCATGAGAAGATTGCTGTGGTAAAAGACTGGCTTATCCCAACAACCAATAAAGAAGCTAGCGGATTCCTGAATTTGCTAGCTACTGCAGAAGATTCATCAAAAACTTCACTCGGATTGCTGCCCCCATGCAAGACCTCCTAAAAGGACAACTGTGCCGGAAGACGTACAAAAGCCCCTGTATTCAATGGACTCCAGAGCTAGAACAGTCCTTCCAAGAACTTAAGATGAAGTTAACTGAAGCCCCAATCCTTGCCTACCCGGAATACATTATCCCTTCCATCTGTATACGGATGCCAGCTATCTGGTACTAGGTGCAGTGCTAGCTCATGTCCAAGATGGCAAAGAAAAAGTTATAGCTTATGCCTGCAGATCACTCTGGCCAACCGAGAAAGATGATCAGAACTACAGTTTGTTTAAGTTGGAATTTCTTGCATTAGTGTGGGCCGCCACTGAAAAATTTAAGTATTACTTGGCTGCAACCCCCTTCATCGCTTTCACTGACAATAACCCATTGTCCCAGTTACAGACTGCTAAACTTGGAGCCTTTGAGCAAAGATGGGCTTCTCGCTTAGCTAACCACCAATTTATCCTGAAGTCCCGAGCAGGCCGATCAAATGCCAATGCTGATGCCCTGTCCAGGTTGCCCACAACAGAAACACCCCGTTATGACGAAGACGAGTGGGAAGAAGTAGAAATGCCTACCTTCTATTCCTATGTTGCCAAACAGAATGTGCAGAGAGTCAAAAGGATCCCAGTTTCCGAACTTAGCCTCAAATTGCGGTGAGTCACGATTGGGCTGAAATCCAGAAGTAGAGCAGAACTTTCAGAACCCTATGGAAGTTGCTGGAATCTAGACCCACAAAACTGCCTGTGGGCCACAAACAATCTGATACAGAACTCTGTCGATCATGGCGACATAAAAAAAATCTGCAATTCCACAAAGGAGTGCTTGATCGACGCACTGTGAACCTCCACATTCACGAGAGTTTCAAGTAGTCGTGCTCAGACAAGACGCCAGCCTCATCCTAGTGGCTTGTCACAACCAATCAGGACACTTTGGTTGCCAAGATACTGAGATGACCATCTGAGAATACTTCTATTGGATAGGAATGCGTCAAGACATTGAGAAATGCTGCAGAGAATGTGTTTCATGTACTCTAAGTAGCCAAGAAGGTATGGAACAAAAAGTCCTGCTGCATCCCATTGAAACTCACCATCCTCTGGAGCTCGTGGCCCTTGATCATGTGAAATTGCAGCCCAGTCATACTGGATACCTCTATGCTCTGACCAATATCAATCACTACACTAAATTCACTGTGGCTGTGCCTGTCAGAGATCAGACTGAACGGACCACTGCCACAGTATTTTGGAAACATTTTGTAAGGCATATGGATACCCTGAGCAGATGCTAACAGATCAAGGTCTGCATTTGAGTCAGAGTTATTCCAAGAACTGTGTGCACTCTATAGGTGCAAGAAACTTCGCACAACTGTGTACCATCCCCAATGCAATAGACTATGTGAAATGATGAATAAACTTTGATCGACATGTTAAAAAATGTTCCAGCCAAAGAAAGACAAGAATGACCTGAGTTGCTCCAAAAGTTAACTGACCTGTATAACAACACCACCAACTGCTCCACCGGTTACACTCCACATTACCTGATGTTTGGCGGCCCAGAGAAACTGCCTGCAGACTTTCAGCTAAACGTTCAAGTGGAAGATCACTCTAATTCTCATTCAGATTGAGTGGTAGACCACCAAAGACGTCTCCAAGAAGCTAACGAAATTGTGGAAGACTGAATGAAAGCTGTCCGCCAAAGGCAAGAGGATGACTTCAATGCAAGGGCCAAGACAAAACCCTTACAAGTAGGAGACAGAGTTTGGGCTAAAAAGAACCACTGCTCCCACAAAATGGATGACCAGTGGGAATCATACCCTTATGTCATCATAAGTATAACATTCCCAGGGTGGAAGTGTATAACATTCTCAGAGAGGACACTCAACAAGAAAAGGTGGTCCATCATTGCCAGATCAAGATTTGCATGCCCCTGGAAGTTTCGGTCCTGCCAGTTTCTAACCTTATTGCACCAGAAGAGATTTCCAGAGTCCTCACCACACCATTTGTTTGGTTTCATGCGCCCTGTCTTCAGTTTATGCTGCCATTGCCTCATTCTCCGCTAGAGGATTCTGATATAGTTCCTACATCCGCCCAAGAAGAAAGGGAATATACCAGCTCTGTGGAGATCTGAACGAGTGCCCAAGGGACACTTACCCACTCTATACCGGGACTAGTTGCTCACTACTTATCTAAATTGGAGAGACTTTGCATGTGTGGCTCCGGTAGAGACGGATTTTCACTACGTAATGAGAGAAACTCCATGGCTTATGAGAGCCTTATTACTGTTTCTTAGCCCTCACAAAAATAGCTGGTGCAGAAAGTTTCTTTATGGTCTGTGTGCCACGACTGCATCTGCGGACGAAGCAAAGAAGTTAAAAAGAGTTAGCTGCAAGTACCTACTTCAGGATAAAAGAAGAACTCTTTTATTATATTTACATGTTGTTTTATCTTTGAATTCAGATGTTGCATAGATTTAGGTTTCTTCACAGGTATTCAGAAAACCAAGAATACTTTAAGCAACCGTATGAATTGAATATGTATACCTGTATGCTGTTTCATTTTGTTTTACAGATGCGAATGTGTCGGGGATGACACACTTCAGGAGGGGAGACATGGTATCCCACAAAGTGGTCATTTCTATGGGATACCGCATATACAGTATAGTGTGTTTTCAAATAAATGCTGTGAATTTTTATGTGGACTGTGCGTTTTAAATACATTATAAGACCTGCTGACAGGCAGCACAAAAATGGTTAATCTTCTCCTCCCAGGCTTGATCAGGTGACACAGCTCTGTTTCAATATGCAGAAGGTTCTGAAAAGATTTTTCAGGTCAGTCAGCCAATGACTGCAGCTCTACAGTCACATAGAAAGGGAGGAGCCAAGTTCTGGGGGATATTTTTTTTAATTTGAAGTGGCAGTTGGTGATCGGACATCTTGAGAAGAGGAAGTCATTATGTAGGTGGAGGAATTACATACTTTCCTCCTGCCGGTTTTGTTTAAAAAGGGGACTGGTATAATAAAGGGAGTTAACACTAGGACTACTGGACTCGTGACCCCGCCTAGAACTACTGAAAGGAGTCATTTTGACTCCTTGCTTGTTTTCGTTTATTTTTAGAGTTTCATTTGTGTTTATTTATTAATAATTATATTTTTTGTAATGTATTATTATTGTGAGATCCAACAGTAATGCTTTTGATTGTTTTTTTTCTGCTTTTCTTATTTTTCTACAGAAAATAACAATAATTATAATAGACGTTTTTCAAACATTTTTTTTTATTCAAGTGCACACATATAAACAACAACTGAAGAACAAAAAGCAGAGAAAATGTAGGTGGAGGAGCATAAAAATGAAAATATGGCGCAGAATTCACCTTCTAAACATTTGGTGTTTCGCATTTTAGGCATTGCCTTTGATTTATGGCAGTACATTGCCCACACAAAGACTTACCACAAGTCTTACAATTGCCGACAGATCTATTTTTCTTGCACTTATCTTTGATCTGGCAAAATTTTGTTTGAACCATCACTTCTGAGCATGTAGAAACTTGGGACGTGGAACCCTTTTCCCTATCTGTGACATAAGGACCACTCAACTCTCTCACAAGCGTTTGCAAAAATGCCTTGCGTGACATTTTTTGGTGGGTTATCTCATTGAATATTATCCATGCATTTATACCCGCAAAGTCTAAGGCATTTTCAAATGCATGAACAGGCCATCTCCTTGTGCATGTTCGTGTGGTATATTTTCGTGCCATCTGATCCACTACATCTACTCCATATTTTGTTTCATTGTAAAACTTTACCGTTTCTGGAGTTTTTTTAGCGGAATCAGACGCAACAACAACATCTGGATGGACGGAACTCAAAATGACAACATTTTTGTTGGGCTTTCCTTGATATACTGTAAGTGTAAAATTGTCTTCATTTGTAAACACTTTAGTGTTGTACAATTCCTCTTTCATGGATTTTATTTCTTTAGGCACTTCTCGCCTTATCTTGTTCAGTGTTCCCACGATGGTTGTTCCTTTGCTTTTTAGCTGTTTAGCTAATTTTACTGAAGTAAAATAATTATCGGTTGTAACATTGCGACCTTTTTTCAAAAACGGGTCCAATAACTTCATTACCACATGGTCAGCTAAACGGTCCTCAGCACGGCGTGTGTCATCTTTGCCTAGATAAGGGAAGCCATTTGCCAGATATTTGTTCTCCTTATCAACAGCTAGCCAATATTTGTGGCCATATTTATCTGGTTTGGAAGGCATGTACTGCGTGAATGGACACCTAGTTTTGCTTGGGAAAAGTTGCTCATCCACCGTTATGTATGGGCCAGGTTTGTAACACGCAATACAATTTTCAATAAACCTGTCCAACACAGTAGAAAATAGAGCAAACTTGTCCGTTTGCAGTCTCTCCGATCGAGTAGATTTCTCATCAAATCTGATACAGTAAAGATGTATATCTTCGTACCGTGTTAACCACTGAGGACTCTCAACTCTAAATATTTTTCATCAAATCTGAGAAACCTCATAATTTCAACAAAGCGGTCCCTAGACATTCTCGCTTTGCAAAACGGTATTCCCCAGTCATTACACCAAATACTGCTAATCGAGTGACGTTACTATCCAGAATACTGTCTCCTGCTAGGACCTTAGAAAAACACCACCCTTCATTAGCATAAGATAAGAGCCTAGAGTAAACAAGCTATTTTGTTCAGCATTACACAGTAATACAAGCAGGTAAAACACAAGGAAAATGTGAAAAGTTGACATGTAAATTGAACTACATCTATATGAACATCAGGGTAAATAAGACAGAGTGAAAAAATTATGCACAAAACTTTATAGCAACATTTAGTGACAAAAGGACCTCAAAATATAGTAGGGAGTCAAAATGACTCCCTTCAGTAGTTCTTGGTAAATTTTGAAAAAAACGCGCAAATTTTTCACCAAAATTATTTATTCTCACAAAATCTTTTTTCACATCATATTTGAGGAAAAGTCACCGAGTTTCAAGCCGGAATTCTGAAAAATGTAGTCACAGAAGAGAAATAAAAAACGAAAGGAGTCAAAATGACTCCATCAGTAGTTCTAGTGTTAATAGTCTTCTTATGAAGAAAACTACCATTGCACCTCTAGGAAGAAGATTTACCTCAAGGCAGAAAAAGAGCACAGTGCTGAAGAAGCAATATTCAGACCATGCAGGGCCATCACACTAGGTCTATTTTAAAAATCACTCCTCCAAACCTTTTCAGGATCCAAAATACAAAAAATCTGTGCATTTTTCATCTTCTCATTACATTAGCACTGATGACTAGAGTTGAGCGATACTTTCCGATATCCAAAAATATCGGATCTGAATGGTATCGACGGTATCCACAAAATATCGGCGATACCCGATACCGATACCGGAAATCCAATGTAAGTCTATGGGAACAAAATATCGTAATTAAAAAAAAAACATTCTTGGCTTGTTGGATAATTGTACATGAAGGAAAACAACAAAGAATAATGTAGAATGTATTGGGGGAGGTTGAGGAGACATTAAAGGCATAGATGTTTAACCCAATCCAATGGAATAGCATTAATAATTTTTTTTTTAAAGACGTTCGGATTGACGAAGAAATTGACAATGTTGTTAACCTTTTTTCTATTTTGGCAAATATGTATGTTTCACAACTTCCATGCTCTTGACCTTTTTAACTTTTGCCACACTTTCACCTTCATAATCTTCAGCAGCATCATCTTTGTCATCTAATTATTCTTCATCTTCACCTTCTTTATCTTCTTCTTAAACTTCGTGTTATTCATCTTTTTGTTATTATTAAACTATTATTCTTCTTCATATTCTACTTCTTCATCTTCTTCCTCTTCATCTTCTTCATCATATTCTTATTTGTGACAGAGATTCCTGTACTTGTAATCTGTAAAAGTATGAATTTTTCTTCCTTCCGTTCTTGCTGTCACAAAAGATTTAAATTACAACAATATTTGTCCGTGTTCAGTTTAGCCTGCAGCAGCAGGCATTTTCCAGGGGCACCACGAGGAGGAACGGACTCACCCCCATACACTGCTTAGTCTTCTTCTGCTTATAATTTACAGCATATATTTTGCTCTTCATTTTGGTCTTATTTTTCATGTTCTTCTGCTTTTTGATCTTCTGCTTATTGTTCTTCTGTCTCTTGTTCTGTATCTTGTAGTTTGTCTTAACCTTCTTTGTCCTGTTGGTGATCTTCTTCTGGGTAATCTTTTATTTCCTCTTTGTGATGGTGTTCAGGCTGGTTGGCTTGATGCTCGTCGTCCTTGGGGTTGTCATCTTCTTCGGGGTGGTCTTTACGGTTGTCTAACTTCCGAGAACCAGCTGATGTTACTGGAACCCGGACGGTTATCAGCTGGTACAAGAGACAATGGAAGTTACGAGGACCAGCTGACTGTGCTGGAACCCGGAGGGGCAGCAGAAGGAAAAGAGACAATGACACAACCGAGGACCAGCTGACGTTACTGGGACACGGTTACTAAGCAGGAGGTACCTGTGTTCAAAAGCACTACCAAGGACCAGCAGACGTTGCTGGAACTCGGATACCGAACTGGAGGCACCGAGGCCAAAGGCACTTCGGAGAACCAGTTGACGGTACTGGAACCCGGACGGGTAGCAGAAGTTACAAGAGCCAATGCAAGTAACGAGGACCAGCTGACTGTGCTGGAACCCGGAGGGGCAGCAGAAGGAAAAGAGCCAATGGCACAACCGAGGACCAGCTGACGTTACTGGGACACGGTTACTAAGCAGGAGGTACCTGTGCTCAAAAGCACTACCAAGGACCAGCAGACGTTGCTGGAACTCGGATACCGAACTGGAGGCACCGAGGCCAAAGGCACTGCGGAGAACCAGTTGACGGTACTGGAACTCGGACGGGTAGCAGAAGGTACAAGAGCCAATGCAAGTAACGAGGACCAGCTGACTGTGCTGGAACCCGGAGGGGCAGCAGAAGGAAAAGAGCCATTGGCACAACCGAGGACCAGCTAACGGTACTGGGACACGGTTACTAAGCAGGAGGTACCTCTGCTACAAAGCACTACCAAGGACCAGCAGATGTTGCTGGAACTCGGATACCGAGATGGAGGCACCTAGGCCAAAGGCACTGCGGAGAACCAGCTGACGGTACTGGAACCCGGAGGGGCAGCAGAAGGAAAAGAGCCAATGGCACAACCGAGGACCAGCTGACGTTACTGGGACACGGTTACTAAGCAGGAGGTACCTGTGCTCCAAAGCACTACCAAGGACCAGCATACGTTGCTGGAACTCGGATACCGAGATGGAGGCACCTAGGCCAAAGGCACTGCGGAGAAACACGCTGACGGTACTGGAACCCTGAGGGGCAGCAGAAGGAAAAGAGCCAATGGCACAACCGAGGACCAGCTGACGTTACAGGGACACGGTTACTAAGCTGGAGGTACCTGTGCTCAAAAGCACTACCAAGGACCAGCAGACGTTGCTGGAACTCGGATACCGACATGGAGGCACCGAGGCCAAAGGCACTGCGGAGAACCAGCTGACGGTACTGGAACCCGGATGGGTACCATAAGGCACCCATGAAAATGTAAATTGACAGGCCGCAAGCTGTCCGCAGTTACCGAATCACACAGTCCTACAGTGGGTGCTTGTCCTATTGTCACAACGGAAACAGACTTTATTTAGATATCCCACAGCACACATAGGAATCACCTAAACTGCAGGCACCATAGAGTTGGCTAACCCGAATGCAACACGACAGGACAACTTATTGGAGGCTAATTAACGTTGACACTGCCAGTAAACAGCTGTCGTGCTGTAACCAGGCTGGGCAGGAGTCAGTACCCGTGCCAATTACTTCCGAGCAACAACTGGCGGTGTTGGAGGCCAGGGATGAGAGGAGGACAGGGTGGAGGCAGCATGACTTTTTGGCGTACACACAGCAGGGGAACAGCTGACATTACTGAACCCCAGTAACACAGGAGCAAGTGTTGACTGTGCTAACAGCACTTCCGAGCGTTCCTTTATGTGCACTTTAGTAGGAGGTCGGCGTACCCCCCTGCTGCGGGAAGAACAAATTGAAGCCGTTGTTGCTTGGATGGCAGCCAATGCATCGACTTCAATTGCTTCCACCTCCTCTCAGGAACACAGCACTGTTGAGCAACCATCTGTCTCTTCACCGCCTGCCAAATTGCCCAGGCAGTCAGACAGTTCTGTACAGGATCCAGCTGAGTCTCTGCTTCTGTTCTCAGAATCTGTTGGCTTGCAAACAGGGGCTCAGCCAAGCAGCATTCTGGAATGTGAAGAAGAGGGAGTATGCAGTGATGCGCAACAGCTATGTCTCTCAGAATCTGAAGAGGCGGGTGAGCCAGTGCCGATGCTCAGCACACCGCAGAACGCATCTGATGATGATGAGACTCAGATGCCAGTTTCTGTTGAGCATGGTGCTGGCCAGACCACCCAACAGCAGCAGGTTTTGGAAGAGGGTAGTGGAGATGATGAGGTCCAAGTCCCAACATGGCGTGAGGAACAGGAAGGTGGTGGGAGCAGCTCTGAGGAAGAGATTGCCCCAACGGTACAAACAGGAGGGAGAGTTAGGCTGCAGACTCGGTTGACTGTAGCCTCCAGTTTGGAACCTGTTCGGAGCAGTTCTCTTCCAAAAGTCAAAACGGGCTCTCCCAGGACTTGCACTGCGTGGTCCTTTTTTGACACACTTGCAGATGATATTTGCTATGTGAAATGCAAGCTGTGTAATCTAAAAGTAAAAACAGGTAAAAGTGTCAGTAACGTCAATATCAGTAATATTATTATTAATATAGATTTTAATAGCGCCATTTATTCCATGGCGCTTTACATGTGAAGAGGGGCAAATATAGACAATTACAGTAAACATGAGCAATACAAGGCACACACAAGTACAGAAGGAGAGAGGACCCAGCCCGAGAGGGCTCACAATCTACAGGGGTGGTTGAGGATACACTAGGAGAGGGAAGAGCTGATCGTGTGGTGGTTCAGTAGACTGATGATCATTGCAGGTTGTAGGCTTGTCGGAAGAAGTGGGAAATATGTGCAAACATGTGGGTACAAAGCACGTAGTTGAGTTAAAAGACACACTGGAGATGTAGGCCAACCTACAGCAGCACCTACATCTTTAGGTCGTGTCGGAGCCTCTTCCTCCAGCTGACACACAGCTGGTTCGGCTTTCTCACAGGATCGCCATGGAAGAACCTCGGTCAATGTTGTCCAGAGACAAAGTGTTATTCCACCCACAGCAGCAAGTTCCCTGTCATCCTCACACACCCAGGCCACAAAACAGCCATCGGTACCACAGGCATGGGATAAAAGACGGCCATACTCGGCAAACCATCCACGAGCACAGGCTCTGAATGCTGGCATTGCAAAACTCCTGTCCCTTGAAATGCTGTCATTCAGGCTGGTGGAGACTGACATTTTCCGTAACTTAATGGCATTGGCAGTCCCACAATACAATGTGCCAAGCCGATTTTATTTCAGCAGGCAAGCCGTCCCTGGTCTGCAAAAGCATGTTGTGTGAAAAATTAAACATGCGCTACTAAACTTCGTCAGTAGCAATGTCCACCTGACCACCGCTGCGTGGACCAGTACCCATGGCCAGGGACGATACCTTTCCCTCACTGCCCATTGGGTCAATGTTGTGTAGCCGGGTACAGATCTTGCGAGTGGCGCTGTACGTGTTCAGCCAACTCCAAGGATTGCAGGACTCAAGTCTGTACACATTGACTCCTCCTCCTACTCCAGTTCCTCAGAAACATTGCTGCAGGAGCCGTCACGGTCTACCTCCACATGGACCAGTGAACGCTTAATAATAATAATAATAATCTTTATTTATAAAGCGCAAACAGATTCCGCTGCGCTTTACAGTTTAACAGTTTCAGAACACAAGTAATAAGTAACAACGTTAACAATAAAATAATTAAAGCAATAGAAGCCGCCCCTGCTCTTGAGAGCTTACAATTTACAATGAGATGGGGGAGCTACAAAGTACAGGTGTTTATATACAATGGTCTATTTACAATGATGGTCCAGCCATTTTGAGGAGTGAGGGATGGATGGAGATAGTGAATGGGCTACACACACACACTTACACATAGAATGACTTTGGGCCTGGGGTCCGATATATGACCGCTACTCTGAGGGAGAGGAACGAAAGAGCATGATGGTGTGGACCTCAAAAGAAGGGAATGAGAGTGATGGAATTGGGGGGATGACCTGGAAAGTGCATTGTGGGGACAGGAGTATGCCAACTCCACCACCATGTCTGTTTGAGGGTCTCGGGGAATGTGAGAACTATAAGCCACCATATTAAATGGCAGGAGGGGAAACCGTGTCAGAATCCTGAATCCAGGTTTCAGTCAGGGCCAACAGATGAAGAGAGTTGTTCAGAAAGTATTTGTGCAGGAAGGTTAGCTTGTTGCATGCAGACAGTGGATTCCAGAGGGCACAGCTAAACGAAGGAGATGAGGGAGTGCAATTAATATTAATAAGATTATTATGGTTTCGATATAAGGTAGGGTAGGGATTGAGGTTGGGGGATGGTGGACCAGGGTTGGGGGAGATGTCCCCTGAAATCAATAGGAGTAGGAAGATAAAGAGCAGGTAGTTGTTGGTGTTGTAAGTTGGTTTTTTTCAGTGATGTGTTTCGGCTAGATGGGCTGAGGTTTCTCAGGAAGGTGATGAGTGCATGGGAACTGTACATGGGAGAGGGAAGTATGGAGGGGCTCATGTGTATGAGTCGTGATGAAGGGGGATGGGGCGGTGTTTGTGGAAGGCAAGGAACACAGGAGGATACAGTTAATGTACATAATTAAAAACATAACAAAAAACAAGAAACAAATATCCTAAAATAAAATTTAAAATATATTGCAAAACATGCATGAGGTTGTAATAATAATAATAAGGGTATTTGATAAACATAATATTTATGAAAATGTTTTGTTCAGGATTAAAAATATAGCAAAGTGTGGACTACCTTATTCCAGCCCTGATTAACTGCCATGAATAACTGCCGTTTACTCAATGCTTGTCTTCTATGATGCTTTGCTTTCTGTGATGCGTGCACCCCACACATGCCACCACACAATGCTTAGCTGTTGCGACCGATATGAGCACTGCCGTGGGCAAACGTCAACAGGTCGTCCTGAAATTAATTTCCATGGGGAATCGAAGCCACACAGCGCAGGAGCTCTGGAATGCCATGAAGCAGGAGAGCGACGTGTGGTTTTTGACAGCGAATCTCCAGCTAGGCTTGGTAGTGTGTGACAATGGCCGAAATTTGGTGGTGGCAGCTCTGGGCCTTGTCAACCTCACTCACATACCATGTCTGGCAGATGTGCTCAACTTGGTCGTGCAGAGTTTTTTGAGGGACTATACGGATATTGATGCACTGCTGCACAAGGTCCGCCTACAGTGCGCTCACTTGCGACGTTCCAGCATGGTCAGATCGTGCATTGCAGCTCTGCAACGCAGATTTCGCCTTCCTGAACATCGCATCATATGTGACGTACCCACCAGGTGGAATTCCACGTTACATATGTTGGAGCGGTTGTGTGAGCAGCAGCCAGCAGTAATGGAGTATCAGCTGCATCAGGCGCAATCAACTCGCAATTTGCGCCGTTCACACTTCACTACTACTGAGTGGGCCTCTATAATAATAATAATAATAATCTTTATTTATATAGCGCCAACAGATTCCGCAGCGCTTTACAGTTTAACAGTTTCAGAACAAAAGTCAAAAGTAACAACGTTAACAATACAATAATTAAAGCAATATAAGCCGGCCCTGCTCGTGAGAGCTTACAATCTACAATGAGGAGGGGGAGCTACAAAGTACAGGTGTTTATATACAATGGTGTATTTACAATGATGGTCCAGCCATTTTGAGGGAGTGAGGGATGGATGGATGGAGATAGTGAATGGGCTACACACACACACACACACACACATAGAATGACTTTGATTAGTGAATGTGATAGGCCGCTCTAAACAAATGTGTTTAGAGGGAGCGCCTGAAACCATGCAAATTGCGGATAGTCCTAATTTCTTGGGGTACAGCATTTCAGAGGATTGGCGCAGCGCGGGAGAAGTCTTGGAGTCGGGAGTGGGAGGTACGGATTAGTGCAGAGGTTAGTCCAAGGTCGTTTGCAGAGCGCAGCAGTCGGTTAGGCCGATAGATAGAAATGAGGGAGGAGATGTAGGGGGGTGCTGCACTGTGGAGAGCTTTGTGGGTGAGAACAAGTACTTTGAATTGGATCCTATAATGGATGGGCAGCCAGTGTAAGGACTGGCGAAGGACTCTATGAAGGACATCTGCCACGTTTTGCGTGCGTTTGATGAGTCAACGCGGATGGCGAGTGCAGATGATGCACTAGTCAGCCTGACTGTCCCCCTTATCTGCCTGCTTGAAAAAACACTGCAAGCACTAAGGGATGAGGTTTTGGAAAAGGTGGAGGATGAGGAGTCACAAATTCCATCACCTTATGTACAGTCAGCGCAACGTGGTTCCTCACAAAGGGCTGGGCAGGGCTCACTTTGTGAGGAGGATGAGGAGGAGTCAATGGAGGAGGAAGACATCGCTCCAGAGGGAGGTGCACAACGCTCTAGTCAGTATGTAGAGCGAGGGTGGGGTGATGCAGAGCAGGCAGAGATGACGCCTCTTGCAGGGGACAGCGTTTCTTGGCCAGTTGGAAGTCTGCAGCACATGGTTGATTTCATGCTGCAGTGCCTGAGAAACGACCGCCACATCACCCACATTCTCACCACGTCTGATTATTGGGTGTACACCCTCCTAGACCCTCGCTACCGGGACAACTTTCAAAGCCTCATCAGACCGTTGAACCGGGAGCATAAAATGCGGGAGTAACAAGACACACTGCTGCAATTATTATTATACATTTATATAGCGCCATTTATTCCATGGCGCTTTACATATGACAAGGGAAAAATATAGACAGGTACAATAAAGATGTGCTGGACAAGGGACACACAAGTACAGAAGGAGAGAGGACCCTGCCCGCGAGGGCTCACAGTCTGCAGGGATGGGTGAGAATGCAATAGGAAAGGGTACAGCTGGTCGTACGATGGTTGAGTACACTGAGGATCATTGCAGGTTGTAAGCTTGTCGGAATCCATAATGTTCTCTATTCCAGCCGAGAGCACTGCTGCTGCTACTGCTTTACAAAGCAGCTCTGTGCGTCGAGGCAGTGGAGACAGCTCTGCAACAAGAGGGAGCACAAGCAGCGCCTCTGCACAGGGCAAGACCAGTATGTTCCAAATGTGGCGAAGTTTTGTGGCAGCGCCACCAATGTCTACACCATCCGAGACGGCTCCAGTCAGCAGGAGGCAACGTTTCCGTAAGATGGTGACAGACGACATGTCTTGCCCTCTCAGTGTACTCCCAGATGGCTCTTCCCCATTCAAGTTTTGAGTCTCTAAGCTGGATACATGGCCAGAGCTTAGCCAGTATGCATTGGAGGTGCTGGCTTGCCCTGCTGGCAGTGTATATCGGAGCGCATCTTTTGTGCTTCAGGTGGTGTACTAACAGACCGTCGCATGCGACTATCCTCTGATAATGTAGACCGGCTTACTTTGCTGAAAATGAACCAGGCATGGATCACGCATTAATTTGCCTGTCCTGTTTCCGATTAAATAACTGGTTGGCAACGTTATACATGTATCCTGTTATGTTCATCTTTCTACCACCTGAACTGTACAGTCATGGCCAAAAGTTTTGATAATGACACAAATATGATATTTTCACATGATCTGCTGCCCTCTGGTTTTTATGTGTGTTTGACAGATATTTTTATCACAGACAGAAATATAATTGCAAACATATGAGTAACAAAAGCTTATATTGACAGTTAGAATGAGTTAATGCAGCAAGTCTAATTTTGCAGTGTTGACCCTTCTTCTTCAGGACCTCTGCAATTCTCCCTGGCATGCTCTCAATCAACTTCTGGACCAAATCCTGGCTGATAGCAGTCCATTCTTGCACAATCAATGCTTTAATTTTGTCAGAATTTTTAATTTTTTGTTTGTCCACCCGTCTCTTGATGATTGACCACAAGTTCTCAATGGGATTAAGATCTGGGGAGTTTCCAGCCCATGGACCCAAAATCTCTATGTTTTGTTCCCTGAGCCATTTTGACACTCCATAACTTAGGCAAATCAAACTCACATCATGCCTCAAAAGCTGCAATGTTGGAAGTGCATAATGTGGGTTGAACTTTGACAACAGCTGCAGTGCGAATGTTTGCCTTCATTGTTCTTGGCTTTTAAATAAAAGCATACAAGTAAATATAATACCTGAAAACCTCAGACTACAGTGAACACTTCACACAACTGTTCAATAGCTGTGAAAGCCCTCTTTGTGTAATTCTATATTCTTTGAAACCAATGTATTGGATACGGATGGAAGCATGTCACACTAATAGAGATGAATTATTTGAAATTGAATGTAGCAGCACCAATTTTAGAAAAATGACAAGGATGAGTCAGGGACAGACACCCAGCAGAGTACACGCAGCGGTGGTTGAAGTAAGTGGAGCGGGATCTACACTCCTACCAAAAATTTAAACCTCAGACTAGAGTGAACACTGAACACAACTGTTCACTTGCTGTGAAAGGCCTTTTTGTGGACTTCTATTATGTTTGCAAGCAATGTATTGTATTTTGATGGAAGAGCGTCACACTAATAGATTTTAGTAAATTTAAAATAGAATAAAGCAGCACCAATTTTAGAAAAATGACAAGGATGAGCCAGTGACAGACACTCAGCAGAGTACACGCAGCGGTGGTTGAAGTAAGTGGAGCGGGATCTACACTCCTACCAAAAATTTAAACCTCAGACTAGAGTGAACACTGAACACAACTGTTCACTTGCTGTGAAAGGCCTTTTTGTGGACTTCTATTATGTTTGCAAGCAATGTATTGTATTTTGATGGAAGAGCGTCACACTAATAGATTTTAGTAAATT
This sequence comes from Oophaga sylvatica, assembly GCA_033576555.1. Classification (NCBI taxonomy): domain Eukaryota; kingdom Metazoa; phylum Chordata; class Amphibia; order Anura; family Dendrobatidae; genus Oophaga; species Oophaga sylvatica. The sequence goes on along the minus strand of JARQOD010000005.1, from coordinate 324,251,416 downwards.
TAAAATAGAATAAAGCAGCACCAATTTTAGAAAAATGACAAGGATGAGCCAGTGACAGACGCTCAGCAGAGAACACGCAGCATTAGTTGAAAAAGTAACTGGAGCGTGATCTGCACTCAAAAAAAAAAACTCACAGACTGCAGTGAACACTGAAACACAACTGTTCACTATCTGTGAAAGGCTCCTTTGTGTACTTCTATAGTAGTAGTATGGAACTGTATTACTCATCAAACTCAAATCTGACAGGTCGACACGCCCCCTATCATTTAATCCGTCTTCTGTGTGAACTTTGCTCAGGCTGGGAGATCTGAACTTTGCTCAGGCTGAGAAATCTGAGCTGCTGGATTTGTGAATTTCAATCAAAGTGATTTATTCGTCTCTATTGATATTTTATCCACTGGATTAGATTAGTCTGTGTTGTTTTAGTGTAACTTTTAAGGACCCTGTAAATGTATAAGGAGTTCTAGTTAAATAATAAGGATTTTTAGTGAATTAGAGAGTGAATCTTGATCTTTTTTGTGGTGAGAAACTTTTAAGGACCCAGTAAATGCATGTAAAACACTATTGTGGTGGAATTTGGAATTATGACGCTCATCTTATAGTTTTATTCAGTATATATATTTTTAGCTTGGCAGTGTAACTCTGTGGGAAGCTGTGTGGAAATGACATAGGCATAAGAGATCATTCATCTTAAAAACGTTTATTGCCAGAACTAATCATGATTTTACTGTAATAAATAAATACATCTCAAAGACATTTCAAGCATTGAATTAATTGTGACACCAAAATGTCGATACAAATGGCAATACAGGTCATGGGATTCTCTCTAGACAGGAACAACGCTGTTTCCGTAGATGTAAAGCTATTTTCTAGCAGAGAATGCCCTGACATGAACTGTAAAGGGTTTGTATTAGAAGCACCCAGTAAATGTCTGTATTAGAATCCGTCAGTAAATGTATGTAAAGCTCATTTCTAGCAGGTTTGTATAAATGCCCCCCAGTAAATGTGTAAAAGTTTGGAACTGCTATGCCTGTATGTAAAGGTGATTTCTAGCACTCTCTGTTTCAGATCGGTAAGCTATTACCAAGCTGTGTATCTAAGGCTTGTGTTGTTTTGAGAGAGCATATTTTCTATTTACTAACTAACATGGTACATAGATATACATCTTTACTGGCACATAGAAATGTAGTACAACAGTGTTGACATGAATTGTCAGAATGAGTGAAGGTCGATGCTACGGTAATTCAGGCAAACAGTAAATAGTATTGCATTGTGTATAGTCAGTGGGATCTTTTAAAACCAACACATTATGTGTATTCTGATAGCAGTGCCCATAAAACCGAAGGTTTCTAGCAAACATAACCTGCACTAATGTGATTTTAAAAACAATGGGTTTCTGAAGGGTCTTCCCACACTACCACTCTGTGGGAAGCTGTGTGGAAATTAACATAGGCATAAGAGATCATTCATCTTAAAAACGTTTATTGCCAGAATAATCATGATTTTACTGTAATAAATAAATACATCTCAAAGACATTTCAAGCATTGAATTAATTGTGACACCAAAATGTCGACACAAATGGCAATTGTTTGTTACGGTAGCTGAGGAGTGCAGACAAAAAAAGGCAATACACCAGAGCAGTTGAATCTATGGGATTGCAGTACCCTGACTAACCACCACAACTAGAGGCAGCCGTGGAGCGTTCCTACGATGGTCCTAGACGCCTCGTCACAGCCTGAGAAACTAACTACACCTAAAGAAAGAAATAGGAAAGCTATCTGCCCCGGAGCAGAACCCAAAGATAATAGAAACCCCCAAACATGTAATGGCGGTTAGACAAGAGGAAATACTGACACAGAAAGAAAATAGTATGAGCAAACGCTGGGGCCCAAACTATCTAAATAGAAAAGGATAGGAAGGGTACTTACTGCAATCCCAGAAAACCCTGAAAAACACCAACTCTACTAATTTCAAAATCACCTGAGATCACACGACCTCTACCACCTAAATTAGTTCTCTGGTGTAACAAAACCAGCAGCCACTGAAAAAACTGAAAAAGCAAAAGTACAAAACACCAGTGGCTGGACTAAACTGAGAGGGCAAAAGCCCCCGGAGGGGACCCTGAAGGCCCCCACAGAAGTGCAGACAAAATGCAAAAATATAGCAAAAACACAAAATAAGAAATTGTCTTATCTGATAGCAGGAGATGCAGACACGACACAGCAGGCTACAAGGGAAACTGGAAAGAAGGATTCAGACCAGAACAATTGATCACCGGCAAAACCCTGATGGAAAAGGGTTTCCCCTTTAAAAAAGACCCAAACAGTAACACCTGATTCCCAGTCTTCACAATCCTCACAGTACCGCTTGTAACCACCAGAGGGAGGCTCTGCTCAGAACTCATCTCAAACCCATTCACAACAGTACCCCCCCCTGAGGAGGGGGCACCGAACCCTCATTTGAGCAACCAGGTCGGTCAGGATGAGTTCTTTTGATACGCACGGATAAGTCTCCTAGCTGGATGTCCGAAGCAAAAAACCAAGATTATCTTCCTGACCAAAACCTCTCCATTTAACCAAATACTGGAGTCTTCGTCTAGAAAAACGAGAATCAATATTTTCTCAACCACATACTCCAGATTGCCCTCAACCAAAACAGGGTCGGAGGCACAGCAGCAGGAACCACTGGCTCAACAAACCTCTTCAACAAGGACTTTGGAACACGTTATGGATCTTAAATGTCCCTGGAAGAAGCAAACGAAAAGAAACAGGATTTAAAAATCTCCATGATCTTATAAGGTCCAATGAACCTAGGCTTAAATTTAGAGATGCTACTCCTCATAGGAATATTCTTTGAGGACAACCAGACCAAGTCCCCACTTTAAACCGAGGACCATCAGTCTATGCCGGTTAGCAAACCGCTGGGCCTCTCCTGAGAGAAGACAAACTCTCCACTACCTGGTCCCAAATCTGCTGCATACGCTCAACAACAGAGTCAACACCTGACAGACAGAAGCCTCCGTCTGTCCTGAAGAAAATCGAGGGTGAAACCAGAATTACAGAAAAACGGAGAACATCAAAGTGGCAGACTAGCCCTATTATTAAGAGCAAACAGCAAAGGCAAAAAAGGAGACCCAGTCATCTGATCAGCAGACACAAAGCATCTTAGATAAGTCTCCAATGTCTGGTTTGTTCTCTCAGTTTGACCATTGGTCTGAGATGAAAGCGAGAGAAAGACAATTGAACACCCAGTTTAGAACAAAAGACCTCAAATCTGGAAACAAACTGGACTCCTCTGTCAGACACAATGTTCTCAGGAATGCCGTGTAAACGAACCACGTGCTGAAGGAACAACGGCACCAATTCAGAGGAGGAGGCAACTAGGTAATGGCACAAGATGTATCATTTTGGAAAACCTTCACAAAATTACCCAGATGGTGGTCATTCTCGAGAAACAGGAAGATGGAAATGAAATCCATAGAGATATGGGTCCATGGTCTCTTGGGCACAGGCAATGGATCAACAAACCACTAGAGCGAGAGCAAGGCTTGGACGAGAGCAAGTCCGCAGGACTGCACAAATTCCCTGACATGCGAGACAAGGTAGGCCACCAAAAGGACCACTAACCAAGCTTGGTACCAAAAATTCCGGGACCCGCCAATGCGAAAATGAACTCAACATCACACTTTTTTTCCCCATTGGCCGGACAAACAATTTCCAACAGGCGCGCCGGGGCTACTCCTGACCCCCCCAGAGGTCTCAAATTGGGCGAGATGGCGGAAAGAATACACCCTCCTTCAAAATAACAGGGGATCAATAGCTCAGGAGGTCCCGCAAGGAAAACCCGCGAGGGGGCCTCCGCCTTTAACTTCTTAGGCCAGGAAGAAAGGAAACCAAAAATTAAAACGGTAAAAAACAAGGCCACTGGCCTGCAGGTGAGCCGCTTGGCAGTTCCAGATAGACCAGATTCTTATGGCCCGTAAGGACCACCACCTGATGTTTGGCTCCCTCCAGCCAATTCTCCACCTTCAAAAGCCCTTCATGGCCAATAACTCCCGATTACCCAGTATAATTACTTCAGTAGGAGAAAATTTTCGGAGAAAAAGCCGGGTTACTTTTAGAGGTCTCGGATTTTTTTGGGACAAAACGGCACCTGCCCCAATTTCAGGGGGCTTCAACCTCCCAAATGGAGAGAAACATCAGGCTGCCGCGAACGGAGCAGAAAGTAAAATCTGCTTAAGTTCCCGAAAACGCAGAGACCCCTCAGGGGCCAATTCACCACATCAGAACCCTTTCGGTCAAATCAGTTAATGTTTTTAAAACAATAACAAAAATTCCAATAAATTTAGATAAAAATTGCAAAACCCCCAAAATCTCTGAAAGCCTTTAATGAATAATTGGACCCAATCCAGATGGCCTGAACCTTGACCGGGTCCATTTCAAAACAGAGGGGGAAAAATAAAACCCAAATGGATCTTCGTACGCCAAAAAGACACTTGACCCTTCACTACAACATTCTTCTAAAATCGGATACATTTCGAACATGTTTCACAGAGGTCCCAGCATTAGAAAAAATAAGATTCACCAAATAAACAATCAAAACTTGTCCACAAAATCCCTGAAAATGTCTTATGAAGGACTGAAGAAAGGAAGGAGATTAGTGACCCAAAGGGCAACAAGGCCAAAAGCCCTTCAGGGGTGTTAAATGCCGTCTTCCCTTCATCCCCTTTTATGCGAATAAGGGTTATCGCCCCCCGAGGCAAGCTTAGTAAACCATTAGCGTTTTCACCCTGGAAAAAAGTCAGAAATCAAGGGTAACGGGAAGAGTTTCACATAATATTGTTCAAGACGATAACCAATACACGGCCTTAATGAAATCTTTTTTGGCCACAAAGAAAAAACCGGCACCAAGGGTGAAGAGGATGGTTGATAGACCCTTCCCAATGATTCCTTGATTAAGACCGCATAGGCATGTTAGGTATAGACAAGTTAAAAAGGCGACCCTTAGGGAATTTAACCCGCACTAATTCAATACGCATATACCCTATGGGGTAAGGATGCAGATTTACTTTCGTCCCAACAAAAAACAAACAAAAGTCAGGAACATCCCAGCCTGGGGGAGGCAAAAAACAGGAGTGTTGACATAAACATTGGCAGCCCCCAACTGGTACAACACAGATTTCCAATCCAAAACAGGATTATAGACGAACCAAGGGAAACCCAGCACTATAATGTCATGCAGATTTAAAGAACCAAAAATTTCAGCCTCCTGGTGATCAGGTTCAACCCCATTTCACCTAGTAAAATGGGGTTTATTCTCACCAAAGGGGGAACGTCCCCAAAAGAAAAGACTTTGTAGGGTACAAGGAAAACCCACAACGTTAGCAAAATCATTCCTAGATTTATAGCTGCTCCAGAATCAACGAAAAACCTGACGAAAATTGAGGACAGAGACATATCAGAGTGACGTTAATAAAAACTTTCTGAACACTACCCAAGACAACTGAGCTGCAAATGTCTTCCCCGCTTAGGGCAGATGAAATAGCGAAGCATACACAGTAGAAAAAACCCATTTTGCTTTGAAATCATTCCTGTGCCCCCACACCCCCCTTCACACTG
>JARQOD010000005.1:324207075-324245697 GCA_033576555.1 Oophaga sylvatica | reverse complement strand
TACAAAAGTACCGCTAAATCGCTAAGAAAAGGTGCCACACAGCGATTAGATACTTACCCAGCGGGAGCGCCAGCGATGAAATAGGGTCCGGAGCGATTCCAGCGACGAGCGAGATCACAGCAGGAAGCTCGTCGCTGGAAGCTGCCGCACTGAACAATATCGCTAACGGGATCGCTAAATAGTGACGTTTTTTAGCGATCCCGTTAGCGATATTGTTTAGTGTGGCATACCCTTAAGACTTATGCATGTCAGCTTCTGACCTCACAAAAAGGGCTGGTCCTCTAGCCACCTCCCCTGGCTGCAAGCTATGGTTTGAGCTCTGCAATATCATAAGGTTCATAACTCGGCGGGGAACTCTAGCAGAATAACGGCAGACCTATCAATGGTCTTGCTTTGAAATAATGGTTCAAATGAACCCAAACTTGGGTGACATAGCTCATGGGGCACCCGAGAATTCCATTTCTCGGGCTCCGTTGGAGTTACGGGTTCACCGGTACCACGGGAACGATGCCCGTCGGCGCATGGTTCAACACAGTGACGTTCGTGTTTCTAGCGAATGCTCCCACCGTGTTATTAACCAAAAAAAGAATGAATACTCCAACATGGCTGCTATAGGAAGAAAGCACGTGTTCGGACAATGCAGGACCACTGCGGTGAAGCGGGAAAACTTCCAGCACTGGCAGCTCACATTACACTGCCTGAGTGCAGGCTGACAGGGGGGGAAGGGAAGCGTGAGCTGCAGAGAAAAGGAGGGAGGGGTAGTTTGCCCTGTGCTTGCAAACGGTGGGGGGTTGTAGTACTATGGGGGAGAGTTCTGGAAACAGCACCAGAAATGAAGCTTCAGTATCATCACACCTCCCCCCTTTAGAGGGCGCTACGGAGGCATGACCTCTCGGTAATCCGACATGCGCACCTCAGCGGGTTTGCCACGTCGTGATAACCCATTGGCCATGGCTTGGGCTAGCATGTCTAGGAGGGGATCCTCTTCCCCGTCCTCGGGCAGATTGCAGACCGGTAGGACGCAGGCTTCACGTTCGTGATGGGCCTTCATCATGTTGACGTGAAAGGCCTTGCGCCTACCCCGAGTGTGGTCAAGCGTGACCACGTAGGTGGCTGGGTTGAGCTGTTGGTGCACGACGTACGGGCCTTCCCAGGCTGCCTGAAGCTTATCCTTTGGTACGGGGACCAGCACCCACACCTTTTTACCCACCTGGTAGGTCCGCTCCCGGGCGTTCTGGTCGTACCAGTGCTTCTGGTCAGCCTGAGCCTGCGTCATGTTGTCATGCACCAACTGCGTCAAGGTCTGCATCTTGTCGCGGAAGCGCATGACATAATCCACGATGGACACTTCCGTGGGGTTTGGCTCATCTTCCCAGGATTCTCTTATCAACCCAAGGGGTCCCCGGACTCGCCTACCATACAGGAGCTCGAAGGGGAGGACCCCGTCGAGGCCTGCGGGACTTCTCTGTAGGCAAATAGCAGGTGTGGGAGGTACCGCTCCCAATCGCGTCCCTGGGTCTCAACCAGCATGCAGAGCATCTGTTTGAGGGTACCGTTAAAGCGCTCACACAAACCATTGGTCTGTGGGTGATACGCACTCGATACCATACGCGTCACCTGCATTTTGCTGCAGAGAGCCTTCATTAGGCGAGACATAAATTGGGTCCCTTGATCGGTAAGCATCTCCCTGGGAAATCCTACCCGTGAAAAGATGGTCACCAGTGCATCTGCCACCTTATCTGCCCTAGTTGAGGACAGAGCTACCGCCTCCGGGTACCGGGTAGCATAGTCTACCACAGTCAGGATGTATTGCTTTCCAGAGCTGCTGGGGACGGCCAGCGGGCCCACAATGTCCACCGCGATCCTCTGGAAAGGCTCCTCTATCACTGGCAACGGGATCAGGGGAGCCTTAAAGCAGGCCCCGCCTTCCCCACTCTTTGACAGGTGATACAGGAGCGGCAGTAGTTAGTCACATCTGTCCCCATCTTGGGCCAATAGAAGTGTTGAGACAGCCGTGCCTTAGTTTTGCTAATCCCCAAGTGTCCAGCAAGTGGAATCTCATGGGCAATCCTCAACAACTCACCTCGGAACTGGTGCGGGACGACCAGCTGTTTCCCCCTCAACCACTCCTTTTGGGAATCTCCGGGTACTGTCTCCCGGTACAACCTTCCTCGTTCCCAGAACACCCTCTCCTTATCAGTCACGGAGGTGGGCGTCTCGGCGAGGTGCCTCAAGTTCCCCAGGCTCGCATCTGAGTGCAGAGCGGCCTGGAACTCCTGGCTGGAGGCAGCCAGAAGTGACGTCAGGGTTCCTTCCTCACTGGGACCCTCTGGGACCGGCTCTGGGTCCACCTCTGGTTCAGTCTCTCCTGTAGCGGAGGAGGGTCCAGATGGCAGGGCGCTACCTGCGATCCGGGCACTCTGACTGCGGGTGACAGCAGCTACATATGCAGTCTCCCCGGGGATTTCTATAGACCCATCAGCCTGCGCTGCTATGGGCTCTACCTCCCCATCCACCCCCAACACTACAGGAGCAGTGCTACTTATGGGCCAGTTACCTTCCTCGGTGGCACTGTTCAGTGTCATGGCGTCACCTTCCTCCCGGTTCCCATGCACCTCCCCATTTCCTTGAGCACTGTCGCTTGCTCCTGCTAGGGGTTCCTCAGCCGTCTCACTCCGCAGAGAGACGGGACTGAACGCTCCTGTACCTGTGGACACATCTACCACTTCAGAGAAAGGGTTAACAGATTCAGATGGCACAGATACATCACTATCAACATCAGTCCTAGGGAAAGAAAGGTTATCAGTTGCATCATCACTTCGCAAAGCATTAGCAGGTAACACAATCAGTTTCCCATCATCATCAACATCAACATCATGGTTAACGTTAACCTTATCATCAGATTGGGAAGGGGTGTCAGGGACATAGTACGCCACCATCCTCCCCAGATCAGTCCCCAATAAAACATCAGTGGGCAGGTTTTCGGACACCCCCACTTCCTTCACCCCGCTCCCGGCACCCCAGTCAATGAAAACTCGGGCTATCGGCAAGGGGTAGTGGACACCCCCAATCCCTGTGACAGTTAGGGTTTTCCCCGGAATCAACTCTTCAGGGCCGCCAGTTCGGGTCGGATGAGGGTTCGCTTAGCCCCGGTGTCCTTGAGGCCTGTAGCAAGACGGGCCCCCACGCGGACGGGCTGCACGTTGTCATCAACCCTCCCCACCACACCACCCACCAAAAGAACAGAGGCGTTGGGCCCGGAGGCCTTGGCTGGGGGGTTCTTCTGCCTCTCCGGACAGGTGGCGCTGATGTGACCAGTCCTTTTACAGGAGAAACACTGGCGGGGGTCTGATGTAGGCCTGGCGCTGGCAAAGGGGATAGTGCCTCCAGAGGGACGACTGGCAGGGCACTGGGGTTGGTTGCAGGCTTACCCCCTCCCCAGCGGGTGCAACAGGCTTCCGCACCTCGGGTTTCCGGTTGGCCTCATAGCTGTCGGCGATCCGGGCTGTTGTGACCGCGTCCTCTGGTTCTCGGTCCAGGATGAACTGTCGAACCTCAGCTGGGCACAGATGCAGGAACTGGTCTTTGATCATCAGGTCTTTCAGCTCCTCATAGGTGTCAACTAGTGTTGAGCATTCCGATACCGCAAGTATCGGGTATCGGCCGATATTCGCGTTATCGGAATTCCGATACTTAATTCCGATACTTTTTCAATATCGTATACCGGAATCGGAAGTTCCCATAATTCTTTGAGAGGCAATGTGATGTTAGTCAGCCAATGATGAATCTTATGAAGTGTGGGCACATCCTGTAATGCTGCGGTCATCTTAACTAATGGCATGGCTGTGATTGGCTGCTGAAATGATGTCAGAATGCACTATAAAAGGCGCCGCAGCCATTTTAGCGTCACTGTGCTGTGAACTCAGTTAGGGAAAGAACGCTGCTCTGCTGACTCTGAGGGACAGTTAGAGATTGCGATTTAGTGTACTGTGCTTTAGGCAGGCTAGTTTACCACCGGCTGTGTAAAGCTTCCTTTTGTCTGCAGTGTTGTTTTAACAGCTCTGCAAGGTGTGTGTGAGTGCAGGTGACGCTGCAGTTTGCTCTGCATGCAACGCTGTCTGTAGGCATCTGCACGTGTCACTCACAGACTCTTTTTTTTTTTTCTTCAGTGTATAAAAGGCGCCGCCGCCATTTTAGCGTTACTGTGCTGTGAATTCAGTAAGGGACAGAACGCTGCTGTGCTGACTCTGAGGGACAGTTAGAGATTGCGATTTAGTGTACTGTGCTGTAGGCAGGCTAGCACCAACCGCTGTGTAAAGCTTCCTTTTGCCTGCAGTGTTGTTTTAACAGCTCAGCAAGGTGTGTGTGAGTGCAGGTGATGCTGCAGTTTGCTCTGTATGCAACGCTGTCTGTAGGCATCTGCACGTGTCACTCACAGACTCTTTTTTTTTTCTTCAGTGTAATTCTTGCTGCTCCATGTAATTGAAACAATAGTGTGACGCGCTTCTATCCGTATACAATACCTTGGTTGCAAACACTATAGAAGTCCACAATGGAGCCTTTCACAGCAAGTGAACAGTTGTGTTTCAGTGTTCACTGCAGTCTGTAATTTTTTATTTTTTTTTTGAGTGCAGATCACGCTCCAGTTACTTCAACTAATGCTGCGTGTACTCTGCTGAGTGTCTGTCACTGGCTCATCCTTGTAATTTTTCAAAAATTGCTGCTGCTTTATTCTATTTTAAATTTACAAAAATATATTAGTGTGACGCTCTTCCATCAAAATACAATAAATTGCTTGCAAACTTAATAGAAGTCCAAAAAAAGGCCTTTCACAGCAAGTGAACAGTTGTGTTTCAGTGTTCACTGTAGTCTGAGGTTTCATTTTTTTGTAGGAGTGTAGATCCCGCTCCACTTCAACCACCGCAGCGTGTACTCTGCTGAGTGTCTGTCACTGGCTCATCCTTGTAATTTTTCAAAAATTGCTGCTGCTTTATTCTATTTTAAATTTACAAAAATATATTAGTGTGACGCTCTTCCATCAAAATACAATACATTGCTTGCAAACTTAATAGAAGTCCACAAAAAGGCCTTTCACAGCAAGTGAACAGTTGTGTTTCAGTGTTCACTGTAGTCTGAGGTTTCATTTTTTTGTAGGAGTGTAGATCCCGCTCCACTTCAACCACCGCAGCGTGTACTCTGCTGAGTGTCTGTCACTGGCTCATCCTTGTAATTTTTCAAAAATTGCTGCTGCTTTATTCTATTTTAAATTTACAAAAATATATTAGTGTGACGCTCTTCCATCAAAATACAATACATTGCTTGCAAACTTAATAGAAGTCCACAAAAAGGCCTTTCACAGCAAGTGAACAGTTGTGTTTCAGTGTTCACTGTAGTCTGAGGTTTCATTTTTTTGTAGGATGTAGATCCCGCTCCACTTCAACCACCGCAGCGTGTACTCTGCTGAGTGTCTGTCACTGGCTCATCCTTGTAATTTTTCAAAAATTGCTGCTGCTTTATTCTATTTTAAATTTACAAAAATATATTAGTGTGACGCTCTTCCATCAAAATACAATACATTGCTTGCAAACTTAATAGAAGTCCACAAAAAGGCCTTTCACAGCAAGTGAACAGTTGTGTTTCAGTGTTCACTGTAGTCTGAGGTTTCATTTTTTTGTAGGAGTGTAGATCCCGCTCCACTTCAACCACCGCAGCGTGTACTCTGCTGAGTGTCTGTCACTGGCTCATCCTTGTAATTTTTCAAAAATTGCTGCTGCTTTATTCTATTTTAAATTTACAAAAATATATTAGTGTGACGCTCTTCCATCAAAATACAATACATTGCTTGCAAACTTAATAGAAGTCCACAAAAAGGCCTTTCACAGCAAGTGAACAGTTGTGTTTCAGTGTTCACTGTAGTCTGAGGTTTCATTTTTTTGTAGGAGTGTAGATCCCGCTCCACTTCAACCACCGCAGCGTGTACTCTGCTGAGTGTCTGTCACTGGCTCATCCTTGTAATTTTTCAAAAATTGCTGCTGCTTTATTCTATTTTAAATTTACAAAAATATATTAGTGTGACGCTCTTCCATCAAAATACAATACATTGCTTGCAAACTTAATAGAAGTCCACAAAAAGGCCTTTCACAGCAAGTGAACAGTTGTGTTTCAGTGTTCACTGTAGTCTGAGGTTTCATTTTTTGTAGGAGTGTAGATCCCGCTCCACTTCAACCACCGCAGCGTGTACTCTGCTGAGTGTCTGTCACTGGCTCATCCTTGTAATTTTTCAAAAATTGCTGCTGCTTTATTCTATTTTAAATTTACAAAAATATATTAGTGTGACGCTCTTCCATCAAAATACAATACATTGCTTGCAAACTTAATAGAAGTCCACAAAAAGGCCTTTCACAGCAAGTGAACAGTTGTGTTTCAGTGTTCACTGTAGTCTGAGGTTTCATTTTTTTGTAGGAGTGTAGATCCCGCTCCACTTCAACCACGCAGCGTGTACTCTGCTGAGTGTCTGTCACTGGCTCATCCTTGTAATTTTTCAAAAATTGCTGCTGCTTTATTCTATTTTAAATTTACAAAAATATATTAGTGTGACGCTCTTCCAGAGGACAGCGTTTGTTGGCCATTTGTGAGTCTGCAGCACATGGTTGATTTCATGCTGCACTGCCTGAGAAACGACCGCTGCATCGGCCACATTCTCACCACGTCAGATTATTGGGTGTACACCCTCCTAGACCCTCGCTACTGGGACAACTTACAAAGCCTCATCACACCGTTGAACCGGGACCGTAAAATGTTGGAGGACCAAGACACACTGTTGAAATCCATAATGTTCTCCATTCCAGCCGAGAGCGCTGCTGCTGCTACTGCTTTACAAAGCAGCTCTGTGCGTCGAGGCATTGTAGACACCTCTGCAACAAGAGAGAGCACAAGCAGCGCCTCTGCACAGGGCAAGAGCTGTATGTTACAAATGTGGCGAAGTTTTGTGACAGCGCCACCAAGGTGTACACCATAGTGATGGGAAATCTAGTTAATTTTGGTGATTAGTTCACCATGAACTAGTTCACTGAAAAGATTAGTTCAAAAGATTAGTTCATTTAGTTCAGTTTTTCTCCAACCCTATCCTGTGAGGAGCTGATAGGAAATGCATCATGTGACCTCTGAACTAATGATAGATGAACTGCTGAACAAAATGTTCTATTGAGAATGACTCAGGACAGCCTAGTTCAATCTGATGCCTCTGACTGAGCCCAGCAGTGCCACATAATGATTGTGTATGAGGGGGCTGAGAAGCAGTTCAGCATCCACCATTTTAAGAACAGAACAGGGGTCAGTGTTAAAGATTTTAGCAAGACTGATCTTCTAGGCTAGAGGCATGAACTACACACAGAAACACTCTCTCATACACACATATGAGCTGTGTCTGTGTACTGTGTGTGCAATTTCATTTTTTATTGATAATATTATTATTACTGTTATATTTGTATTTGATGTGTGGTATGCTTTGGAGGTGCTGGCTTGCCCTGCTGCCAGTGTATTATCTGAGCGCGTCTTTAGTGCTGCAGGTGGTGTACTAACATACCGTCGCATGCGACTATCCTCAGACAATGTAGACCGGCTTATTTTTCTGAAAATGAACAAGGCATGGATCTCACCTGAATTTGCCTGTCCGTTTTCAGATTAAATAACTGTTTGCCAACGTTTTCCAAGTCTCCTGTTATGTTCATCTTTCTACCACCTGAACTCTACTCCCTGGGCTACAACACTGCCAGTCACAGGGGAATGATCATTTACAAAACAAAATGTTATCCCCAACAAATAGTAGCGCAACGACTCCAGTGCCCACTTTATCGCCAGGCACTCTCTCTCTACAATGCTGTCTCTGTTTTTTGATGGAGTAAGTTTTCGACTCAGGAAACTAATGGGATGCTCCTCCCCGTTAAGCTCCAGTCCTGAGACAACACGGCACCCAGACCTACCTCTGACGCATCAGTCTGGACAATGAATTCTCTTTTGAACTCGGGTGTGCTCAAAACTGGTGACCCACACAGTGCCCCTTTTATTGCCCCTGTTGATGACCCCTTGCTGATTTATTAACCGGCTCCACCAGATCCATGGGTATTCTCTCAAACTGGACCTCTAAAATTTTTAATGGCACCAAGGGACTTACAAAATGAGGCTGAGGACTGTGTATCTGGCGCATGCGACAAGAGTTACAATACCGTTTAACTTCTTGATAGACCCCCAGCCAGTAAAACCGTTGTATAATTCTGTGTAGGGTTTTCTTTTGGCACAAATGTCACCCTAGTACATGCGCATGCGCTAAGTCCATTACCAACCTCCGATATGACTGCGGTAGCAGCAATTGCTAAAAAATTTCAACATGTATTTTATAAACCTGATACAGCAAATCTTGGTTCAGCTCTAATTGTTTAAATACTGTAGCTGCCCCGGGGTGTTGGGGTTCCCCATTGACAACCAGTAAATTTTCACGGGCTAGACTCAACGTAGGGGCCGCGTAGTTGCGCCTTAACAAATTTGTCACCTGTCACATTTAAGTATTACAATTCAGGTCCCGGTGTCAAATCTTCCATCTCCCCAACTAACACTTCGATAGGAGAGGGTTTTCCTACTCCACCGAAGGCAAAGGTAATACTGCCCACTGCACACATGTGTTATGCATAGTGAGACTGATAGTAGCCAACAAAGTAGCTAACAAAGGCCACTTGTGATCGCCCTATCAGCGTAGGAACAATGCTACTCAAAAGATCTTCCATGATCCTGGACAAAATCTTGATATAATGGTCAATGAGTGAGAATGTACGATAGGATCCAGGCAGATGTGAAGGTTTGTTTGGTTTTAGTAGCAACTTCATGTGTGACATGTTTGAATGGCTGGGCAACCCTCCTGTCTCCAATATATGATTGAAGGTGCGTACCAATGTGGACGGGATATCCTCACTCAATAATTTTAATAATTTGGCTGTAAACCCGTCAGATCCTGGAGCTTTCCCGTATTTAAAGTAACTTATCGCCGCTGTCACTTCCGTCACCTCAATTTGTTTTTTTAAAAGGAGAAGCTGATAGTTTGTGATGGATGGTAACCGTATTCCATCTACAAAGGTGTTACCCTCCTCACTATCCGTATGTTCCACCTTATATAAGTCTGAGTAGTATTCTTGTAGAATGGTGTTTATGGTTCGAGGGTCTGTGTTCATGATCCCATGTTTATTCGTTAACGCTGTAATATGTTGATGACGAATGTGATTTCCTTTCGCTAGTCGTGCTAATAGTCTCCCTCATTTGCTACCATAACGATATACATCGGCTCTATAATTGTTATTACTGCTTCTCTCTCGTCGATATACCCATACGTGTAAGTCAACCTTAGCCTGCTTACATCTATTTTTAACCTGTGTTGATGAACTTGTCTTGTTTGCCGTGTACCTATCGCGTAATATCCTGCTAGCCTGCGAGTAGTTTGTCGCCATCTTCTTTTTTAGCGTTGTCTGATAACCTATTAGTTTCCCGCGCATTACTCCCTTCCCTGCTGCCCATAAAATTTCCGGCCTATCCCTAGTATCTCCATTATCCCTTACATATTAAAAACACCATTGCTTCACATGATGTCGAAACTTCTCATCCATTAACAAATAGGTCGGGAAGCGCCAAGTTTGGTTTGGCCCCATCTGCACCATATCTGGCAGGGTCACTGATACGGGCGCGTGGTCATATATAGCTACGCTGTGCACATCTGCCTCTTCCACTCCCCTTAATAGCTCCTGTGCTAGCAATATATAATCTATTCTGGACCAAGAGTCATGTGGCGCCGAATAGAATGAATATTCACTGCCATCTGGGTTCAGGTGTGTCCAAATGTCTACAAAGTTACTCGTGTCTAGCAAGGGTTATTATAAACGTGTGTCATGTGATCGCACATTCATTCGCATCGACCTACAGTTCTTCACTGGTTCGATTCACCATATTTAAGTCACCACCGTGGGTGGTTTTAATGCTCTCCTATCGGCCTGATATGCTTGGATACCTGGGATAAATTCAGGAACGTCTCCAAACTCCCTACTCACATGTCAGCGCAGGAACCGTAAGAGGGAACGTGCTTGTTTTGTTGCGCATAGGTGGAGTTTTATACAGTAAATGATTACTGCTGTCTTATTTTTGCGTCCCAAGGGCAGAATAAGTCTGCGTAACGTTACATTTTACAGACACTCATATAATAGACACACGCTACCCTAACCGTGACACAAGGAAGGTATTGTTGTGGGATAAGCCGCCATTTTAGCGTCACTGTGCTGTTAATTCAGTTTGGGACAGAACGCTGCTCTGCTGACTCTGAGGGACAGTTAGAGATTGCGATTTTGTGTACTGTGCTTTAGGCAGGCTACTTTACCAACCGCTGTGTACATCTTCCTTTTGCCTTGCAGTGTTTTTTTCACAGCTCTGCAAGGTGTGTGTGTGAGTGCAGGTGACTCGCTGCAGTTTGCTCGGCATACAACGCTGTATGTAGGCATCTGCACATGTCACTCTCACTCTTTTTTTTTTTTTTTCTTTAGTGTAATTCTTGCTGCTCCATTCAATTGAAATTATAGTGTGACGTGCTTCCATCCGTATCCAATACATTGGTTGAAAACACTGTAGAAGGACACAAAAAGCCCTTTCACAGCTAAGAGTTGTGTTCACTGTAGTCTGAGATTTTAATTTATTCAATTTTGATCACGCTCAAGTTACTTCTTCAAGCAATGCTGCTTGTACTCTGCTGAGCGTGTCTTACTGCCTCATCCTTGTCATTTTTCTCGAATTGGTGTACATGTACATCAAAGTAGTCTTCATTTTGATCGAAATCCAAGCAGGTACCCGGACACTCTATGGCTGCTTTTGTACGGTGGACTGGCTCCAACATTCAATAAGACTTAAGATGCAATCGGGCACCTTGTCAAGGCCCAATCCTCTTCTCCCTCTGATATAATAATAATAATAATCTTTATTTATATAGCGCCAACATATTCCGCAGCGCTTTACACTTTAACAGTTTCAAAACACAAGTCATAGGTAACAACGTTAACAATACAATAATTAAAGCAAAATAAGCCGACCCTGCTCGTGAGAGCTTACAATCTACAATGAGGTGGGGGAGATACAAAGTACAGGTGTGTATATATAATGGTGCATTTCCAATGATGGTCCAGCCATCTTGAGGGAGTGAGGCATGGATGGAGGTAGTGAATGGGCTCCACATACACACTTAAACATAGAACGACTTTGCTTATTGAATGTGATAGGCCACTCTGAACAAATGTGTTTTGAGGGAGCGCCTGAAACCAGGCAAATTGTGGATAGTCATAATTTCTTGTGGTAGAGCATTCCAGAGGATTTGCGCAGCGCGGGAGAAGTCTTGGAGTCGGGAGTGGGAGGTACGGATTACTGCAGAGGTTAGTCGAAAGTCATTTGCAGAGCGCAGCAGTCGGTTAGGCCGATAGATAGAAATGAGGGAGGAGATGTAGGGGGGTGCTGCACTGTGGAGAGCTTTGTGGGTGAGAACCAGTACTTTGAATTGGATCCTATAATGAATGGGCAGCCAGTGTAAGGACTGGCGAAGAGCGGACGCGTCCGAGTACCGATTAGCCAGATGGATGACCCTGGCTGCTGCATTAAGGATGGACTGGAGAGGGGATAGTCGAGTAATGGGGAGGCCAAGTAATAGAGCATTGCAGTAGTCCAGGCGGGAGTGGATCAATGCTACAGTGAGGGTTTTTGTTGTTTCCATGGTGAGAAAAGGGCGGATTCTAGAGATGTTCTTTAGGTGTAGACGGCAAATATCTAACAAACAGGTCATGCTGGAGAGACTTGCACCTACTGCCACTCAGGGTCTTCAGCTCCTTTGTGAGAAACTAATGTTTGGCCAGCCAGTATATCAAATAAAGTTCATGAGAAATGGGAACTGTGGTTGGCTTCACTTTTGGTACTGGGTGCTAATACCAAACCATGGTGTGCCATTCAATGAATATTCCTGGCTGGTTGGAGACAAGCTCATTCCCACAGAAAAGTACCAGAAAGCTAAGGAGATGGTGGCCTCTCTCAACATGAAGGAGTTTGCTCGTTGTCTAGGAGACCGACCACCCCTGCTGTGTACCTTGTCAACGTTGTGTTGAAGCTTGCAAGGATTAAGAGGTTACAGTGGTAAGTCTGGTTTTTACTAAAGATCCTGCTGTGTATTATAGTTTTTATGTTTAAAAAAAATTTTATCTTAGGAATGTTAAATAATTTTTTTTTTTTTTTAAATACAATGTATCTTATGAATGTTAAATATTTAATTTTTTTTTGATAAAATAAAATGTATCTTATGAATGTTAAATAACCATTTTTTTTTTTTTTTTTTCAGGTATTTGATCTACCGTAGCTAGTTGCTGATCGTTGACTCTACACCCCTCTCCCCAGAATGTTACTCGGGTTATGGGGAGAAAATCACCGCTATTCCAGACTGATTTCATGTTAATGTGTCTGGCTCTTACACAGCACACAGCACTTGATGTTAGTTTATCTTTTTCCTAAATTATTTGTTACACTGCCCTTCTCACATTTAATTTGCACTTTTTTTTTAAGCACAATTTTTTTACACTTCCTTGTTCTGTAAGTAGGCTTAATGGTTAAATGTTTTATACTAGATGTAAATATGTAACATGTAAATTTTATATTAAGATTTTGAAAATTATTAGGTACACACCATCAGGCTCTTTCGTCCCCTCTCCCTTAGAGTAGCGGTAATATATCGGACCCAGGCTCGCCCACACAGTTCCTTGACCACTTCTCTGCCTGGCTGCCGCACTTTCATGTCCTCAGAAGTACCAACCCTTATCCTTGGAGACTTCAACATCCCCATTAACAGCCCTACTTCCACACTCAAAACACATTTGTTCAGAGCGGCCTATCACATTCACTAATCAAAGTCATTCTACGTGTAACTGTGTGTGTGTGTAGCCCATTCACTATCTCCATCCATCCCTCACTCCCTGAAAATGGCTGGACCATCATTGTAAATAAACCATTGTATATAAACAACTGTACTTTGTAGCTCCCCCTCCTCATTGTAGATTGTAAGGTCTCACGAGCAGGGGCGGCTTATATTGCTTTAATTATTGTATTGTTAACGTTGTCACTTATGACTTGTGTTATGAAACTGTTAAACTGTACAGCGCTGCGGAATCTGTTGGCGCTATATAAATAAAGATTATTATTATAGAGGCCCACTCAGTAGTGGTGAAGTGAACGGCGCAAATTGCGAGTTGATTGCAACTGATGCAGCTGATACTCCATTACTGCTGGCTGCTGCTCACACAACCGCTCCAACATATGTAACGTGGAATTCCACCTGGTGGGTACGTCACATATGATGCGATGTTCAGGAAGGCAAAATCTGCGTTGCAGAGCTGCAATGCGCGATCTGGCCATGGTGGAACGTCGCAAGTTAGCGCACTGTAGGCGGACCTTGTGCAGCAGTGCATCAAGATCCGGATAGTCCTCAAAAAACTCTGGACGACCAAGTTTAGCACATGTGCCAGACATGGTATGTGAGTGACGTTGCCTAGGCCCAGACCTGCCACCAGATTTCGGCCATTGTCACACACTACCAAGCCTGGCTGGAGATTCGCTGGCAAAATACACATGTCGCTCTCTTGCTTTATGGCATTCCAGAGCTCCAGCGCTGTGTGTCTTTGATTCCCCATGGAAATTAATTTCAGGACGGCCTGTTGACGTTTGGCCACGTCTGTGCTCATATCGGTCAACAGGCTCGCTGTCTGGGTGTTATGTTTGACACCAATCTCTCCTTCACCTCCCATATACAATCTGTTGCCCGCTATTGCCACCTACACCTAAAGAACATCTCTCCCGAATCCAAGACTTCTCCCGCGCTGCGCCAATACTGTGGAATGCTGTACCCCAAGAAATTAGAACTATCCACAATTTGCATGTTTTGGGGCGCTCACTCTAAACACATTTCTTCATAGCGGCCTATCACATTCACTAATCAAAGTCATTCTATGTGTAAGTGTGTGTGTGTAGCCCATTCACTATCTCCATCCATCCCTCACTCCCTCAAAATGGCTGGGCCATCATTCTAAATACACCATTGTATATAAACACCTGTACTTTGTATCTCCCCCACATATTTGTAAATTGTAAGCTCTCACGAGCATGTGCGGATTATATTGCTTTCATTATTGTATTGGTAACGTTGTTAGTTATGACTTGTGTTCTGAAACTGTTAAACTGTAAAGCGCTGCGTAATCTGTTGGCGCTATATAACTAAAGATTCTTATTAAGCGTTCACGGGTCCATGTGGAGGTAGACCGTGACGGCTCCTGCAACGATGTTTCTGAGGAAATGGAGAAGGAGGAGTCAATGTGTACAGACTTGATTCCCGCAATCCTTGTAGTTGCCTGAACACGTACAGCGCCACTCGCAAGATCTGTACCCGGCTCCACAACATTGACCCAATGGGCAGTAAGGGAAAGGTATCGTCCCTGGCCATGGATACTGGTCCACGCAGCGGTGGTCAGGTGGACATTGCTACTGACGGAGTTTAGTAGCGCATGTTTAATTTTAACCTCAACAACATGCTTTTACAGACCAGGGACGGCTTGCCTGCTGAAATAAAATCAGCTTGGCACATTGTATTGTGGGACTGCCAATGCCATTAAGTTCCGTAAACTGTCAGTCTCCACCAGCCTGAATGACAGCATTTCAAGGGACAGGAGTTTTGCAATGCCAGCATTCAGAGCCTGTGCTCGTGGATGGTTTGCCGAGATTGGGCCTACACCCGATACGCCACAACCTGACACCCACAGATAAACAAGCCATAAAATCTCTGAAAGATAACCCCAACATTATTATTAAACCAGCAGATAAGGGGGGTGCTATCGTTATTATGAATAAGACCCAATCTATTGCCGAAATTCATAGACAACTGTCAGTTAACCTAACCTACAGACAACTCAATTGTGACCCTACATTTTACATCTGTCAAAAAATTGATCGTATCCTGACAAAACATCTTTAATTGATCACCATAGACTGTAAGACTATGACATTCCTTAATATTCAATACCCCATCACCCCTGTTTTCTACACACTCCCAAAAATCAACAAAAAACTACATTATCCACCCGCATACCCTAGAGGGATAATTCTCCGTGTTCTACAGTATCACCCAAATGTTTAACATGTTGCCTAATTCCTATGTATATATATTCTTCACCCTATGTATTTATTGTATATATTGTATATATTATACATTGTCATTGACTGTAAATTTTTCTATCTCTTCCAGCGACTATTTGATAAAGGCCACTGCGTTGCCCAAAACGTCAGTCAGTAGTCTCATAGCTATTTTCTTTTTTCACATCAAGTGTGCAATAAAAATTTCAAATTTAACCATGACATATGCAGTTAAACTTGTGCAGTGATTCTCTATAGACTGTACATCTTCAGTGTGTCTTTGTAACTCAAGTACGTGTTTTCTCCGCACATGTTTACACATATTTGTGGTATTGAGGTTACTGACACTTTACCTCTTTTTACTTTTTGATTACACAGCTTGCATTTGACATAGCAAATATCATCTGCAAGTGTGTGAAAAAAGGACCACGCAGTGCAAGTCCTGGGAGCGTCCGTTTAGACTTTTGGAAGAGAAATCCGAACAGGTGCCAAAATGGAGGCTACAGGCAACAGAGTATGCAGCCTAACTCTCCCTCCTGTTTGTACCGTTGGGGCAATCGCTTCCTCAGAGCTGCTACCACCACCTTCCTGTTCCTCACGCCATGTTGGGTCTTGGACCTCATCATCTCCACTAACCTCTTCCAACACCTGCTGCTGTTGGGTGGTCTGGCCACCACCATGCTCAACAGAAACTGGCACCTGAGTCTCATCATCATCAGATGCGTTCTGCGGTGTGCTGACCATCGGCACTGTCTCACCCGCCTCTTCAGATTCAGAGAGACACAGCTGTTGCGCATCACTGCATACTCCCTCTTCTTCACATTCCAGAATGCTGCTTGGCTGTGCCCCTGTTTGCAAACCAACAGATTCTGAGAACAGAAGCAGAGACTCAGCTGGCTCCTGTACAGAACTCTCTGACTGACTGGGCAATTTGGCAGGCGGTGAAGAGACAGATGGTTGATCAACAGTGCTGTGTTCCTGAGAGGAGGTGGAAACAATTGAAGTCGATGCATTGGACCCTGGGCTCCAACACCGCCAGTTGTTGCCTGTAAGTGCTGTTAGCACAGTCAACACTTGCTCCTGTGTTACTGGGGTTGAGTAATGGCAGCTGTTCCCCTGCTGTGTGTACGACAAAAAGTCATGCTGCCTCCACCCTGTCCTCCTCTCATCCCTGGGCTCCAACACCGCCAGTTGTTGCTCGGAAGTAATTGGCACGGGTACTGACTCATGCCCACCCTGGTTACAGCACCACAGCTGTTTCCTGGCAGTGTCAACGTAAATTAGCCTCAAATAAGTTGTCCTGTCATGTTGCATTCCGGTTATCCGACTCTATGGTGCCTGCAGTTTAGGTGATTCCTATGTGTGCTGTGGGATATGTAAATAAAGGCTCTTTCCGTTGTGAAAATAGGACAAGCACCCACTGTAGGACTGTGTGATTTGGTAACTGCAGACGGCTTGCGGCCTGTCAACTTACATTTTCATGGGTGCCTTATGGTACCCGTCCGGGTTCCAGTACCGTCAACTGGTTCTCCGCAGTGCCTTTGGCCTAGGTGCCTCCATCTCGGTATCCGAGTTCCAGCAACGTCTGCTGGTCCTTGGTAGTGCTTTGGAGCACAGGTACCTCCTGCTTAGTAACCGTGTCCCAGTAACGTCAGCTGGTCCTCGGTTGTGCCATTGGCTCTTTTCCTTCTGCTGCCCCTCCGGGTTCCAGCACAGTCAGCTGGTCCTCGTTACTTGCATTGGCTCTTGTACCTTCTGCTACCCGTCCGGGTTCCAGTACCGTCAACTGGTTCTCCGCAGTGCCTTTGGCCTAGGTGCCTCCATCTCGGTATCCGAGTTCCAGCAACGTCTGCTGGTCCTTGGTAGTGCTTTGGAGCACAGGTACCTCCTGCTTAGTAACCGTGTCCCAGTAACATCAGCTGGTACAAGGTTGTGCTACAAATACAAGATACAGAACAAGAGACACAAGAACAATAAGCAGAAGATCTAAAGGCAGAAGAACATGAAGTATAAGACCAAAATGAAGAGCAAAATATATGCTCTAAATTATAAGCAGAATAAGACTAAGCAGTGTATGGGGGTGAGTCCGTTCCTCCTCGTGGTGCCCCTGGTAAATGCCTGATGCTGCAGGCTAAACTGAACACGGACAAATACTGTTGTAATTTAAATCTTTTGTGGCAGCAAGAACGGAACGATGAAAAAATCATACTTTTACAGATTACAAGTACAGGAATCTATGTCACAAATAAGAATATGATGAAGAAGATGAAGGACTATAATATGAAGAAGAATAATAGTTTAAAAAGAACAATATGAGTAATGTTAACAAAAAGATGAATAGCAAGAAGTTTAAGAAGAAGATAAAGAAGGTGAAGATGAAGAATAATTTGATGAAAAAGATGATGCTGCTGAAGATTATGAAGGAGAAAGTGTGTCAAAAGTTAAAAAGGTGAAGAGCATGGAAGTTGTGAAACATACATATTTGCCAAAATAGAAAAAAGGTTAACAACATTGTCAATTTCTTCGTCAATCCGAACGTATTTCCTAAAAAAAAAAAATTAATGCTATTCCATTGGATTGGGTTAAACATCTATGCCTTTAATGTCTCCTCAACCTCCCCCAATACATTCTACATTACTCTTTGTTGTTTTCCTTCATGTACAATTAACCTACAAGGCTAGAATGGGTTTTTTTTAATTCCGATATTTTGTTCCCATAGACTTACATTGTATTTCCGGTATCGGTATCGGGTATCGCCGATATTTTTTGTGTATCGGCGATACCATTCCGATTCCGATACTTTTGGATATCGGAAAGTATCGCTCAACTCTAATGTCAACTGACAGTCCATGGATCCACTGGTCAAAGTGGTTCCTGAGTCCTTGCACCACATCGCTATAACTGTCGTGTGGGCCACGTTGGAGGTTCCGGAACTTCTTTCGGTATACCTCAGGGTTAGCTGGTACTTTGCAATCAGGGCCTGCTTGATGGCCTCATAGTCACTGTCTTGATCTGGCGCGAGGGAAGCGAACGCCTCCAAAGCTTTGCCCTTTAGCCCGGGGGTCAAGTACCTGGCCCATTGGTCGGCAGGCAGCCGGTACTGTCTGCAGACTTTCTCAAAGGCCCGCAGAAAAGTGTCCAAGTCTCCTTCCTTTTCCAGCACGGGAAAGTGCTCCGGCCGGGCTTGGGACTCTGAGAGCTGCTGGGTGTACCGCTCTGGGCTGTGGAGGGCATTGCCCCTTGTCTGAGCAGCTCCAGTTCATGGGCTCTCTGAGCTTCCCGCTCGGCTCTCTCAGCCTCCCGCTCGGCCCTCCGCTGGGCTTGGCGCTCGGCTCTCTCAGCCTCTCGCTGTTTGGCCTCTCGCTGGTCGGCTCTCTCTTGAGCTTGCTGGATCAGCCTCAGGCGTTCTTCCCAGTTGTCAGCGGTGAGTCCCTCCAGGGCCGCCCGCAGGTAAGGGTCCACCTCTCTCTGGGTGTAAGCAGTCAGGGTTGGGCCTCTGCTCCTGCGCCCGCCACGCTCCGATGCTCGCCCAGCTCCTTCAGGGCCTGGACCAGTTGGCCTTTGGTTCGGTTCGTGTGGACAAGGCCGTGGTACTTGCAGATTCCCACAAGGGTGTCCTTGCTCTGCTTGTCGAACCAACTTGCTCCTATGGTAGCCATGGTTGCCAAATAAAAGATAGGATAGAAAAACAAAGAGAAGGGAGGGGTAACCGCAAGTACACACAATTGTCTCAGGACTAATAAACACTGAGTCTGTTCTCCAAAACTTTAGCTGCAGGGTCGCTGAAGAACCGTACAAGTTTTTTAGTGAATGGAATGATTGCTCAAACCAGATCACTAATGCTCTATAATCCCACCGCTCTGCCACCAATATGTGATGAACGGTGCCGCGGTCCGCCACACGGTAGCCCGGGGGTCACGGCTTGTGATCCCACCGCTGCCACCAATATGTGATGAACGGGCACACAGTTCGCCACACGGTAGCCCGGGGGTCACGGCTTGTGATCCCACCGCTGCCACCACATGTGATGGAACGTGCACACACACGACGGCTGCTGCCGTCCGACCCAGTAAACTGCAGGGATTTTTAATTATCCCACTTCCATTTAGGAACTTGCAGCTCTCTGGCGCCCCCTTACCCTCAGGCCAGTCAGGGAACTGCACCTAGGATAATTGGTCGCCAGACAGGTCACTTGGATGTGTGCTGGCTATGGGGCCCGCTGCAGTGAGGGAATTATAATTACTCCTGGCTGCAGCCAGGCAATACCCTTATAAGACCCGTTCCGTCACTGCCAGCGCCACCCAATAGACTAACACTTTACACCCCTTTCCTTTAGCTGCCACCAGCTACGGGTTTGACTTAATACACAATTTATCAAGAGGGTCCGTAGCAACCCCAAAACAGTAGCGTAGTACGTCAGGCACGTGAACATTCGTTTATAGAGCAGGAGAAACAAACTAATAAATTTATAGGTTTATTCCTTAAAAACAGGCAATGCTTATATAATATAAAAAGATGTAACAAACTGAGACAATATCGTTATGTACAGATGCAGTTATAAAATAAAATAGGATTAAGAATGAAAATCACTCACATGGTTGTTAGATCATTACAGGCAAGCCAGGCTGGGGGAAGGAGCCACACGTCATAGTTCATTGGTAGATCTCTTACTCAGCACATCCCAGCAGAAAGACTACTACTGAACTTCACTGTAAGACTTATGCATGTCAGCTTCTGACCTCACAAAAAGGGCTGGTCCTCTAGCCACCTCCCCTGGCTGCAAGCTATGGTTTGAGCTCTGCAATATCATAAGGTTCATAACTCGGCGGGGAACTCTAGCAGAATAACGGCAGACCTATCAATGGTCTTGCTTTGAAATAATGGTTCAAATGAACCCAAACTTGGGTGACATAGCTCATGGGGCACCCGAGAATTCCATTTCTCGGGCTCCGTTGGAGTTACGGGTTCACCGGTACCACGGGAACGATGCCCGTCGGCGCATGGTTCAACACAGTGACGTTCGTGTTTCTAGCGAATGCTCCCACCATGTTATTAACCAAAAAAAGAATGAATACTCCAACATGGCTGCTATAGGAAGAAAGCACGTGTTCGGACAATGCAGGACCCCTGCGGTGAAGCGGGAAAACTTCCAGCACTGGCAGCTCACATTACACTGCCTGAGTGCAGGCTGACAGGGGGAGAAGGGAAGCGTGAGCTGCAGAGAAAAGGAGGGAGGGGTAGTTTGCCCTGTGCTTGCAAACGGTGGGGGGTTGTAGTACTATGGGGGAGAGTTCTGGAAACAGCACCAGAAATGAAGCTTCAGTATCATCACAGTCATTTCATTTCCATTTATTATATTCAGTGGTAAAGCGCCAGGTGGAAACATTGTATGGATCCAGGGAACACCATTCATTGGACAGAAGCTAATGATCTCTGGTACGAATTTGTGCGATACATCTGGATCTCATTCTTCTTCACTAAATCATATAGTTCTACTATAGTTTGGCTTGCAGTAAAAAGTGACAAATGCACTATTTGGCAAAACTACCTTTTACTAAGCACATGCATTGGTAGTTTTATGTAAATGCTTTTTTTTCATGATGAGAGCCCTAACTTTAACTGCATTAACTTTCTCAGCAATTTGCCAAGCAAAAGTTCTTTTAGATCTGTTACTGATTCACTGCTTGTCCTTCCTTGGATCACTATTAGTAGGTACAGTCCATTGAACACTGGGAACATCTTACATGATATAACAGTTTGAAGATTTAAAGAGGTTATCCACTCCTTTAACATGAATGATCTATCCTGAGATGCACATCATCCTCACCGATCATGTGCTCTCGGTGCCGGCAGCATCAGGTAGTGTTCAGTTATGGAGCTACTCCGTCCACTGATAACAGCCTCGGCTGGGTACTACGCATTCACACCTTATTAATTTGAATGGGAGATGGTTGTACAGTATCTTGCCACTGCCACTATCAGTAGAACTCATAAATAAGCACTTCTAGGAGCTTCCGGCACTGAGAATAGCAGCTCAGCACCTCCATTAATCATATATTTATGACCTGTACTAAGGAAAGGTCGTCAATTTTAAAGTAGTGGACAACCTCTCTAAGCTACAATAGTAAAATTAACCATGATTTGGCCCTCATCAAATTACTTTTATTCATATGCTTATTTATTTTTCCTTTGTCCATCACATCTACAGAACAAAGTACTGATTTATTACCTAAAAACATCACACCCCTTAAGAATTTTCATTGTGACTACTAGATAATTAATGTTACTTACTTTACATGCAATTGGATCCAAATTCATGATATAAGATTGACCAAATATAAAACTATGAAATTATATGCTTATAATTAATAATCTATATAGCTCTTTAACCTATTAGACTAACCTCAGCAATAATACCTTGGCACTTACTATATTTTTAGAGGGTAGAAAAGCTTTTACTGTGGAAGTAATGTAAACTTTTGACAAAGGTTATTAAACAATCATAACTAAAGTGCATTCAGGTATGCGGCATATATAGTGGAATTCTTTGAAGCTTGACTTGGATAAATTCCCTAGCTGCATTAAATTCAAAGGAAGAAGCTAGAAAGTGTCTATTGCTGGAGCGTATATCTCTTGGAAGAGCAGTTTAAATATGCCCCTCGATATCTTTTATAGCAAGTTCATTACACTGTATTCCTTGATGGCAAGAGACGCTTATCAGATCTCAGTGCATTGGACAACGTAGACATCTAATTTATTCCTAGCCCATTGACAGATGCACTTCGGCTGTTTCTATTTTTGAAAGTGCACTTAGGATATCTGAAATATCATTTTCTATAAATCTCTTGTGTCCTTCTATTGTAGCATCTTGCCAGAAAAAAATCTCTCATAAAAAAGGTTACATTTTACATTTGAATCGTTCAAAATATTATAAAATAGGGTTAGTTTGTTGAATTAGAGTTCATGAAAGCTTAAAAAACTTATGATCCCTTAAATCTTTTCAATTTTGTTTAAATTTGTTTCTTTTTTTAGTCGTTTAGTTTCTTTGCTTTCAATTAGTGGAAATTAGTGTAAAATTGTGCATGCTTGCATTGTGAAAATCTCAACAGTTTGTCTAAGATGAGTAGGACTTAGAGAAGTGAGGGGAAACTGCATCCTTATCGATTTACTATCTTACAAATTTGAAATTGGCGTAGATGATAGCCCTAAAGCTAGTGTACTGTGGATTGTTGGCATTTCTTAATAGATTCAGACATGCTTTTTGGGTAAGAATGTATTGTATAATGTCAGTTTTAGTAACTTCCTCCATCACTGACATTATTGAGCACACTAAACTATCCACCCTCACTGTCTGTTAGGGTCTGCGGAACGCACCAGATAAATATAAATAGTGGGTGCGTTCGCAGACCGGGGTCCACCGTGCAGGCAGAGCCTGCTGCTAGCAAGATGGCGGTATAGGCAAACTCTGTTACTTCACAGAGTCGCAAATATAGATACTGTGGCACTATATGGAGTTATAAGCGAACTCTGTTACACCACAGAGTTGCTAAGGTAGAGACGCAGAGATATGGACTGTGTCCTGTTAACTCCACAGGGATGCACAGACAACTGCTGTGCGGACAGCAGTCCGTGGTAATGCAATCAGCAACGCAATCATACAATCTACTCACCGGAGAAGCCGGTATTCTAGGGGCTTATTTCAGCCGAGCCCTAAACACGTGCATTCAAGTCTCCTCATCGGAGGTGCCGGTATTCTAGGGGCTTATTTCAACCGAGCCCTAACCACATGCGTACAAGATCACACTGGCGCAAAGCACATAATGCAATTGATACTAGTGCATGGCCGCATGCCCATACAACCCTTTTATAGCAGCAACTACAGGGCCTGCCAGAAAAGGACCAATAAGAAACTATTCCCGAACACATGTAGTTTCAGGACCTTCCTAGCGGACCAATCGGAGCTGCTGCAGTACCTGAGCATGTGACCCCTGATCTCCAATGAGAGATCTTACCCTGGGCATGCTCAGAAGGGGAAACGCAGGACTTAGTCTAAAGACGTCTGCTCGCCGCTGACCAGTACTGGCCACAATAGCAGAAACTGGAGAGGCAGCAGTAAACCTCTGCACAGTACTAGGCTGTGCAAGACGCTGGGACCGACTCTCTGCTGAGGAGACTCCACTGCGGCCGAAGACGGATGGGGGACCGCAGCGGGAATGGCTCGAGATTCCCCCTGTGCAGAAATGGGAACTCGACCTCTAACATTACCCCCACCCTAGTGCCCCCCCTTCCTTGGGCCCTCCATACTCTAGAAGGCAGCAATGTGCTGCGGAGCCTGAATACGCTCAGCAGGCTCCCATGACCTATCTCCAGGCCCATAACCCCTCCAATCCACCAAATAAAACTTTTTGCCACGTACCACCTTGCACCCCAAAATGGCATTCACCTCATAGTCGTCCGTAGACGACCTCGATGTCCCGGCAGATGACTCGGAAAACCGGGACAAGTATACGGGTTTCAGGAGGGAGACATGGAATGTGTTGGTGATACCCAGGCGTAGCGGAAGGGCTAGACGGTAGACCACAGGAATGACCTGTTCGAGGACTTTGAAGGGACCCAAGAAGTGATGTGCAAACTTAGTGGACTCTACTCGCAGCTTGATGTTACGGGCGGAGAGCCACACTAAGTCGCCAGGGGCAAAAGTCGTAGCTGGGCGCCGATGTGCGTCGGCGTTGGACCTCATCCTCTCCTTGGAAGCCAGAATGGCATCCTGAGTGCGGTCCCAAATGTCCCGTGCCTCCACAGCCCTGTCTGCCACCCTGAAGTCAGTGGAAGACATGGGCATAGGTACAGGAACCCGCGGATGCTGACCGTAATTAAGGTGAAACGGAGTTTGTCCAGTGGAATCAGCCACGGCGTTGTTTAATGCAAACTCCGCCCACGGTAGCAAGAATGCCCTATCATCCTGCCTGACTGAAAAAAAATGACGCAGATATGTGACCAAGGTCTGGTTGGCCCTCTGTACCAATCCATTTGTCTCGGGATGATAGGCAGAAGAGAGATTTAATTCTATACTGAGAAGGCGACAAAGCTCTCTCCAGAACCGAGACGCAAACTGGGGACCCCGGTCACTAACGATTTTGTCTGGCATACCGTGTAAGAGGAAGATGGAAGATGTGTCTATTAAACAGTGCCGCCAAGGCCCGTGCAGAAGGTAACCGGGGTAGCGGTACCAAGTGCACCATTTTAGAGAAGTGGTCGGTGATAACCCATATGATGGTGAAACCACGAGACTTGGGTAGGCCTACCACAAGGTCCATCCCGACCATCTCCCAGGGCCTGTCTGCCACCGGCAATGGATAAAGTAACCCAGCTGGCCGTTGACGAGGGGACTTATTTTTGGCACAGGAGACACATGCCCGAATATAGTCTCCAACGTCCCGGACCATATGCGGCCACAGTACGTCCTCACCAGAAGCTCCGATGTCCTTTTTTTCCCAAAATGTCCACCCACACTGGAAGAATGGGCCCAAGAGAGAACCTCCGGTCGCAAATTAGATGGTACAAAAGTCTTGCCGGGCGGCACAGACTCTAGCGACACCGGAGCTACAGTTCTCAGGCTCTCAGAGGGGACAATAAGGCGCGGCTACCCCTCCTCCTCCTCGGAAGACACGACGGAGCGAGAGAGAGCGTCAGCCCGGATATTCTTCTCTCCCGAAAGAAAATGGAGGGTGAAGTGAAAGCGGGAGAAAAATAAGGACCATCTGGCCTGACGGGAATTTAGCCTCTGGGCAGTTTGTAAATAAACCAGATTTTTGTAATCGGTGAAAACTTGGAAGGGAAAGCTTCCAATCCAATAGATGTCTCCACTCAGAGAAGGCCAACTTCATTGTTAGCAACTACCTGTCCCCGATGAAATAATTCCTCTCCGCTGGTGTGAAGGTCTTGGAAAAGAAGAAGCAAGGATGCTTCCGACCTTGAGCATCCTTCTGGAAGAGGACTGTTCCAGCACCAACGGACGAGGCATCCACCTCCAAAATAAAGGGCTTATCAACATCGGGGCGATGTAGGATAGGAGCACTAGCAAAATGGGACTTAATGGAAGTGAAGGCCTTGGAGACCTCTTCTGACCACAATTTGGGATTTGCTCCCTTCTTGGTGAGGGCTACCAAGGGAGCTACCAAAGTCGAGAAATGGGGAATGAACTGGCGATAATAATTAATGAACCCCATAAAGCGCTGCACCGCTTTCAGAGAATGAGGTTCTTGCCAGTCCTTCACTGCCTGTAGTTTGGCAGGATCCATAGCCAGTCCCTGGGCAGAGATGATATAGCCCAGGAACGGTAAGTACTCCTACTCAAACATACATTTCTCCAACTTAGCATAGAGGAATTTGCCTGTAAGAGGTCAAAGACTCTGCAGACATCTTTCCGGTGGGAGTCAATATCTGGGGTGAAGATGAGAATATCATCCAGATAGACTACGACTGATGTGGAAAGCATATCCCGGAAGATGTCTTTAACAAAGTCTTGGAAGACGGTTGGGGCATTACAGAGCACGAAGGGCATCACCAGATATTCATAGTGCCCATCGCTGGTATTGAAAGCCGTCTTCCATTCGTCCCCCTCACAGATGCGAAATCAGGTTATAAGCACCCCGCAGATCTAATTTAATAAATACCCTTGCTCCCCATAGCCTATCAAAGAGTTATGAAATCAGGGGCAACGGGTATTTATTCTTAACTGTAATGGCGTTAAGACCCCTGTAATCGATGCATGGACGTAATTCTCAGTTCTTCTTCTGAACGAAGAAGAACCCCGCCCCTGCAGGTGACACTGACTTCCTATTGAATCCTCTTGCCAGATTTTCCTGAATGTATTGAGACATAGCCTCGATCTCTGGGAGATAATGGGGATAGACACGTCCCCGAGGAGGTTCTGCTCTGGGCAAGAGGTCAATAGGACAGTCATAGGGACGGTGAGGCGGAAGGATCTCCGCAGCCTTCTTGGAGAACACGTCTGCATAGGCCCAATAGTATTTGGTAAGAGAAGTAAGATCTGCGGGCATCTCAGTAGTAGCCACCTGAATGCATTCCCTCATTCATCTGCCTTTACACGACTCACTCCAACCCAATATCCTCCCAGAGATCCACTCAATATGTGGGGAATGGAAACGGAGCCAAGGCATCCCCAGCAATATCTCGTCTATTCCCTCGGGAATGACAAGGAGTGACATAATCTCCTGATGGGACGGGGACATAGATAACGTGAAAGGGATGGTCTGATGTGTGATTAGTGAAGGCAGTGTCGACCCATTCACTACTCGAACAGTCACGGGTTTGGGGAGCATCACCAGAGGTATAGAGTGGCGGAGAGCGAAGGTAAGAGGACATGAAATTTCCTTCGGCTCCAGAGTCCAACAAAGCGTAACTGTTATAGTGGATGAGCCTAAATTGATGGTCCCTTTAAAGGACAACTTGAAGGCGTGTACTGCTGTATCTAGTGAACCCCCTCCAATGGTTACTAGACGCGGTCGTTTCCCGACCACTGTGGGCATTTATTAGCATAATGCCCTAACTGTTGGCAAACATTACACGTCACAGGTACTCGAGTGACCCGAGCCTAAGATCTCACTTGAGAAACCTCCATGGCCTCAGGGGAATCGGGCACCTCAACGAAAGATTCAAGAGGTCTGGCGAAGGTGGGTGCCAGCCGGAACCTCTGCCTACACTGGGTCCGCTCCAACCTCCGCTCGTTAAAACGGAGGTCGATGCGGGTAGATATGGTAATGAGCTCCTCCAGGGTGGCGGAAATCTCCCTGGTGGACAAGGCGTCCTTCACATGGTCTGCCAGTCCCCTCCAGTACACTGGTATAAGGACTTTATCTGGCCACTCCAGCTCAGAGATCAGAGTCCGAAATTGGACGGCGAACTGGCTGACCAGGATGAACCCTGGGTGATTGCCAACAGTTGGAGAGCCGTATCGTGGGTGACGCAAGGTCCTAAAAAGACCTGTTTCAGAGCCTCCAGGAGCCTCTCAGAGTATCCAAGAAGAGAGGAGCACTCTGCACCACACGATCATCACGCTCCCACAACGGCGTTGCCCACTCCAACGCCCTGCCTGACAAAAGGGATATGATAAAACCTACTTTCGCCCACTCCGTGGGAAAACGTGCAGCCAGAAGCTCTAAATGTATGGAGCACTGACTGATTAAACCCCGACATTGTTTGCTGTCACCAGTAAACTTGTCTGGAAGTGGGAGGCGGGAAAGAGTCGGAGCAGGGGTAGGAGAGGACAAACTGGCTGCAGCCACACTAGCAGCCTGAACAGCGACTGCGGTAACATCCACAGCTAGGTTGTGCGCTCTAGAGTCGCCAACCTACCCTCCAGCTGCTGGATATACCACTGCAGACGCTGGTCGTCGCCATTTTACTAGCCAGACCCTGGCGCTAGTATACTGTTAGGGTCTGTGGAACGCACCAGATAAATATAAATAGTGGGTGCGTTCGCATACCGGGGTCCACCGAGCAGGCAGAGCCTGCTGCTAGCAAGATGGCGGTATAGGCGAACTCTGTTACTTCACAGTGTCGCAAATATAGATACTGTGGCACTATATGGCGGTATAAGCGAACTCTGTTACACCACAGAGTTGCTAAGGTAGAGACGCAGAGATATGGACTGTGTCCTGTTAACTCCACAGGGATGCACAGTCAACTGCTGTGCAGACAGCAGTCTGTGGTAATGCAATCAGCAACCAATCAGACAATCTCCTCACCGGAGAAGCCGGTATTCTAGGGGCTTATTTCAGCTGAGCCTAAACCACATGCGTGCAAGATCACAATGGCGCAAAGCACATAATGCAATTGATACTAGCGCATGGCCGCATGGCATACAACCCTTTTATAGCAGCAACTACAGGGCCTGCCAGAAAAGGACCAATAAGAAACTACTCCCGAACACATGTAGTTTCAGGACCTTCCTAACGGACCAATAGGAGCTGCTGCAGTACCTGAGCATGTGACCCCTGATCTCCAATGAGAGATCTTACCCTGGGCATGCTCAGAAGAGGAAACACAGGACTTAGTCCTAAAGACGTCTGCTCGCCGCTGACCAGTACTGGCCACAATAGCAGAACCTGGAGAGGCAGCAGTAAACCTCTGCACAGTACTAGGCTGTGCAAGATGCTGGGACCGACGTCTCTGCTGAGGAGACTCCACTGCGGCCGGAGACGGATGGGGGACCGCAGCGGGAATGGCTTGAGATTCCCCTGTGCAGAAGCGGGAACTCGACCTCTAACACTGTCCTCTCCTTGATGCATCTGTACTGCATATTGAACCATAGTGCGAACAATGATCCTTCTTATTGGAATTTTTCTCTGACTACTGTGTTTGTTGGTTCTATTTTGCAGCTGTTTCAAAGTGCATATACAAATGCCACTATTATATATATTTACAAATCTAAATCAAATCAATATTTGGTGTAGCCAACACCGTTGTCTACAAAACAGCATCAAAGTATAAATTCCTCTAGATATACTTGCATGTATTTTTTTCCAAGGAGCCTGGCAGCGAGGTTGTTCCAAACATCTTGGAGAACTAACCACAAATCTTCTGTGGATGTAGACTTGTGCAAATCCTTCTGTCTTTTCACTAATCCCACACAGACTTGATGATGTTGAGATCAGAGTTCTGTGTTGGCCAAATAATGAAATCCAGGACTCCTTTTCTTTTCTTACAATGACGATAGTTCTTACTGACATTTGGAGTCGCTATCCTGCTGCATAATACATTTTGAGCCAATTCCCTAATGTTAATAATTGATGAGTAACTATCTGCCTGTATTTCTCAGGATTTATGACAATATTAATCTTGACTTAATTCCAAACTCTAGTTTCTGAATTACAGACTCAAAGTTGCAAGAAACCTCCATAATGCTCAGCATTGTGACCTGCAGACACTCATTCTTGTACATTCTCCAGCCCTCCAGCAAACAAACTACATTCACTTATAGCCAAATATTTCAAAATTTGACTCATCAGCAGAGATGGGTGAATCAGAAGAGTAAAGTTTGGGGTTCGTACCGATCACCTGGTGTCCGTGCTCCTACTTGTCCTGGTGCGGTGTCAAGTGGTGTAATAGGTTTGAGGTTGATATCAGCTGTTTTATGGCAGCTGACATCAAACCCAGAGGTTAGTAATGGAGAGGCATCTATAAGACACCCCCATTAATGATTCTAGATTGTAAAAAAAAAATCACAGCAGAATAAAATCTTTTAATTACAATAATGACACAGACTCCTTTATTTGAAATAAAAATAAAAAAGTACAGTTATACTACCCTTTACTTCTACTCCATTGAAACCTAGTCACCTCTAAAAGACATAAAATAGTAAAAAGACATAATACTCATGTTTACACCTAATCCATTGATGCTCTTGTCCGCTGTAAAAGAAGAAAAATAATAAACAACTATATCGCTCACCTGTGCAATGAGAAGACACACATTACGCTCTTACAGTGCGTAGCGCTGTTAAAAAGTTCACCGGAGTTCATAGCTGATGAACCCTGGTGACCTCACTGACGTCACCTCTCGCTGCATCATAACTCTGCACCCAGAGGATCTGAACATCCGTCACTATTCCTCATTTCAGAGTACCAGCTGCCATTTTTCTACATTCAAGATTCAATGCTATGTACATAGATGAGTCATTTGGATTTGTTTTCATGTTAACTATATGTTTTTTTGGCCGTATTTCTTCCATAAAGACCACTTCTGTCTAGACTTTACTGAAATGTGAATGGTGTATCTGGATCCTACTTATTGCTGCAGGTTCTGAGCTGATGGCACTGTTTTGACATCTTCCAATTGAAGGAGGTAAACATGATGTTTCATCTGACATTCCAATACCTCTGCTCTTTGCAATCACTTGGTACTAGAGTTGAGCGAAACAGGTCGTTCATTTTCAAAAGTCGCCGATTTTCGCCAAAGTCGGTTTCATGAAACGAAACCCGACCATGGAGTGAGTTCGGTCACGTGTTCGGCGACCATTTTGCTGGAGTCGG
Source organism: Oophaga sylvatica (assembly GCA_033576555.1). Classification (NCBI taxonomy): domain Eukaryota; kingdom Metazoa; phylum Chordata; class Amphibia; order Anura; family Dendrobatidae; genus Oophaga; species Oophaga sylvatica. Next base: position 324,215,407 of record JARQOD010000005.1, on the reverse strand, counting down.
TTTTCCCTACATTTTAAATGCCTTTTCTCGGCCAATGAGCAAGGACGCAGGCTGTGGGCAATGGGATGACATAGCCAGCCACCAGCACCATCTTAGAGAAGGTCATTGCAGCGATTGGCTGGCTTTCTGTGGCGTCACAGTGCTTATAAAATCCCTCAGCGCCGACCGCCATTTTACATCTGCCAAACTCAGTGTAAGGGAAGGTTGCTGGCGGTGCGTCTGAGCAGGGAGAGCATTAGGCAGGGCCTAAAAAAAAAATTACTTTCTACTGATAGCGATTAGCTGTACAGTGACTGTGCAGTGAGAGGGGAGGATTTTGCTGTGTGCAGCAACACTGGTTCTTAGGCTGCCTGCCTGCCAGTGACGCTGTAGAAATTGCTTGTGTGGACCATCAGATTTGATTAGTAGGCTGTCTGCCTGTGATAAGGGGGCAATTAATTTGGTGGAGTAGCAGAGCTGCCTGCCAGTGACAGTGTACAAATTGTTTGTGTGGAGCATCACATCTGATTAGTAGGCTGCCTGACTGTGATAAAGGGACAATTTATTCCCCATTGACTTGCATTGGGGTCGGATTTTCGACTCCGACCCGACCATTTTCGTTAGTCGGCCGACTAAGTTCGACTCGACTTTTGAAAAAGTCGGGTTCCACGAAACCCGACTCGACCCGAAAAAAGGAAAAGTCGCTCATCTCTACTTGGTACGTGACCCAGCTTTTCCACACTGACAATCCCATACCTTTGCTCCTTGCAATCACTTGGTAAGCTTTTCAACTAACCCCTGCTTTACCCAATGGTATTTATGACCTTGTTTACCCTGCCTTGATCATTTGCATCTGGCTCATTCTGCTCCTTTCTCCCACATCCAACTTCCGCCCTCTGTTACCCTCTTTTCCATTGAGGTGCACTCTGTGTGCATCTACTCCCCCACCAACCTCCAACTGGCTGTCATTTACTGCCCTTCAAGGCCAGCCACCACCTTCTTCGACCACTTCACCACCTGGCTTCTTCATTTCCTTTCCACTGACATCCCCACTTTCATCATGGGCAATGCAACATACCCGTTGACACATCCCACTCAGCTGTCACTAAACTTCTATCTCTCACTTCCTCCTTCGGCCTCGCTCAATAGTCCTCTGCAGCCACTCACAAAGATGGCCACACACTGGATCTCATCTTCACCCACCTCTGCTCCCTATCTAACCTCTCTAAATCTCCTCTACCTCTTCCTGACCACAACCTACTCACACCCTCACAGAAATCTCAGACACCTCGATATACACTCACTCTCTGAACCCATTCTCACTCTTACAGACAAGTTCACTACACAATACGGATGCTGCTGCCACTTTAGATAACACCACAATAGCTGCAGTTCTTGAATTGGTCGTCCTTCTTGAATCAGTCATCCCTCTCACACACACCAAATCTTGCAAAATCAACAGACAATAAGGGGGAGTGGTCAAAGACCACAAAAAACGACCACAGATCCAAAAGTAATAAAAATATACAAATCTTTATTGAACAATTAGTTAGAAAAACCAGGTGAAAAAGATAGTAACAGCAACAAACATGGAACGGACAATACCGCTCAACAATGGGAGTATGCAACTGGTCTAATAGAGCAACCTGATTAATATGTGAAGAAAAGACCTTTAAACGGGTAAATTACCCCAAAATATTTTATGAAAGAAAAAAAAAACAAGTGGTATATGTAGAACACTAATTGTTCACAGAACTCATAATGCATGTGCTTCACATATCTGTCTGACACACATCAGAAATGCCACTCATTACTAAATAAACTCCCAATAGCTGAACCAATGGCATAAGCAGGATATAGATGGTCGTACTTCACATATAAATATGACATTTATCAAGAGAGCCTGTCATCATTAAGTATTATCTCAAGTGAGTGAGAAAGTGGCACAGTCAGCGCTCTCAGGACCAGTACGTATGCCCCAACGCACGTTTTGGATGCTCGTCCTTCGTTAGGGGGCATGTCAAAACAATAAACCGGGAGCTTTAAACCCTTCATGACCCAGCCTATTTTGACCTTAAAGACCTTGCCATTTTTTGCAATTCTGACCAGTGTCCCTTTATGAGGTAATAACTCAGGAACGCTTCAACGGATCCTAGCGATTCTGAGATCGTTTTTTCGTGACATATTGGGCTTCATGTTAGTGGTAAATTTAAGTCGATAATTTTTGCGTTTATTTGTGAAAAAAATGGAAATTTGGCGAAAATTTTGAAAATTTTGTAATTTTCAAATTTTTAATTTTCATTCTGTTAAACTAGAGAGTTATGTGACACAAAATAGTTAATAAATAACATTTCCCACATGTCTACTTTACATCAGCACAATTTTAGGAACAACATTTTTTTTTGTTAGGAAGTTATAAGGGTTAAAAGTTGACCAGCGATTTCTCATTTTTACAGCAAAATTTACAAAACCATTTTTTTTAGGGACCACCTCACATTTGAAGTCACTTTGAGGGGTCTATATGGCAGAAAATACCCAAAAGTGACACCTTTATAAAAACTGCACCCCTCAAGCTACTCAAAACTACATTCAAGAAGGTTATTAACCCTTCAGGTGCTTCACAGGAACTAAAGCAACGTGTAAGAAAAAAATGGACATTTTAATTTTTCCAACAAAAATTTTCTTTTAGCATCAATTTTTTCATTTTTACATGGGCATCAGGATAAAATGGATCCTAAAATTTGTTGGGCAATTTCTCCTGAGTACACAGATACCTCATATGTGGTCATAAACCACTGTATGGGCGCACGGCAGGGCTCAGAAGGGAAGGAGCGCCATTTGACTTTTTGAATGGAAAATATGCTGGAATATTTAGCGGTTGCCATGTCACATTTGGAGAGTCCCTGTGTGCCTAAACATTGGAGCTCCCCCACAAGTGACCCCATTTTGGAAAACTAGACCCCCTAAGGAACTTATCTAGATGCATAGTGATCATTATGAACCCCCAGGTGCTTCACAAATTGATCTGTAAAAAAAAGAAAGTACTTTTTTTTCACAAAAATTTTTCTTTTAGCCTCAGTTTTTTCATTTTCACATGGGCAACAGTATAAATTGGATCCTAAAATTTGTTGGGCAATTTCTCCTGAGTACACAGATACCTCATATGTGGTCATAAACCACTGTTTGGGCGCATGGCAGGGCTCAGAAGGGAAGCAGCGCCATTTGACTTTTTGAATGGAAAATATGCTGGAATATTTAGCGGTTGCCATGTCGCATTTGGAGAGTCCCTGTGTGCCTAAACATTGGAGCTCCCCCACAAGTGACCCCATTTTGGAAACTAGACCCCTAAGGAACTTATCTAGATACATAGTGATCATTTTGAACCCCCAGGTGCTTCACAAATTGATCTGTAAAAAAAAGAAGTACTTTTTTTCACAAAAATTTTCTTTTAGCCTCAGTTTTTTCATTTTCACATGGGCAACAGTATAAATTGGATCCTAAAATTTGTTGGGCAATTTTCCTGAGTACACAGATACCTCATATGTGGTCATAAACCATGTTTGGGCGCATGGCAGGGCTCAGAAGGGAAGCAGCGCCATTTGACTTTTTGAATGGAAAATATGCTGGAATATTTAGCGGTTGCCATGTCGCATTTGGAGAGTCCCTATGTGCCTAAACATTGGAGCTCCCCCACATGTGACCCCATTTTGGAAACTAGACGCCCTAAGGAACTTATCTAGATGCATAGTGAGCACTTTGAACCCCCCAGGTGCTTTACAGAAGTTTATAACGCAGAGCCGTGAAAATAAAATATCATTTTTTTTTCTCAAAAAATGATTTTTTAGCCCACTATTTTTATTTTCACAATGGTTACAGGAGAAATTGGACCCCGAAAGTTGTTGTCCAGCTTGTCCTGAGTACGCTAGTACCCCATATGTGGGGGGGAACCACTGTTTGGGCACACGTCAGGGCTCGGAAGGGATGTAGTGACGCTTTGAAATGCCAACTTGATGGAATGGTCTGCGGGCATCTTGTTACGTTTGCAGAGCCCCTGATGCGCCTAAACAGTAGAAACTCCCACAAGTGACCCCATGTTGGAAACTAGACACCGCAAAGAACTTATCTAGATGTGTGGTGAGCACTTTGAACCCCCAAGGGCTACACAGAAGTTTATAGCGCCCGGGCATGAAAATAAAAAAATCATATTTTTTTCCACAATCAGGATCTTTTAGTCCCCAATTTTTTTATTTTCGCAAGGGTAACATGAGAAATTAGACCCCAAAAGTTGTTGTCCAATTTGTCCTGAGTATGCTGATATCCCATATGTGGGGAGAAAACTACTGTATGGGCACACGTCGGGGCTCGGATGGGAAGTAGTGACCTTTTGAAATGCCCACTTGATGGAATGGTCTTCGGGCGTCATGTTACGTTTGCAGAGTCACTGATGTGCCTAAACAGTAGAAACTCCCCACAAGTGACCCCATTTTGGAAACTAGATCCCCCAAGGAACTCCTCTAGATGTGTGGTGAGCACTTTGAATCTCCAAGTCCTTCACAGAAGTTTATAACGCAGAGCGTGAAAATATAAAATCATTTTTTTTCCACAAAAATAATTTTTAGTCCCAATTTTTTTTTCCCAATGTTAACAGGAGAAATTAGAACCCCAAAGTTGTTGTGCAATTTTTTCCCGAGTACGCTGATACCTCATATGTGGGGATAAACCACTGTTTGGGCATACGTCGGGGCTTGGAATAAAGGGAGCACTGTTTGACTTTTTGAACGCAAAATTTGCAGGAATCAATGGTGGCGCCATGTCGCGTATGGAGACCCCCTGATGTGCCTAAATAGTGGAAACCCCTCAATTCTAACTCCAACCCTAACCCCAACACACCCCTAACGCCTACACACACCTAACCCTAATACAAACCCTAATCATAACCCTAACCCCAACACACCCCTAACCCTAATCCCAACTCTAACCATAAACCTAACTACAAGCCTAACCCTAATTCCAAACCTAACCCTAATTCCAACCCTAACCCAAATTCCAACCTAACCGTAATTCTAACCTTAGCCCTAATGCTAACCCTAACCCTAGTTCTAACCCTAAGGCTGGGTTCATATTGCGTTTTACCAGCCCGTTCAACACGTAGCATTGACCGGCTGGTAACGGTATAGCATAACGCGATCGCGTTATGCTATACCGCTAGCGCGAGATGAATCAGCAGATAATCAGCCGCGGATCAGCAGCAAAATCAGTCGCGGATCAGCAGCAAAATCCGCCGCGGATCAGCAGCGAAATCCGCCGCGGATCAGCAGCGAAATCCCCCGCGGATCAGCAGCGAAATCCACCGCGGATCAGCAGCGAAATCAGCCGCGGATCCGCAGCGAAATCCGCCGCGTATCAGCAGCGATGTCTGCCGTGGATCAGCAGCGAAGTCCGCCGCAGATCAGCAGCGAAATCCGCTGCCGATCAGCAGCGAAATCCGCTGCGGATCAGCAGCGAAATCCGCTGCCGATCAGCAGCGAAATCCGCTGCGGATCAGCAGCGAAATCTGCCGCGGATCAGCAGCGAAATCCGCCGCCGATCAGCAGCGAAATCCGCCGCCGATCAGCAGCGAAGTCCGCCGCGGATCAGCAGCGATGTCCGCCGCGGATCAGCAGCGAAGTCCGCCGCGGATCAGCAGCGAAATCCGCCGCGGATCAGCAGCGAAATCCGCCGCGGATCAGCAGCGAAATCCGCCGCGGATCGCAGCGAAATCCGCCGCGGATAAGCAGCGATATCCGCCGCGGATCCGCAGCTAAATCAGCTGCGGATCAGCAGCAAAATCGCTAGGAAAAAAAAAAAAATTCTTTATTTTATAATATATATGTATATACTGTCCATATTGTTTCTGTATGTGCCCCGACTTGCCGTCTAGCGGCTTATTACACATGAGCCTGATTGTCTCCATTTTATGGGACACTCATGCTTTGGGTTGTTGTTTTTTCAGACAACAATACACATTGCTTGTGCTATATTTGATATACGCCGTTATGTACTCCATATATTTGTTTGTGTATTTGTATATATATATTTTTTTATGTCTACGCAATTGCTGAAAGTATACAAATGCATTATGGGTGGAGATTTACCCCTGTGCCTCCTTTCTGATTTACATCTTATATCTTATAGGAGATCTATATGAACTTATCAGCAATGCTATGATAATATGTTTGACACATCTAGTTGTCTTTATTTTGGCTTGGTTAATTTATACTGCTTATTATGTGCTGTTATCTGTCCTTAAGCGTTTTCATATCTATAAGCTTATATGATAAGTCACGACCTGATGGGACGCCTATTCATTGATTTAACAACGTTTCTAGGTAGTGGCTGAGTCACGTCCACCTCGTACATAATTCAGATATGCACTAGTACTTGCGTTATTTCTCTTTACATTGTCAGACGTACGCGCATGCGCTGTGGATGGTGCTCTGCCCTAGCGCTTGCGCAGTTGTTTCTATGTATTTCTTTGAAACAACTTTATTGCAACTTTGACAAGATGGCCACGATGCTCTCCATGCGTACTCCTGAGCGATCAGTATCCAATTTACTAATTAAGGTTCAGGTATATAAACTCCAAACATTTACTAATGAGGCACGTTATTTTCCTGAGGAAGCCACCTCTCTGTGTGGTGATACGCGTGGGGTCTCCTCTCCTTTCCCCCCCTGCCCCTGTTTTCATTTTCTTCACAGCTCACATAGTACTTTATGGCGCATATGGCTGAAGGTTTTTTGCTTCCTTCTTTGATCCAGCATCTGTCAGGAGTCGCTATATCATTCCTTGCATTTAAGAGTAATTTTGTCTCTGTGCATTTGTTAAGTATTTAATGTCTCTCTGACATGCATTTTTTGCTTAAATCATATGGTGCTGTGAATTATTAGGGGTGCCTATCTATTACTTAAGATTGTATTTTTCTGTAGATATCATACATTTTGTTCCTCTGCTACTGCATCTATTTGGTATTGCCTTTTTCTTTGCTGTGTAGGGTCAGGTGTGGGGTGATATTGTCATTATTTCATGACATGTCTGGGTTTAAATGTTTTTAACTGTTTTTAACTACATCAGTGTCTTGTTCAATAATGTTTGGTACTTGTTAATAAAATTATATTTTTTTACATGGGTGTTCCCTATTTCTTGTGGCATACTTTTTTCTACAATTTCCCAGTGTGTTTTATGCCTCTGGTGAACCCCTTTTGATTGTATTTTCTAGTGGTGCCCTCCTGCTTGCTTGTTGTTTTTTTCTTATTTGTACTTGTATTACGTCTAGTGTGATTGTGTTTATTTAATAAAAGTTTTCTATTTATTTTATTATTCAGTGGTCTTTTGTTACTCTTCCTTCAAAAAATGTGTTTAAGTGTACCTAAAGAATTTATGCTTTCATGCTGTTTTGAGAGAAAAGGGTGGTCACCAAAAATAGTGATTTGATTTAGATTTCTCTTTTGTTCATTTAATTAGCATTTTGTCAATTGATATTTTATTCACACTCCTGTTTTTTAAAACATTCTTACTTTGCAGCAGCTTTTCCACACTTGCCTAGAACTTTGCCCAGCACTGTATTTTCCTCAGAAGCAATGTGAGCTAAAAAAAAAACCTTTGTGTAAGGCATATGTTGATTTATACACTTTTTCTTCTTTTCTGTTGAAGTGAACACAGTATTTAATATTTTCTATATTTGGACATTATGACATGATACAAAATATATTTTCTATGTAAGTATTTAAAACATTTGAGAAAGAGACTTTACCAAAAGAAAGAAATAGCAATGGATGACATCACTTTCAAATAATAGATTCAAGCTATATTGACATTCAAAGTGCTACAAACTTAAAATATATGTTATTAATATTTTATATCCTTCTACATAAGTAACCATGGAAACCAACAGTGTACTGAAATGTTTATTTGCATGGTACAAAACCCTCAAGGGATTCAGATGTTCATGCCATACATACCAAATGAACAGCCATATGTGTCTCTTCAAACCCTGATTGGAGCCAAATATTACAATAAGTGAGGTCTATTAAAGATCTATAAAAAACTTTGCCTACATATTTTCCTGCATTATTCTTCTGCATACACAGCTGCTGAGATTGTTACATTGTATCCACAAAAGAAGAATTTTCTTGTCTGGAATGTAAGAGAAACTTGGGATGGTGTTATACAGGGTAGTTCACCTTCTAATGTACCCTGAAAAATACTGTTACTTCTAAAAGAGACAATCTATGGTACTGAAACTTGTACATACCTTAGAATCATGAGAAACTGATGTTTTAAAGCAGGTGTTGAAAATGTCCGCTGTTGGATCAG
>JARQOD010000005.1:324152524-324206975 GCA_033576555.1 Oophaga sylvatica | reverse complement strand
ATATCCAAGCCCTTTCAACTTACTGCTGACTTCAACTCAAAAATATTTCCCGGATCCATACATTCCTCAACCTAGAATCTTCAAAAACTCAAGTGCATGCCCTCATCATCTCCCGCCTTGTCTACTGCAACCTCCTACTTTGTGGCCTCCCCTCTAACACTCTCGCACCCCTCCAATCTATTCTAAACTCTGATGCCCAACTAATCCAGCTGTCCCCATGCTATTCACCAGCCTCTCCTCTTTGCAAACCCTGCACTGGCTCCCCATTATACAGAGACTACAGTTCAAAACCCTAACCATGGCATATTAAGCCATTCACAACCTGTCTCCTCCATACATCTGTGACCTTGTCTCCAGATACTTACTTACACGCAACCTCCAATCCTCACAAGATCTCCTTCTCTACTCCGCTCTTATCTCCTCTTCCCACAATCGCATACAAGCTTTCTCCTGCGCATCCTCCCTACTCTGGAACTCCCTACGTCAACATATCAGACTCTCGCCTACCGTGGACACCTTCAAAAGGAACCTGAAGACACACCTCTTCCGATAAGTCTACAACCTGCAGTAACCACCGATCCATCAAACCACTGCATGACCAGCTCTGCCCTTGCCTATTGTATCCTCACCCATCCTTTGTAGTTTGTGAGCCCTTGTGGGCAGGGTCTTCTTTCCTCCTGTACCAGTTATGACTTGTATTGTTTAAGATTACTGTACTTGTTTTTTATTATACCCTTTTCAAATGCAAAGTGCCATGGAATAAATGACGCTATAAAAATTGTTAATAAAAATCTGCTACGCTAAGCTTACCAACCAATGTGTTAAGGAACTCACCATTTTTCATTTTCTGGTATTTATACTGTTGATAAAGACAAACAGATATTTTTCAATCATGCAATACCATCAATGAAGGGTCTGAGAGGCTCCAAACTTATTCTACAGCAAGACAATAACACTAAGCATTATAGCCAATGTCATTAAGATTTTTTTTCAGCGTAAAGAAAAACAAGGAGTCCTGGAAGTGATGATATGATGCTCAAAGAGCCCTGATCTGAACATCATCAAGTCAGTGTTGGATTTCATTACATCCTAAGAAGATCTGTGAGTAGTTCTTCAACATATTTGGAACAACCTCTCTGCCAAGTTTCTTCAAAAAATTAGAACAATAATCAATAAGCACAATTTATGTATTAAGGCTGAGAGCATATTAAAGTCAAGCTCTCCCAGTATGTAAAGATCGTATAATTACTAAGGTGGAGTACTCCAAACAATATATCCAAGACAAAAGAAAAGGAGAGTAGCAAAAAGACCACCAAATAATAAAATGAATAGAAAACTTTTACTAAATAATCAAACACAATCAGACTAGACGTAATACAATTACAATTAAGGGACAAGGAGGAGACATGAAGGCAGACTTGGGAGAGAATGTAGGTAAAAAATAGGACTTGGGCAAGCAGAAAAAATAAATAGTCACAATGTGATGCTCAAAAGTTCACAAAAATAACACTAGCTGGCAGATGCTGTAGATGGTTATATGGTATACCTATATTCCACCAAAATGTAAAGCGCTTTGGTAAACTGCCTGCTGACCCATAATAAGTTCAGACCTATAACAGCCTGCCCGCGGCCGATTCACATGCCCGCTTTATCAAAGGGAAGTGGTAAGAATGTCCTGTCTGTGAAGGGCTATATGCTATATATGAGACCAATCGGCGAAGATAATTACGGCGCATACACCTGGGACTCCAAACACATAAGACATCACTTCCTCTGCCGCAGTCAACACTCTTTTTCGCATGCAGATGACATAGCACCCAATGACGTCATTGGACATGCGCACAGCATAAGTTTGATAGCCGCCGGAGAAGCAGAGTGTTTGGCAAGTCAAAGTGCGAATATGTGCTGTTGGCGGCCATTTTATTGAAGAATAGAAGACTGTAGCCATCATACCAGGTACCAAAGAAATACCATGTTCGATATAAAAGCTCCAACATCAGAGCAGGTCAATGTTGTAGAGAAAGAGGTAATAGAGATAATGTAAAAAGAATATGGACAGAAGAGTGTAACCGGTTGCTACAGGGTATATGAAAGGTGTATATGTGGAATGAAATGCATCAAGGGGAAAGAAAAAGAGAATGTGAAACAAAATGTGAATGAAAGAGAAATGAAAACATAACCCATTTTAGCCAGAAAGCATGTGCAAAGGGGCCAATGTCACAGTGGAATACACAGTGTGATATAATCTCCAAATAGGGGAACCATATGCTATTAAGCAAAGGATTACTGTGACAAGTGCTGCAAAGCATAAAGGGATATATATGTATAGCCATAAGGGCAAGAGGCTATAAAGCCATGATATCTAAGGGGGAACAGGTCACAAGGAGATTATGAAACTAAGCTTTTCATTAAGTCCCTTAGGAGACATGGTGTCAAGGGCGAAAATCCATCTGAATTTACGTTGAGCAAGAGTCTGCTTTAGATTGCCACCCCTGATACCACCATGAATCCTATCAATTCCCCTAGCCCTCAAATCACTGGGGTTGGATCCGTGGTAAGCCCTAAAATGCGTTGGTAAGGTTCTGAGTGTTGAGACATTCGACAGCCAAAATATCGCATACATGCTTGCGAGTTGTAGTTTTCAACTCCCTAGATGTGAGTCCAATGTAAATAAGAGAGCAAGGACACATGGCATAGTAGATCACATGTGTGATACTGCAAGAAATGAAATCATGAATCATGTATTCTATGCTTCCATCAGATGATTTGAAGGTCCCACATCTCAGGAGGTTGGGGCACGCCACACATGAACCACAAGGTAAGCAGCCATGTTTAGGGCCACCTGAATCGAAGAGTGTTTTTTGTTTTGCCATATAGTGGCTTCTTATCAGGTGGTCACTCAAATGTTTGCTTCTCCGCTGTATCATGTGTGGGGCCAAAGGTAGATGGGCTGCAAGAACGGTGTCAGTACCCAGGACCAGCCAATGACTGTTCAAAGTCTCACGGATCCGATCCCTGTGGCAGTTAGAGGTGGAAATAAAGCTCAGATTAGAGTTGACCATCCATGCTTTCTTTTTGGATTGCACCAGCAAGTCGTCCCTTCCTGTTGACTTGGCCTGTCTGTAGCCTGCCCTGATGCAATGGCCTCTGTAACTACTGGATCTAAATCTAGCAGCAAGGATGAGCAGACTGTCTCTCGAAGCGGGTCTCTGTAGCGCAGACCTGCCTGTTCCTGAGAGCTCCCTTGTCTTCCTTCATGTCTCCTCCTTCTCCCTTATTTGTACTTGTAAATTGTAGAAAAAAGTATGCCACAAGAAATTGGGAACACCCATGTAAAAAATATAATTTTATTAACAAGTACCAAACATTATTGAACAAGACACTGATGTAGTTAAAAACAGTTAAATACATTTAAACAAGAAATGTCATGAAATAATGACAATATCACCCCACACCTGACCCTACACAGCAAAGAAAAAGGCAATACCAAATAGATGCAGTAGCAGAGGAACAAAATGTATGATATCTACAGAAAAATACAATCTTAAGTAATAGATAGGCACCCCTAATAATTCACAGCACCATATGATTTAAGCAAAAAATGCATGTCAGAGAGAGATTAAATACTTAACAAATGCACAGAGACAAAATTACTCTAAAATGCAAGGAATGATATACCGACTCCTGACAGATGCTGGATCAGAGAAGGAAGCCAAAAACCTTCAGCCATATGCGCCATAAAGTACTATGTGAGCTGTGAAGAAAATGAAAACGGGGGCAGGGGGGGGAAAGGAGAGGAGACCCCACGCGTATCGCCACACAGAGAAGTGGCTTCCTCTGGTGAAATAACGTGCCTCATTAGTAAATGTTTGGCGTTTATATACCTGAACCTTAATTAGTAAATTGGATACTGACCGCTCAGGAGTACGCATGGCGAGCATCGAGGCCATCTTGTCGAAGTTGTAATAAAGTTGTTTCAAAGAAATACATAGAAACAACTGCGCAAGCGCTAGGGCAGAGCACCATCCACAGCGCATGCGCGTACGTCTGACAATGTAAAGAGAAATAACGCAAGTACTAGTGTATATCTGAATGATGTACGAGGTGGACGTGACTCAGCCACTACCTAGCAACGTTGTTAAATCAATGAATAGGCGTCCCATCAGGTCGTGACATATCATATAAGCTTATAGATATGAAAACGCTTAAGGACAGATAACAGCACATATATAAGCAGTATAAATTAACCAAGCCAAAATAAAGACAACTAGATGTGTCAAATATATTATCATAGCATTGCTGATAAGTTCATATAGATCTCCTATAAGATATAAGATGTAAATCAGAAAGGAGGCACAGGGGTAAATCTCCACCCATAATGCATTTGTATACTTTCAGCAATTACGTAGACATAAAAAAATATATACAAATATACAAACAAATATATGGAGTACATAACGGCGTATATCAAATATAGCACAAGCAATGTGTATTGTTGTCTGAAAAACAACAGCCCATGTGTAATAAGCCGCTAGACGGCAAGTCGCGGCACATACAGAAACAATATGGACAGTATGTCTATTCCCTCATAAGATATATATATATATATATATATATATATATATATGTATATACTGTCCATATTGTTTCTGTATGTGCCCCGACTTGCCGTCTAGCGACTTATTACACATGAGCCTGATTGTCTCCATTTTATGGGACACTCATGCTTTGGGTTGTTGTTTTTCAGACAACAATACACATTGCTTGTGCTATATTTGATATACGCCGTTATGTACTCCATATATTTGTTTGTGTATTTGTATATATATATATTTTTATGTCTACGCAATTGCTGAAAGTATACAAATGCATTATGGGTGGAGATTTACCCCTGTGCCTCCTTTCTGATTTACATCTTATATCTTATAGGAGATCTATATGAACTTATCAGCAATGCTATGATAATATATTTGACACATCTAGTTGTCTTTATTTTGGCTTGGTTAATTTATACTGCTTATATATGTGCTGTTATCTGTCCTTAAGCGTTTTCATATCTATAAGCTTATATGATATGTCACGACCTGATGGGACGCCTATTCATTGATTTAACAACGTTGCTAGGTAGTGGCTGAGTCACGTCCACCTCGTACATCATTCAGATATACACTAGTACTTGCGTTATTTCTCTTTACATTGTCAGACGTACGCGCATGCGCTGTGGATGGTGCTCTGCCCTAGTGCTTGCGCGGTTGTTTCTATGTATTTCTTTGAAACAACTTTATTGCAACTTTGACAAGATGGCCACGATGCTCTCCATGCGTACTCCTGAGCGATCAGTATCCAATTTACTAATTAAGGTTCAGGTATATAAACTCCAAACATTTACTAATGAGGCACGTTATTTTCCCTGAGGAAGCCACCTCTCTGTGTGGTGATACGCGTGGGGTCTCCTCTCCTTTCCCCCCCTGCCCCTGTTTTCATTTTCTTCACAGCTCACATAGTACTTTATGGCGCATATGGCTGAAGGTTTTTTGCTTCCTTCTTTGATCCAGCATCTGTCAGGAGTCGGTATATCATTCCTTGCATTTTAGAGTAATTTTGTCTCTGTGCATTTGTTAAGTATTTAATCTCTCTCTGACATGCATTTTTTGCTTAAATCATATGGTGCTGTGAATTATTAGGGGTGCCTATCTATTACTTAAGATTGTATTTTTCTGTAGATATCATACATTTTGTTCCTCTGCTACTGCATCTATTTGGTATTGCCTTTTTCTTTGCTGTGTAGGGTCAGGTGTGGGGTGATATTGTCATTATTTCATGACATGTCTGGTTTAAATGTTTTTAACTGTTTTTAACTACATCAGTGTCTTGTTCAATAATGTTTGGTACTTGTTAATAAAATTATATTTTTTTACATGGGTGTTCCCTATTTCTTGTGGCATACTTTTTTCTACAATTTCCCAGTGTGTTTTATGCCTCTGGTGAACCCCTTTTGATTGTATTTTCTAGTGGTGCCCTCCGCTTGCTTGTTGTTTTTTTCTTATTTGTACTTGTATTACGTCTAGTGTGATTGTGTTTATTTAATAAAAGTTTTCTATTTATTTTATTATTCAGTGGTCTTTTTGTTACTCTTCCTTCAAAAAATGTGTTTAAGTGTACCTAAAAGAATTTATCCTTTCATGCTGTTTTGAGAGAAAAGGGTGGTCACCAAAAATAGTGATTTGATTTAGAGTTCTCTTTTGTTCATTTAATTAGCATTTTGTCAATTGATATTTTATTCACACTCCTGTTTTTTAAAACATTCTTACTTTGCAGCAGTTTTTCCACACTTGCCTAGAACTTTTGCCCAGCACTGTATTTTCCCTCAGAAGCAATGTGAGCTAAAAAAAAAAACCTTTGTGTAAGGCATATGTTGATTTATACCACTTTTTCTTCTTTTCTGTTGAAGTGAACACAGTATTTAATATTTTCTATATTTGGAACATTATGACATGATACAAACATATATTTTCTATGTAAGTATTTAAAACATTTGAGAAAAGAGACTTTACCAAAAGAAAGAAATAGCAATGGATGACATCACTTTCAAATAATAGATTCAAGCTATATTGACATTCAAAGTGCTACAACTTAAAATATATGTTATTAATATTTTATATCCTTATCTACATAAGTAACCATGGAAACCAACAGTGTACTGAAATGTTTATTTGCATGGTACAAAACCCTCAAGGGATGTCAGATGTTCATGCCATACATACCAAATGAACAGCCATATGTGTCTCTTCAAACCCTGATTGGAGCCAAATATTACAATAAGTGAGGTCTATTAAAGATTCTATAAAAACTTTGCCTACATATTTTCCTGCATTATTCTTCTGCATACACAGCTGCTGAGATTGTTACATTGTATCCACAAAAGAAGAATTTTCTTGTCTGGAATGTAAGAGAAACTTGGGATGGTGTTATACAGGGTAGTTCACCTTCTAATGTACCCTGAAAAATTACTGTTACTTCTAAAAGAGACAATCTATGGTACTGAAACTTGTACATACCTTAGATCATGAGAAACTGATGTTTTAAAGCAGGTGTTGAAAATGTCCGCTGTTGGCAGTCGAGCACTCCGGTGGAATTTAATGTGGAATGCATTCCGCCGGACTTCTGGTTTCATAACCTGAATATCTCACTGTTTACTTTTTTGAAGTGCCTATAATGTTCGTAGCTTGTTACTGTACACCCGACCTTTGAAATCGCCCCAAAGACAAAAAATCTGTTATTATTAAATCAGACGATACTGGTGGCCACAGTCTCTTGGAGATTACTCTGTTATCAAAGAATGCTTCAATACACGGTTTGGATAGTGGATTACGGCCTCCAAACTTCTTTAGAAACATACTTTGGCACCTCTTCAGGGTCTCAGTTTTCCAATAAGTTTTAACAATTAAAACACGCTCCTCTAAACTGTTTCTGTGCATTGTTAACAAATGAAGAACGAATTTTGAAAAAAATGTTTTGAGCAAAAAATTATGATTTTGGTGATATACTTGAAGCTTGGACATATAGACCCAGTAGCAGAATATATTATGAGAAATGTATTATTGTACATATGGGCTGCTATGCGTAATAATGTCACAGTTTGATTAGCAATGCTTCACAGCACCCCAAAGAGCACTCCCTGAAGTTAGATTTTTCCTAAGCCTTTATGCAGTCTCACAAATTTAAACAATAGTCCTATTATTAGTATTGAAATTATTTCATTATTTAACATTATTATTTGTTTTCACTCTCTATTAGAGGAATTTGACAACAAGATTTACTCCTTTAACCCCTTAATGACCGCCGATACGCCTTTTAACGGCGGTCATTAAGGGTACTTAAACCACATCGCCGTTAATTAACGGCGCTGTGGAAAAAGTGAATAGCGCCCCCCAGAGGCGCATTTTCTCCGGGGTCTCGGCTACCAGGGGTAGCCGAGACCCCAGAGAACATGAATCGGGTCGGTTTTTACCGACACCGATGTTGCGATCGCCGTTATTAACCCTATAACGGCGACCGCAACAAAAAAAAAGTTGTGCCATTTAATTTCTCTGTCCTCTGATGTCATCGGACATCAGAGGACAGAGAAAAGGGGTCCCCGGGACCCCCATGTGTCCCCCAATGTCCTCCATGTGGCCCCAGGGCCCTCCGGTGTCCCCCGGGGCCGGCGCTGTTAAGAAAATGGCGGGCGCATGCTCAGTGCGCCCGCCGCTAAGTGCCACTGTGCTGGGGGGATGGGCAAATATTCTCTGGGGTCTCGGCTCCCGGTGTTGCGATCGCATCTATGCAAGCATAGATGCGATCGCAAAAAAAAAAAAAAAAGATTTCTCTCCCCTCTGATGTGATCGCACATCAGAGGGGAGAAAATGAGGGTCCCCCGGTCCCCCGATCGCCCCCCCCTATACTTACCGGTGTCCTCCGTCCCCCGCAGGCCCCAGGATCCCGGCGTCTTCTTCCTGGAAAAAAAAAATGGCAGGCGCATGCGCAGTGCGCCCGCCGATCTGCTTGGCGGCAGATTCAAATTTTTTTCATTCATTCTCCAGAAAGTGCATTTTGATCACTGTGATAAACTATCACAGTGATCAAAATAAAAAAAAAAAACAGTACATAACCCCCCCATTTATCACCCCCTTAGTTAGGGACAGATAATAAAAAATAGAAATTATATTTATTTTCATTGTTCTGTTAGGGTTAGGGTTATAATTAGGGTTATAATTAGGGTTAGGGTTAGCATTAGGGTTAGGGTTAGCATTAGGGTTAGGGTTATAATTAGTGTTAGGGTTAAGCTGGGTTCATACTGCGTTATGGCAGTCCATTAGACGGACTGCGTTACACCGCGGTATAACGCGGTGTAACGCAGTCCGTTAACGCTGCCATTCACCCCCATTTGAGGGCGCATCGCGACGCATGCCGTAAAGCGGCATGCGTTTGCGACGTGCCATCATTCAGTGATGGAGCCTCGGACGCGGGCTGCAGCGTCTGGGCTCCGTCACCGCTAGCGCAGATGAATCATCTGCTGATTCCTCTGCGCTAGCGGGTATAGCATAACGCGATCGCGTTATGCTATACCGTTACCAGCCCGTCAACGCTATGTGTTGAACGGGCTGGTAAAACGCAAAATGAACCCAGCCTTAAGGTTATGGTTACAATTAGGGTTAGGGTTACAATTAGGGTTAGGGTTAAAATTAGGGTTAGGGTTACAACTAGGGTTAGGGTTACAATTAGGGTTAGGGTTACAATTAGGGTTAGGGTACAATTAGAGTTAGGGTTACAATTAAGGTCAGGGTTACAATTAGGGTTGGAATTAGGGTTGGGATTTATGTTAGGATTAGGGTTGGGATTAGGATTAGGGGTGTGTTGGGGTTAGGGTTGGAGCTAGAATTGAGGGATTTCCACTATTTAGGCACATCAGGGGATCTCCAAACACGACGTGGCGTTCAAAAAGTCAAATGGCGCTCCCTCCTTTCTGAGCCCTGCCATGCGCCCAAACAGTGGTTTACCCCAACATATGGGGTATCAGCGTACTCAGGACAAATTGCACACCAATTTTGGGGTTCTAATTTCCCCTGTTACCCTTGGGAAAATAAAAAATAGCTGGCTAAATAAATCATTTTTGAGAAAAAAAATGATTTTTCATTTTCACAGCTCTGCGTTTATAAATTTCTGTGAAACACTTGGGGGTTCAAAGTGCTCACCATACATCTAGATAAGTTCCTTAAGGGGTCTAGTTTCCAAAATGGGGTCACTTGTGGGGGGTTTCCACTGTTTAGACACATCAGGGGGTCTCCAAACACGACGTGGCTTTCAAAAAGTCAAATGGCGCTCCCTTCCCTTCCAAGCCCTGCCGTGCGCCCAAATAGTGGTTTACCCCAACATATGGGGTATCAGCGTACTCAGGACAAATTGCACACCAATTTTGGAGTTCTAATTTCTCCTGTTACCCTTGGAAAAATAAAAAATAGCTGGCTAAAAAAATCATTTTTAAGAAAAAAAATGATTTTTTATTTTCACAGCTCTGCGTTTATAAATTTCTGTGAAACACTTGTGGGTTCAAAGTGCTCACCACACATCTAGATAAGTTCCTTAAGGGGTCTAGTTTCCAAAATGGGGTCACTTGTGGGGGGTTTCCACTGTTTAGACACATCAGGGGGTCTCCAAACACGACGTGGCTTTCAAAAAGTCAAATGGCGCTCCCTCCCTTCCGAGCCCTGCCGTGCGCCCAAACAGTGGTTTACCCCAGCATATGGGGTATCAGCGTACTCAGGACAAATTGCACACCAATTTTGGGGTTCTAATTTCTCCTTTTACCCTTGGGAAAATAAAAAATAGCTGGCTAAAAAAATCATTTTTGAGAAAAAAAATTATTTTTCATTTTCACGGCTCTGCGTTTATAAATTTCTGTGAAGCACTTGGGGGTTCAAAGTGCTCACCACACATCTAGATAAGCTCCTTGGGGGGTCTAGTTTCCAAAATGGTGTCACTTGCAGGGGGTTTCTTCTGTTTAGGTACATCAAGGGCTCTGCAAACACAACATGACTCCCGCAGAACATTCCATCAAAGTCTGCATTACAAAATGGCGCTCCTTCCCTTCCAAGCACTCCCATGCGCCCAAACAGTGGTTTCACCCCACATATGGGGTATCAGCGTACTCAGGAAAAATTGCACAACAACTTTCTGGGTCCAATTTCTCCTGTTACCCTTGGGAAAATAAAAAAAATAGCGGGCTAAAGAATCATTTTTGAGGAAAAAAATTATTTTTTATTTTCAAGGCTCTACGTTTATTAATTTCTGTGAAGCACTTGGGGGTTCAAAGTGCTCACCACACATCTAGATAAGTTCCTTAAGGGGTCTAGTTTCCAAAATGGTGTGATTTGTGGGGGTTTCGACTGTTTAGGCGTATCAGGGGCTCTCCAAACGCGACATGGCGTCCAATTTCAATTCCAGCCAATTTTGGATTGAAACAGTCAAACGGCGCTCCTTCCCTTCCAAGCCCTGCCGTGCGCCCAAACAGAGATCCCACCCCACATATGGGGTATCAGCGTACTCAGGACAAATTGGACAACAACTTTTGTGGTCTAATTTCTCCTGTTACCCTTGGGAAAATAAAAAATTGGGGACTAAACGATCAGGTTTGTGGAAAAAATATGACTTTTTATTTTCATGCCCGGGAGTTATAAACTTCTGTGAAGCACTTGGGGGTTCAAAGTGCTCACCACACATCTATATAAGTTCCTTAGGGGGTCTAGTTTCCAAAATGGTGTCACTTGTGATGGGTTTCCACTGTTTAGACACATCAGGGCCTCTACAAACGCGACATGGCGTCCAGCCAATTCTGCATTGAAAAAGTCAAATGTCGCTCCTTCCCTTGCAATCTCTGCCGTGCGCCCAAAAAGTGGTTTACCCCACATATGGGGTATCGGCTTTTTCAGGAGAAGTTGCACAACAAATTTTGTGGTTCATTTTTTCTTTTAACAGTTGTGAAAATAAAAAGAATAGGTTCCGAAGTAAAGTTTTTGCAAAAAAAGTTAAATGTTAATTTTTTCCTTCCACATTGCTTCAGTTCCTGTGAAGCACGTAAAGGGTTAATAAACTTCTTGAATGTGGTTTTGAGCACTTTGAGGGGTACAGTTTTTAGAATGGTGTCACTTTTGGATATTTTCTATCATATAGACCCCTCAAAGTGACTTCAAATGAGATGTGGTCCCTAAAATAAAAATGGTGTTGTAAAAATGAGAAATCGCTGGTCAACTTTTAACCCTTATAACTTCGTAACAAAAAAAAATTTTGGACCCAAAATTGTGCTGATGTAAAGTAGACATGTGGGAAATGTTATTTATTAAGAAATTTGTGTGACATATCTCTTTGATTTAAGGGCATAAAAATTTAAAGTTTGAAAATTGTTACATTTTCAAAATTTTCGCCATATTTCCGTTTTTTTTCATAAATAAACACAAGTCATATCAAAGAAATTTTACCACTAACGTGAAGTAAAATATGTCATGAAAAAACATTCTCAGAATCAGCGGGATTCGTTAAAGCGTTCCAGAGTTATAACCTCATAAAGTGACAGTGGTCAGAATTGTAAAAATTGGCCCTGTCATTAAGCTGCAAAATGGCTCTGTCACTAAGGGGTTAATATGATAGGGGTGCTATCTCTGTCTCCTAATACTAGTTGTCATCATTTCTTTATTAAATGTTAAAGATTATGTAATTACTGTAAAACGTAAGTTTAATTTTGGCAACCTGTCCTCAATGTGCCCTGCACTTTGACAGTTTGACTCCCAGAGTGGTGTTATAGCAAAAACAGTGTGTTCAGAGAGAGCAGGGAGGAGGAAAAGAGGGATGACAGGTTCTTTTCCTAACTGCACACAATGGTTTATCAATTAGTGTCACTGATTGTGTGATCCAAGCAAAGAGATGGGATGAGAGATAACACTTAAGGACTAATCCAGAAACATCAGCACCACTAACTGCATAAAAATGTATTTGCAATAAAGAAATTACTACAATCATTATTATAAGTATGATAAAGCACTCCTAACAAATTATGGGATGTGACAAAATCACTGGAAAAGGAAGAGCAAAAGAGGAACAATTCACTAGTCTTATATTAAAATGCAAAAATACTTTATTCAATATCATATAGAAAAACAGGTAGGGGAACGAACATGGGTGTACAACATAGGCAAAAAGTATGCAAGGGGCACAGAAGGTGGTGGATAACATTGTGTCACATGCAGGGCCGCCATCAGGGCATGAGAACCCTTACTGCTGTATGGGGCCCGGTCATTAGGGGGGGCCCGCCGCCCGAGCACGCAGGTCCGCGCTCGGGCCCGGGGGCCCCCAACATTTTGAGGCTCCCCCTGCACCTCAAGGGGCCCCCAGCTAGCGGCACATCACGCAGCCGCTATGGGGGCCCCTGTGTGGCAGGGGGGCCCGCCTGCCCGCAGCGCCGACTCCCCCTGCCGCTGCATTGAACTATACCGGCGTCAGCCGGCACAGTTCAAAGCGATAATGGAGGAGAGAGAGTCAGCTGACGCTCCCTCTCCCATCATTCCCTGCTCTGCCTCTGACACAGCGCGCTCACTGTGTGCCGGGCAGAGCAGGAGACAGGAGCTGGGAGCAGCGCGGGCACCAGGAGAGGTGAGGAGTGGTTTTTTTTTTATAAATCTGTCCTGCTGTGGGGCCATTCCTGGGGGGGAGGAGAGATGAGGGCTGTAAAATGTGGGCCCTGCTGTATACTATGGGGGCCCTGCTATATCCAATGTGGGCCCTGCAATATACAATGGGGGCCCTGCTGTATACTATGGGGCCCTGCTGTCTACTATAGGGGCCCTGCTGTAAAATGGGGGCCTTGCTATATACTATGTGGGCCCTGCTATATACAATGTGGGCCCTGCTGTAAAATGGGGGCCCTGCTATATACTATGTGGGCCCTGCTATATACAATGTGGGCCCTGCTATATACTATGGGGGCCCTGCTGTAAAATGTGGGCCCTGCTATACACTATGGGGGCCCTGCTATATACAATGGGGCCCTGCTATATACTATGTGGGCCCTGCTGTATACTATGTGGGTCCTGCTGTATACAATGTGGGCCCTGCTATATACAATGTGGGCCCTGCTATATACTATGTGGGCCCTGCTGTATACTATGGGGCCCTGCTATATACAATGTGGGCCCTGCTATATACTATGTGGGCCCTGCTATATACTATGTGGGCCCTGCTATATACTATGTGGGCACTGCTGTATTCTACGGGGGCCCTGCTATATACTATGTGGGCCCTGCTATATACTATGTGGGCCCTGCTGTACACTATGTGGGCCCTGCTATTTACTATGTGGGCCCTGCTATATACTATGTGGGCCCTGCTATATACTATGTGGGCCCTGCTGTACACTATGTGGGCCCTGCTGTACACTATGTGGGCCCTGCTGTACACTATGTGGGCCCTGCTGTATACTATGTGGGCCACGCTGTACACTATGTGGGCTGTGTTATACACTATGGGGGGATATATTATATTTTATAGGGTGTCTGTGTTATATATGTGACTGTGTTATATACTTTGTGGCTGTGTTATATACTATGGGGGGCTACGTTATATTCCTTTGGGGAGGCAGGCTGTATGATATTCTATTCGGGGATACATTATATTCTATGGGGGGCTGTATTATATTTATTATATTCTATGAGGGGTGATTGCATCATACTCTATGAGGTGGCTACATTGTATTCTATAAGGGGCTAGATTATATTGTATGGGGGCTTCATTATACTTTATGAGGGGGCTACATTATATTCTATGGGGGCTGCATTATACTATATGAGTAGGGCTACATTGTATTTTATGGAGGGGCTACATTATACTATATAAGGGGGCTCAATTATATTCTATGGGAGTTTAGATTATACTCTGTGGGGTGGTTGCATTATACTCTGTGGGGTGGCTGCATTATGCTCTGTGGGGTGGCTGCATTATGCTCTGTGGGGTGGCTGCATTATACTATATGTGGGCTGCATTATACTGTATCGAGGACTATGGGGAATACATTATACCATATGAAGAACTATGGGGTGCATTATACTATGGGAAGTGAATTGTACTACATGGATGACTATGGCGGTGCATTATACTATATGGAGCACTATGAGGAGTGTATTATACTATATGGATGACTGAGTGTATTTTAATATATTGAGGGCTATTAGGAGTGTATTATACTATATGGAGGACTATGGATACATTATATTATATGGAGGACTATGTGGTGTGCACTTTACAATATGGAGGACTGTGGTGCACATTATAATATATGGAGGACTATGGGGTGTATTATACTAAACAAGCAAAATGCTGCATATTCATCGAGTGATTGGTGTTAGGCTAAGTGCACACGTTCAGGAATGTTTGCAGAATTTTCCTGAGCAAAAACGGACTTTTTCCGCGGTAAACTTTCTAGGTCAATAATATAGCGGGAAAAAGGCTAGAATTCCGCAAAATTAATGAACATGTTGGTTCTTTTTCCGAGATGCGTTTTTTTTCCGCAAAAAAAAACGCACCATGTGCACAAAAATTGCGGACTTCATTCTAAATGATAGGATGCTTAATTCATGCATTTTTGACGCGTTTTTTCCCGCGAAAAAAACGCAAATAATCCTGAACGTGTGCACATAGCCTGAATGTGTCATTGGTGAGGGCATGGTGCAGAAGTGAAGTTTTTCCATGAAAGGGCGGAGGGATTTTGGAAGGTTTGCCTGGTGGAAGAGGAGCTAGGGTGGATGCGGAACTGGGCGGTGGAGCCTGGGCGGAGTCTCAAGGGGGGCCCCATAAATTTTGCCAGTATGGGGCCCCGAAATTCCTAGTGGCAGCCCTGGTCACATGTTCAGGCCTACAAATCAAATTACAGATATATAATGTCTATATAGGGAGCATATATTGGGTATACAGGCCGCTATCAACCACATGGACGTCTCCACCCTAAAAACAATACCACGTCATTTCAAACTTCAGCACCAATGTAATAGTGATCTGCTCCGAGTCAAAGATATAGATATACTTGCCACTAATATCCGTGGTGGTGGGGTAACCCAACGCCTGGCACGTATTGAGTCTGAATGGATTTGGACTCTACAGACAGTCTAACCTTGGGGCCTCAATGAGAACCTCAGCTTCGCCCCATTTCTTTGATCGCTGGTCTGCTGGGTTGACTTAGTTGCCATCTCACACATGCAAATATTTTTAATTTTATGTGTGTTTTTAAATCATTGACTATGAACACTTTTAGGCATTTCCTCTGTCCATACTGTCAGCTCTCACCCTTTCTGGTCCTAAGAAGGTGCCCTCTCCATCAAATGACAATATATATTGACCCTGTGAGTGCCTGTACCAAGATAACAGATTTGTGGAATAATCTACATTTGAACAACTTTGGATAGATACTCTGCTGTTTAATTGTGTGCTATAGCTGCAGTTATGCATATTTATGATCTAATTACGGTTTATAGAGAGTAACATAGTAACATAGTTAGCAAGGTCGAAGAAAGACGTTTGTCCATCCAGTTCAGCCTATATTCCATGAGAATAAATCCCCAGATCTACGTCCTTCTAAAGAACCTAATTACTGTAAGATGAAATATTGTTACGCTCCAGGAAGACATCTAGGCCTCTCTTGAACCCCTCGACTGAGTTCACCATGACCACCTCCTCAGTAAAGGAATTCCGGATTCTCATATGTTTATATTATAGTGATGCTTGATTACTTTCCATATATGTGAGCAAGTTGCAATGTTATCCAGTATACCAGCAATGTTATGTCCTTAACACTGCTGCTCAATATGATTCATGTCTCTTGATCATTGGTACAAGCATTGGTGTTTTGGTGTTTCAGGGTTAATGGTCCATCCCCTTCACCATGTATACGTTCATCTTTGCAGCTGTCTTGCACGCATTATTGCCCTGGCGCCGCTATCCCCACCGGCTCGCTGCATCTCTATGTGGTGGTGACGTCAGGTCACGTTCACACACACACACTA
Organism: Oophaga sylvatica; assembly: GCA_033576555.1. Lineage (NCBI taxonomy): Eukaryota > Metazoa > Chordata > Amphibia > Anura > Dendrobatidae > Oophaga > Oophaga sylvatica. The sequence goes on along the minus strand of JARQOD010000005.1, from coordinate 324,190,395 downwards.
CAGTGTCATCCACCCCATCATGTGGATGCTGGCCAAAATCGCGGTTACCTGGGCAATGGCATGAGTCACTTCCCGTCAGCTGCCGGATACACTTCCAACGCTCGGTATATATGTGGTTCTGCCTACTATTCGGCCCCATGCCCCGTGACGAAGGCTGGTTGCGAAATGAGTGTTGGGGTGGGAACAAAGTCTGTGTGGACTCCGACCCTTTCCCTGGTATGCATCCTTTAAGGTAACAATCTCGAATTATGATATTGTCTATGTGACTTGAGCTATAATGCTCCTAACTGGGAGTGTTCCACATACATTGTGCTATTGCACAAAGCCATAGTTTTAGCAGCACTCCCTCTGTTGATGGCTGCACACCATACCACATGGTTGTACAAGAGGGTTGGACATTACCATTGCATTGTGTCAGGGATATGCATTTGTATAGACGTTTTATATCTGCAATTTGATTTGTAAGCATGAACATGTGACACAATGTTATCCACCACCAGCTGTTTTTTCATATGGTAATGAATAAAGCATTTTTGCATTTTAATATAGGACTAGTGGATCGTTCCTCTTTTACTCTTTTCTTGATATGCTATATGACTATCAGTCTTCTAATAGTCCATTATATGGCATGTGTAGATAATAATTTGAGATTAATTTATATAAGTGTCATGGTCTGCTGAGATTCTGGGATTAGGTGGTTTAGGGTTAACCAGGATGGCCTTATTCTGGGTCCTGGGAGGCTTTTTATAGCCTCATTGTGGGGCCATTCTCTGTCGCTTATACTCTGACCCTTGGCTGAGTGTGTTTGACTTTGTTGTGATTGTGCCAGTGCTTTGTGCCTATGCTACGTTTCGTCAGTCTGGTTCTGATTTGGCTGTGTCCCTGTTTCGAGATTTGCCTGCCCCTTTTGTACTCTGCTGCTCTCTCCGTGTATGACCCTTTTGGAAGTGCATTTGAGCAGCAGGGTGATTTGCTGTTGAAGGAGAAAAAAAAAAAATCTCTTTAAATCTTCTGCTTCAGCGAGTGTGAGCGAGCTGAGTGTGACCGGTGCGCAAGTGCGAATGGTGGTAAGTGTGACTTGAGATTCAGTGACTTTGGATTCAGGGAGTTTCCAAGGGAGGAATTACTGAATTGCTGTTATATTTTATTATTACTTTTTGCTTATTTTAACTTATCTTTGCTGTCTGGTGAAATCCCCATTAGATATGTGCTCCACTATTGTCAATGCCATCCAGTGTACATCTTGCCACATGTATGCAGTCCTTGAACAGCCGGTCGAGGGTGCATACTGCTGCGTGAGATGTGAGCATGTTGTGCATTTGGAAGCCCAAATCCTGGATCTAAATGTGCAGCTGGCAACACTGAGATCCATAGACAATATGGAAATGAGTCTTTTGCTCACTGAGCAGATGCTCAATGGGATAGATGAGGGGGGGGGATGCTAGGTTGGAGCTGCAGGACACTGAAGTAGGAAGCTGGGTGACAGTTAGAAAGCGGGGTAGAGGGAAGAGCGCCAGGGAGGCTAGTCCTGATCTGGCACACCCCAATAAGTTTGCAAAGTTGGCAGATGAGGGGGTTGTCAGTACAGGGGTAGCACTGCTGCAGCCAGGCATGTCCTCTGAAAGCCAAGGGAGTGTCTGCTCCAGTAAGGAGGGAATAAGGAGAGCAGGGCAGGCCAGACAAGTGCTGGTAGTGGGGGACTCAATTATTAGGGGAACAGATAGGGCAATCTGTCACAAAGACAGGGATAGTCGAACAGTGTGCTGCCTACCTGGCGCTCGAGTCCAACACATCGCTGATCGGGTTGACAGATTACTGGGAGGGGCTGGTGAGGACCCAGCGGTCATGGTGCACATTGGCACAAATGACAAAGTTAGAGGTAGGTGGAAGGTCCTTAAAGACGATTTCAGGGAATTAGGCTGCAAGCTTAAATCAAGGACCTCCAACGTGGTATTTTCTGAAATACTGCCAGTACCACGTGCCACACCAGAGAGGCAACGGGAGATTAGGGAGGTTAATAAGTGGCTCAAGAATTGGTGTAGGAAGGAGGGGTTTGGGTTCCTGGAGAACTGGGCCGACTTCTCAGTTGGCTACAGGTTCTATGCTAGGGACGGGCTGCACCTCAATGGGGAGGGTGCAGCTGCGCTGGGGGAGAAAATGGCTAGAAGGTTGGAGGAGTCTTTAAACTAGGGACTAGGGGGGAGGGTATTCATTTTATAGGAGGGGAAGGCAGTGCAGATAGAGACCTGGGCACAAATAATGAAATTGGGGGTGGGGGTGGCATGGGGGGTGGGGTTAGAACAGTTAATAATTTAAGAAAGAATAGAGGTTCAGAGAGATACATAAAGTGCACGTATACTAATGCTAGAAGCCTCACCAATAGAGTTGAGCGATACTTTCCGATATCCAAAAGTATCGGAATCGGAATGGTATCGCCGATACCCAAAAAATATCGGCGATACCCGATACCGATACCGGAAATCCAATGTAAGTCTATGGGAACAAAATATCGGAATTAAAAAAACCCCATTCTTGCCTTGTTGGTTAATTGTACATGAAGGAAAACAACAAAGAGTAATGTAGAATGTATTGGGGAAGGTTGAGGAGACATTAAAGGCATAGATGTTTAACCCAATCAAATGGAATAGCATAAATATTTTTTTTTTAAAGATGTTCGGATTGTCGAAGAAATTGACAATGTTGTTAACGTTTTTTCTATTTTGGCAAATATGTATATTTCACAGCTTCCATGCTCTTCACCTTTTTAACTTTTGACACACTTTCTCCTTCATAATCTTCAGCAGCATCATCTTTTTCATCAAATTATTCTTCATCTTCACCTTCTTTATCTTCTTCTTAAACTTCTTGCTATTCATCTTTTTGTTAACATTACTCATATTCTTCTTATTAAACTATTATTCTTCTTCATATTCTACTTCATCTTCTTCATCATATTCTTATTTGTGACAGAGATTCCTGTACTTGTAATCTGTCAAAGTATGAATTTTTCATCCTTCCGTTCTTGCTGTCACAAAAGATTTAAATACAACAGTATTTGTCCGTGTTCAGTTTAGCCTGCAGCAGCAGGCATTTTCCAGGGCACCACGAGAGGAACGGACTCACCCCATACACTGCTTAGTCTTCTTCTGCTATATTTAGAGCATATATTTTGCTCTTCATTTGGTCTTATACTTCATGTTCTTCTGCCTTTTGATCTTCTGCTTATGTTCTTCAGTCTCTTGTTCTGTATCTTGTAGTTTGTCTAACCTTCTTAGTCTGTTGGTAATCTTTATTTCTTCTTTGATGGTTTTAGGCTGTTGGCTTGATGCTCGTCGTCCTGTGGCGTCATCTTCTTCGGGTGGTCATCAGGTCGTCGTCTTCATTGTTGGAGATCAAGTGATTACCCAAAAAAACATTTAAAAAATCTTCAATTTGTAATGTAGCAGAAGTACAAGAGCCAATGCAAGTAACGAGGACCAGCTGACTGTGCTGGAACCCGGAGGGGCAGCAGAAGGAAAAGAGCCAATGGCACACCGAGGACCAGCTGACGTTACTGGGACACGGTTACTAAGCAGGAGGTACCTGTGCTCCAAAGCACTACCAAGGACCAGCAGACGTTGCTGGAACTCGATACCGAGATGGAGCACCTAGGCCAAGGCACTGCAGAGAACCAGCTGACGTACTGGAACCCGAGGGGCAGCAGAAGGAAAAAGCCAATGGCACAACCGAGGACCAGCTGACGTTACTGGGACACGGTTACTAAGCAGGAGGTACCTGTGCTCCAAAGCACTACCAAGGACCAGCAGACGTTGCTGAACTCGGATACCGAGATGGAGGCACCTAGGCCAAAGCACTGCGGAGAACAGCTGACGGTACTGAACCGAGGGCAGCAGAAGGAAAAGAGCCAATGCACAACCGAGGACCACTGACGTTACTGACCGTACACAGCAGAGGATGTTGCACTGGACAGCAGACGTGTGAACCGTGAGAGAGCCCAGGGCTGGAGCCAGCTGACGTACTGGAACCGGAGGCAGCACCAAGCACACCGAGGACCAGCTGACATTACTGAACCCCAGTAACCAGGAGCAAGTGTTGACTGTGCTAACAGCACTTCCGAGCAACACTGGCGGTGTTGGAGCCCAGGGATGAGAAGAACAGGGTGGAGGCAGCAGGACTTTTGACGTACACACAGCAGGGAACAGCTGACATTACTGAACACCAGTAACACAGAGCAAGTGTTGACTGTGCTAACAGCACTTCCGAGCAACAACGGGCGGTGTGGAGCCCAGGGATGAGAAGAGAACAGGGTGAGGCAGCAGACTTTTTGACGTACACACAGCAGGGAACAGCTGACATTACTGAACCCCAGTAACACAGGAGCAAGTGTTGACTGTGCTAACAGCACTTCCGAGCAACAACTGGCGGTGTTGGAGCCCAGGGATGAGAAGAGAACAGGGTGGAGGCAGCAGGACTTTTTGACGTACACACAGCAGGGAACAGCTGACATTACTGAACCCCAGTAACACAGGAGCAAGTGTTGACTGTGCTAACAGCACTTCCGAGCAACAACTGGCGGTGTTGGAGCCCAGGGATGAGAAGAGAACAGGGTGGAGGCAGCAGGACTTTTTGACGTACACACAGCAGGGGAACAGCTGACATTACTGAACCCCAGTAACACAGGAGCAAGTGTTGACTGTGCTAACAGCACTTCCGAGCAACAACTGGCGGTGTTGGAGCCCAGGGATGAGAAGAGAACAGGGTGGAGGCAGCAGGACTTTTTGACGTACACACAGCAGGGAACAGCTGACATTACTGAACCCCAGTAACACAGGAGCAAGTGTTGACTGTGCTAACAGCACTTCCGAGCAACAACTGGCGGTGTTGGAGCCCAGGGATGAGAAGAGAACAGGGTGGAGGCAGCAGGACTTTTTGACGTACACACAGCAGGGGAACAGCTGACATTACTGAACCCCAGTAACACAGGAGCAAGTGTTGACTGTGCTAACAGCACTTCCGAGCAACAACTGGCGGTGTTGGAGCCCAGGGATGAGAAGAGAACAGGGTGGAGGCAGCAGGACTTTTTGACGTACACACAGCAGGGGAACAGCTGACATTACTGAACCCCAGTAACACAGGAGCAAGTGTTGACTGTGCTAACAGCACTTCCGGGCAACAACTGGCGGTGTTGGAGCCCAGGGATGAGAAGAGAACAGGGTGGAGAGCAGCAGGACTTTTTGACGTACACACAGCAGGGAACAGCTGACATTACTGAACCCCAGTAACACAGGAGCAAGTGTTGACTGTGCTAACAGCACTTCCGAGCAACAACTGGCGGTGTTGGAGCCCAGGGATGAGAAGAGAACAGGGTGGAGCAGCAGGACTTTTTGACGTACACACAGCAGGGAACAGCTGACATTACTGAACCCCAGTAACACAGGAGCAAGTGTTGACTGTGCTAACAGCACTTCCGAGCAACAACTGGCGGTGTTGGAGCCCAGGGATGAGAAGAGAACAGGGTGGAGGCAGCAGGACTTTTTGACGTACACACAGCAGGGGAACAGCTGACATTACTGAACCCCAGTAACACAGGAGCAAGTGTTGACTGTGCTAACAGCACTTCAGAGCAACAACTGGCGGTGTTGGAGCCAGGGAAGGAGAGAAACTAGGTGGATGCCAGCAGATTTTTGTACGTAACTCAACAAGGAACAGCTAACATTACTGAACCCCATACACAGGAGCAAGTGTTACATTTAACACACTTCCGAGCAACAAACTGGAAGTGTGGAGCCCAGATACATAAACACATACATTAACATGTTGAACAGCAATGCAAACCACAAAATAAATTAGTTAAGGAATCTGCTATACGGTTGTACATAAAAGCATACAAGTACATATCTGAATCCATTAATGATGGATAAGTAACAGTATGTACACCATTTTTATTGTATGGACAATGAATGTCTGACTTCAAAACATCATCAGCATTACAAGTTATCTGTGACATTACTAAAATGTTACATTTGCTGAATAATGTCACTAAACAGTTTATACAAAATTAGACAATTTCCATCATGTAATACTCATAATATGTGGCAATAATCATTTTTATTAACAAACATAACCTTTAAAAAGTGCATAGTGCATAGTGAAAATTGCTATTTATGCCTGACTGTCGACTTGCAAGCATGACAACGGATAGATAAGGTATATATAGATGACACTGCATAGCCACAGATGGTGAATGGCGATGTAATACTGTACCTCAATAAAGTGTGCGTCACTACTACATAATTTTTTTTATATAGCTTTATAAACAGGGTACGTGGATGTATGCTTGCGCCTTTGTTTTGACGCACAGACTGCCTTCCTGCTGAGACGCGTTGGGTAGTGAACAGTTGTGTGCAGTGTTCACTGTAGTCTGAGGTTTTCCTTTTTGGAGTGCAGATCACGCTCCAGTTAGTTCTTCAACCACTGCTGGTTGTAGTCTGCTGAGCGTGTGTCACTGGCACATCCTTGAAATTTTTCTCTAATTGTTGCTGCTCCATTCTATTACAAATAAATAAAATCTATTAGTGTGACGCGCTTCCATCCGTATACAATACATTTGTTGCAAACACTATAGAAGTACACAAAGGGGCCTTTCACACCTACTGAACAGTTGTGTGCTGTGTTCACTGCAGTCTCTGCGGAATAACCACACTTAGACCTTATAACTTTTCAGACTTTCTTTATCAATCTACCAAGATGAAGAAGGCAGGGAGTAAGGCACGTGGTCGTGGCCGTGGAGTTTCTTCAGGGAGAGGACGTGGGGATTCTGTGGCTGCTGCGGCCCCCAGTGACACAGCATCCACCAGTTTTCCCCGTGAGCGTTCCTTTATGCGCACTTTTGTAGGAGCTCGGAGTACCCCCCTGCTGCGGGAAGAACAAATTGAAGCCGTTGTTGGTTGGATGTCAGCCAATGCATCGACTTCAATTGCTTCCACCTCCTCTCAGGACCACAGCACTGTTGAGCAACCATCTGTCTCTTCACCGCCTGGCAAATTGCCCAGGCAGTCAGAGAGTTCTGTACAAGAGCCAGCTGAGTGTCTGCTTCTGTTCTCAGAATCTATTGGCTTGCAAACAGGGGCCCAGCCAAGCAGCATTCTGTAATGTGAAGAAGAGGGAGTATGCAGTGATGCGCAACAGCTGTGTCTCTCTGAAGCTGAAGAGGCAGGTGAGACAGTGCCGATGGTCAGCACACCGCAGAACGCATCTGATGATGATGAGACTCAGGTGCCAGTTTCTGTTGAGCATGGTGCTGGCCAGACCACCCAACAGCAGCAGGTGTTGGAAGAGGGTAGTGGAGATGATGAGGTCCAAGACCCAACATGGTGTGAGGAACAGGAAGGTGGTGGGAGCAGCTCAGAGGAATCCTAATAATAATAATATTAATTTATATAGCGCCATCATATTACGCATCGTTTACAGTTTTGCAGTTTAAGAACACAAGTCATAAGTAACAACGTTAACAATACAATAATTTAAGCTAAATAAGTCGCCCCTGCTCGTGACAGCTTACAATGTACAATGAGGTGGGGGAGATACAAAGTATAGGTGTTTATATACAATGGTGCATTTACAATGATGGTCCAGCCATCTTAAGGGACTGAGGGATGGAGATAGTGAATGGGCTAGAGACACACACACACATACACACTTACACAGAATACATAGAATGACTTTGATTAGTGAATGTGATAGGCCGCTCTGAACAAATGTGTTTTGAGGGAGCGCCTGAAACCATGCAAATTGTGGATAGTCCTAATTTCTTGGGGTACAGCATTCCAGAGGATTGGCGTAGCGCGGGAGAAGTCTTGGAGTCGGGAGTGGGAGGTACGTATTAGTGCAGAGGTTAGTCGAAAGTCGTTTGCAGAGCGCAGCAGTCGGTTAGGCCGATAGATAGAAATGAGGGAGGAGATGTAGGAGGGGAGCTGCACTGTGGATAGCTTTGTGGCTGAGAACCAGTACTTTGGTTGAAAGCTGGGAGAGGCCTAGAGAAGTGGTTAGTGATAGAAGGAAGATAGAGGAAGACATTGCCCCAACGGTACAAACAGGAGGGAGAGTTAGGCTGCAGACTCGGTTTCCTGTAGCCTCCAGTTTGGCACCTGTTCGGAGCAGTTGTCTTCCAAAAGTCAAAACGTGCGCTCCCAGGACTTGCACTGCGTGGTCCTTTTTTCACACACTTGCACATGATATTTGCTATGTCAAATGCAAGCTGTGTAATCAAAAATTAAAAATAGCTAAAAGTGTCAGTCACCTCAATACCACAAATATGTGGAAACATGTGCGGACAAAGCACGTAGTTGAGTTACAAAGACACACTGGAGATGTAGGCCAACCTACAGCAGCACCTACATCTTCAGGTTGTGTTGAAGCCTCTTCATCGAGCTCACACACAGCTGGTTCTGCTTCCTCACAGGATCGCCATGGAAGAACCTGGCCACTGTTGTCCAGAGACAAACTGTTATTCCACACACAGCAGCAAGTTCCCTGTCATCCTCACACTCACAGGCCACAAAACAGCCATCGGTAGCACAGGCATGGATAAAAGACGGCCATACTCCGCAAACCATGCACGAGCACAGGCTCTGAATGCTGGCATTGCAAAACTCCTGTCCCTTGAAATGCTGTCATTCAGGCTGGTGGAGACAGACAGTTTCCGTAATTGAATATCATTGTCAGTCCCACAATACAATGTGCCAAGCCGATTTCATTTCAGCAGGCAAGCCGTCCCTGGTCTGCAAAAGCATGTTGAGGGAAAAATTAAACATGCGCTACTTAACGCCCTCAGTAGCAAGGTCCACCTGACCACCGATGCATGGACCAGTACCCATTGTTATGATCTGCTACAACCAGTAAGGAAAGAAGGGAATTCTGTCCCTACAATACAACTAAGCTGAATCCCTACGATGTAACGGGGAACCTGATCCTGCGACCAGACCCGCTAAAGTCCTCATCTAGTGTGAACGAAGACCTATAGTTGCGAGGGAGTAATCCCTACAAGATCTAGGGACTGGGAGAAAAGGTGGACACCTCCTAACATAAATTGTAGCATGGATAATTAAACAGAAAAATAAATACTTTGCGATCCTAACATCAAGCAAAACTGACAGATTAAGGCACCTAAGCACCCGGCTAGCTTAACAGTAGATAATACAATGAAGTCAAGCAAAGCCAGAAGGGCGGAGCCAGACTAAATAGGGAAAAAAGGTCATGTGACCAGCAAACTGAAACAAAACCTAACAAGAGGGTTCTAACACCCATGGCCAGGGACAATACCTTTCCCTCACTGCCCATTGGGTCAATGTTGTGTAGCCGGGTACTGATCTTGCGAGTGGCGCTGTACGTGATCTAACAACTCCAAGGATTGCAGGAATCAAGTCTGTACTCATTGACTCCTCCTCCTACTCCAGTTCCTCAGAATCATCGCTGCAGGAGCCGTCACGGTCTACCTCCACATGGACCCGTGAACGTTTACCTGTTGCGACCGATATGAGCACAGCCGTGTCCAAATGTCAACAGGCCGTCCTGAAATTAATTTCCATGGGGAATCTTAGCCACACAGCGCAGGAGCTCTGTAATGCCATAAAGCAGGAGAGCGACGTGTGGTTTTTGGAAGCGAATCTACAGGCAGGCTTGGTAGTGTGTGACAATGGCCGAAATCTGGTGGCAGCTCTGGGCCTTGGCAACCTCACTCACATACCATGTCTGTCATATGTGCTCAACTTGGTCGTGCAGAGTTTTTTGAGGGATTATCCGGATCTTGATGCACTGCTGCACAAGGTCCGCCTAGAGTGCGCTCACTTGCGACGTTCCAGCATGGCCAGATCGCTGATTGCAGCTCTGCAACGCAGATTTCGCCTTCATGAACATCGCATGATATGTGACGTACCCACCAGGTGGAATTCCTCGTTACATATGTTGGAGCGGTTGTGTGAGCAGCAGCCAACAGTAATGGAGTATCAGCTGCATCAGGCGCAATCAACTCGCAATTTGCGCCGTTCACACTTCACCACTACTGAGTGGGCCTCTATAATAAGAATAATAATAATATTCTTTATTTATATAGCGCCATAATATTCCGCAGTGCTTTACAGTTTAACAGTTTCAAAACACAAGTCATAAGTAACAACGTTAACAATATAATAATTAAAGCAAAACCAGCCGCCCCTGCTGGTGAAAGCTTACAATCTACAATGAGGTGGGGGAGATACAAAGTACAGGTGTTTATATACAATGGTGTTTTTACAATGATGGTCCAGCCATTTTAAGGGAGTGAGGGATGCATGGAGATAGTGAATGGGCTACACACACAGACTTACACATAGAATGACTTTGATTAGTGAATGTGATAGGCCACTGTGAACAAATGTGTTTTGAGGGAGCGCCTGAAACCATCCAAATTGCGGATAGTCCTAATTTCTTGGGGTAGAGCATTCCAGAGGATTGGGCAGCGCGGGAGAAGTCTTGGAGTTGGGAGTGGGAGGTAGGATTAGTGCAGAGGTTAGTCGAAGGTCGTTTGCAGAGTGCAGCAGTCGGTTAGGCCGATAAATATAAATGAGGGAGGAGATGTAGGGGGGTGCTGCACTGTGGAGAGCTTTGTTGGTGAGAACCGTAATTAGAATTGGATCCTATAATGAATGGGCAGCCAGTGTAATGAGTGGCGAAGGACTCTATGAAGGACATCTGCCACGTTTTGCGTGCGTTTGATGAGTCAACGCGGATGGCGAGTGCAGATGATGCACTAGTCAGCCTGACTGTCCCCTTATCTGCCTGCTTCAAAAAACACTGCAAGCACTAAGGCATGAGGTTTTGGAAGAGGTGGAGGATGAGCAGTCACAAATTCCATCACCTTCTGGACAGTCAGCGCAACGTGGTTCCTCACAAAAGGCTGGAGGACTTTCAAAGTACCATGCTGTATCAACAATTGAACCTCCAGAGTCGCTGTCTATATTTTCATAACCATTCCAAACTTTTAATGTATTTACAAAGCACATAATGTACAGTTTTTGTCTATTCTTTTGTAATGCTATTGTGTTTCCATAAACTGATGTTACAGAGTTATGATACAATGTTTTTAAATTTTGAGTTTTAAATTTTGTAAATTTTTATGTATTTGAAGGACTTTGTGAGGAGGATGAGGAGGAGTCAATGGAGGAGGAAGACATCGCTCCAGAGGGAGGTAGACAATGCTCTAGTCAGTATGTAGACCAAGGGTGGGGTGATGCACAGCAGGCAGAGATGACGCCTCTTGCAGGGGACAACGTTTCTTGGCCAGTTGGGAGTCTGCAGCACATGGTTGATTTCATGCTGCAGTGCCTGAGAAACGACCGCCGCATCGAACACATTCACACCACGTCTGATTATTGGGTGTACACCCTCCTAGACCCTCGCTACCGGGACAACTTACAAAGCCTCTCACACCGTTGAACCGGGAGCATAAAATGCGGAAGTACCAAGACACACTGGTGCAATCCATAATGTTCTCCATTCCAGCCGAGAGCACTGCTGCTGCTACTGCTTTACAAAGCAGCTCTGTGCGTCGAGGCAGTGGAGACAGCTCTGCAACAAGAGGGAGCACAAGCAGCGCCTCTGCACAGGGCAAGAACAGTATGTTCCAAATGTGGCGAAGTTTTGTGGCAGCGCCACCAATGTCTACACCATCCGAGACGGCTCCAGTCAGCAGGAGGCAACATTTCCGTAAGATGGTGACAGACTACATGTCTTGCCCTCTCAGTGTACTCCCAGATGGCTCTTCCCCATTCAAGTTTTGTGTCTCTAAGCTGGATACATGGCCAGAGCTTAGCCAGTATGCATTGGAGGTGCTGGCTTGCCCTGCTGCCAGTGTATTATCGGAGCGCGTCTTTACTGCTGCAGGTGGTGTACTAACAGACCGTTGCATGCGACTATCCTCCGATAATGTAGAACGGCTTACTTTTCTGAAAATGAACTAGGCATGGATCTCGCCTGAATTTGCCTGTCCGGTTTCAGATTAACTAACTGGTTGGCAACGTTTTCCATGTCTCCTGTTATGTTCATCTTTCTACCACCTGAGCTATACTCCCTGGGCTACAACACTGCCAGTTGCTGCTCAGAAGTGTCGTGTCCACAGACCAATACACAAGCTATAGTGATAGTGGGGTTCAGTAACGCCTGCTGTTCCCCTGCTGTGTGTCTGACAAAAATTAATGCTGCTAACTCCAAATTAAGTTCAAATAAAGTTCAAACATCTCATACTAGGCCTCAGCTACACCCTCCTTGACCCTGGGCTCAGAAGTGTTGGATGCACAGATCAAAACAATCGATGATGTGTTTGTGGGGTTCAGTAACGCCTGCTGTTCCCCTGCTGTGTGTCCGGCAAAAATTACTGCTACCTAGCTACACATGTTGAAAAAAACATGACATGTTAAAGTGGCTAGTGCTACACATAGATATCAGGCTACACCCTTATTTCTAAGCTGTAAACAAGTGAAACGTCACATTTAAAACCATTCAATGATTAGTGTTGGTAACAAATCTGTAACTAAATAATTGTGACATATTATGGCAGATATCCACATGTCTAACACAAATGCTAACACAAAAGCATACTTATGCTATAGGGTACTGATGGTGAACCTTCTCACTCCATAACTTTGACAAATCCAACTCACATCATGCCTCAAATGCTGCAATGTTGGAAGTGCATAATGTGGGTTGAACTTTGACAACAGCTGCAGTGCGAAGGTTATCCTTCTGTGTTCTTGGCTTTTAAATAAAAGCATACAAGTAAATATAATAATACATTGTTGATTAAGGGACGTAATGTACACCTGTAATATTGTGCAAACAATGGATGTAGGACTATTCCTCTTCAACATTACTTATATTTGTGTCATTTGAAAAAATACATATTTTAGTTAAAAATTAAAAACCCATGTTCACTAGCTGTGAAAGGCCCCTTTGTGTACTTCTATAGTGTTTGAAACCAATGTATTGTATACGGATGGAAGCACGTCACAGTAATAGATTTGAATTATTTGAAATAGAATGTAGCAGCACCAATTCGAGAAAAATGTGAAGGATGAGGCAGTGAGACACGCTCAGCAGAGTACAAGCAACAGTGGTTGAAGAACTAACTGGAGTGGGATCTGCACTACAAAAATGAAAACCTCTGACTACAGTAAACAGTGCACACAACTGTTCAGTAGCTGTGAAAGGCCCGTTTGTGTACTTCTATATTGTTTGCAACCAATGTATTGTATACGGATGGAAGCACGTCACAGTAATAGATTTGAATTATTTGAAATAGAATGTAGCAGCACCAATTCGAGAAAAATGTGAAGGATGAGGCAGTGAGACACGCTCAGCAGAGTACACGCAGCGGTGGTTGAAGTAAGTGAGCGGGATCTACACTCCTACCAAAAATTTAAACCTCAGACTAGAGTGAACAGTGAACACAACTGTTCACTTGCTGTGAAAGGCCTTTTTTGTGGACTTCTATTATGTTTGCAAGCAATGTATTGTATTTTGATGGAAGAGCGTCACACTAATAGATTTTAGTAAATTGAAAATAGAATAAAGCAGCACCAATTTTAGAAAAATGACAAGGATGAGCCAGTGACAGACACTCAGCAGAGTACACGCAGCGGTGGTTGAAGTAAGTGGAGCGGATCTACACTCCTACCAAAAATTTAAACCTCAGACTAGAGTGAACAGTGAACACAACTGTTCACTTGCTGTGAAAGGCCTTTTTGTGGACTTCTATTATGTTTGCAAGCAATGTATTGTATTTGATGGAAGAGCGTCACACTAATAGATTTTAGTAAATTGAAAATAGAATAAAGCAGCACCAATTTTAGAAAAATGACAAGGATGAGCCAGTGACAGACACTCAGCAGAGTACACGCAGCGGTGGTTGAAGTAAGTGGAGCGGGATCTACACTCCTACCAAAAATTTAAACCTCAGACTAGAGTGAACAGTGAACACAACTGTTCACTTGCTGTGAAAGGCCTTTTTGTGGACTTCTATTATGTTTGCAAGCAATGTATTGTATTTTGATGGAAGAGCGTCACACTAATAGATTTTAGTAAATTGAAAATAGAATAAAGCAGCACCAATTTTAGAAAAATGACAAGGATGAGCCAGTGACAGACACTCAGCAGAGTACAGCAGCGGTGGTTGAAGTAAGTGGAGCGGGATCTACACTCCTACCAAAAATTTAAACCTCAGACTAGAGTGAACAGTGAACACAACTGTTCACTTGCTGTGAAAGGCCTTTTTGTGGACTTCTATTATGTTTGCAAGCAATGTATTGTATTTTGATGGAAGAGCGTCACACTAATAGATTTTAGTAAATTGAAAATAGAATAAAGCAGCACCAATTTTAGAAAAATGACAAGGATGAGCCAGTGACAGACACTCAGCAGAGTACACGCAGCGGTGGTTGAAGTAAGTGGAGCGGATCTACACTCCTACCAAAAATTTAAACCTCAGACTAGAGTGAACAGTGAACACAACTGTTCACTTGCTGTGAAAGGCCTTTTTGTGGACTTCTATTATGTTTGCAAGCAATGTATTGTATTTTGATGGAAGAGCGTCACACTAATAGATTTTAGTAAATTGAAAATAGAATAAAGCAGCACCAATTTTAGAAAAATGACAAGGATGAGCCAGTGACAGACACTCAGCAGAGTACACGCAGCGGTGGTTGAAGTAAGTGGAGCGGGATCTACACTCCTACCAAAAATTTAAACCTCAGACTAGAGTGAACAGTGAACACAACTGTTCACTTGCTGTGAAAGGCCTTTTTGTGGACTTCTATTATGTTTGCAAGCAATGTATTGTATTTTGATGGAAGAGCGTCACACTAATAGATTTTAGTAAATTGAAAATAGAATAAAGCAGCACCAATTTTAGAAAAATGACAAGGATGAGCCAGTGACAGACACTCAGCAGAGTACACGCAGCGGTGGTTGAAGTAAGTGGAGCGGGATCTACACTCCTACCAAAAATTTAAACCTCAGACTAGAGTGAACAGTGAACACAACTGTTCACTTGCTGTGAAAGGCCTTTTTGTGGACTTCTATTATGTTTGCAAGCAATGTATTGTATTTTGATGGAAGAGCGTCACACTAATAGATTTTAGTAAATTGAAAATAGAATAAAACAGCACCAATTTTAGAAAAATGACAAGGATGAGCCAGTGACAGACACTCAGCAGAGTACACGCAGCGGTGGTTGAAGTAAGTGGAGCGGGATCTACACTCCTACCAAAAATTTAAACCTCAGACTAGAGTGAACAGTGAACACAACTGTTCACTTGCTGTGAAAGGCCTTTTTGTGGACTTCTATTATGTTTGCAAGCAATGTATTGTATTTTGATGGAAGAGCGTCACACTAATAGATTTTAGTAAATTAAAAATAGAAAAAAGCAGCACCAATTTTAGAAAAATGACAAGGATGAGCCAGTGACAGACACTCAGCAGAGTACACGCAGCGGTGGTTGAGGTAAGTGGAGCGGGATCTACACTCCTACCAAAAATTTAAACCTCAGACTAGAGTGAACAGTGAACACAACTGTTCACTTCCTGTGAAAGGCCTTTTTGTGGACTTCTATTATGTTTGCAAGCAATGTATTGTATTTTGATGGAAGAGCGTCACACTAATAGATTTTAGTAAATTGAAAATAGAATAAAGCAGCACCAATTTTAGAAAAATGACAAGGATGAGCCAGTGACAGACACTCAGCAGAATACACGCAGCATTAGTTGAAGAAGTAACTGGAGCATGATCTGCATTTAAAAAAAAAAAAAAATACCTCACAGACTGCAGTGAACACTGAAACACAACTGTTCACTATCTGTGAAAGGCTCCTTTCTGTACTTTTATAGTGTTTGCAACCAATGTATTGTATACGGATGGAAGCGCATCACACTATAATTTCTATTGAATGGAGCAGCTAGAATTACACTAAAGAAAAAAAAAAAGAGTCTGTGAGTGACACGTGCAGATGCCTACAGACAGCGATGGATGCAGAGCAAACTGCAGCGTCACCTGCACTCTCACACACACACCTTGCACAGAGTTGTTAAAACAACACTGCAAGGCAAAAGGAAGCTTTACACAGCGGTTGGTAAACTAGCCTGCCTAAAGCAAAGTACACACAATCGCAATCTCTAACTGTCCCTCAGAGTCAGCAGAGCAGCGTTCTGTCCCTAACTGAATTCACAGCACAGTGACGCTAAAATGGCGGCGGCGCCTTTTATAGTGCATTCTGACATCATTTCAGCAGCTAATCACAGCCATGCCATTAGTTAAGATGACCGCAGCATTATAGGATGTGCCCACACTTCGTAGGATTCCTCATTGGCTGACTAAAATCACACTGCCTCTCAAAGAATTATGGGAACTTCCGATTCCGGTATAAGATATAGGAAAAATATCGGAACTAAGTATCGGAATTCCGATACAGCGAATATCGGCCGATACCCGATACTTGCGGTATCGGAATGCTCAACACTACTCACCAACAAAATGGCGGAATTAGAATTAATTTTGTTGGAACATAATTATGACATGGTGGTGATATCTGAGACTTGGCTAGATGAGAGCCATGACTGGGCGGTTAATTTACAGGGCTATAGTCTGACCGAACAAATAAGCGAGATGGGTGTGTGTGTTTATATGTAAAATCATCCTTAAAACCCATCCTGCGTGATATCTGTGAATCTAATGAAGATGTAGAGTCTCTGTGGGTGGAGATTAGGGAAGGGGGAAAAACAATAAATTAATGATAGGGGTTTGTTATAAGTCTCCTAAAATAATGGAAGCAACAGAGAATATCCTCTTAAAGCAAATAGATGAAGCAGCAACTCAAGGATAAGTCATTATTATGGGGGACTTCAACTACCCTGAAATACATTGGGGAACAGAAACCTGTAGTTCCAGCAAAGGTAATAAGTTTTTGGCAACTATGAGAGACAATTACCTTTCACAACTAGTTCAGGACCCAACAAGAGGGGGGCACTGCTAGACCTAATATTAACCAACAGGAGAGACCGCATATCAAATATAAGGGTTGGGGGTCACTTGGGTAATAGTGATCACAAAATAATAAACTTTCATGTATCCTTTAATAAGATGTGTAGTCGAGGGGTTACAAGGACACTAAACTTCAGGAAGGCAAATTTCCAACGGATAAGAGATGATCTTGGTGCAATAAACTGGGACGATATCCTGAAACATAAAAATACACAAAGAAAATGGGAGACGTTTATTAGCATCCTGAATAGGACCTGTGCACAGTATATACCCTATGGGAATAAACATGCTAGAATTAGGAGGAAACCACTATGGCTAAATAGAGCTGTAAGGGGCGCAATAAGGGACAAAAAGAAAGCGTTTAGGGAATTAAAGCAAGTAGGTAGTGATGAGGCATTAAATAAATACAGAAGACTGAATAAATTCTGTAAAAAGCAAATCAAGACAGCAAAGATTGAGGCAGAGAGACTCATTGCCAGAGAAAGTAAAAATAATCCCAAAATATTCTTTAACTACATATAATACCGTATATACTCGAGTATAATCCGACCCGAGTATAAGCCGACCCCCCTAATTTTGCCACAAAAATCTGGGAAAACTTACTGACTCGAGTATAAGCTTAGGGTGGAAAATGAGATTATGCCCTATATGCTACCCATGTATTATGCCCCCATCGATGCTCCACAGATTGTGCTGCAATATATGATCCATAGATTATGCCCTCATAGATGCTCCATAGATTGTGCCCCCATATATGATCCATAGATTATGCCCCCATAGATGCTCCACAGATTGTGCCCCCATATATGATCCATAGATTATGCCCCCATAGATGCTCCATAAGATAGTGCCCCCATAGATTATTCCCCCATAGATGCTCCATAGATTATTCCCCCATAGATTGTGCCCCATAGATTATGCCCCCATAGATTATGCCTCCATAGATTGTGCCCCCATAGATTATGCCCCCATAGATTATTCCCCCATAGATGCCCCATAGTATAGGCCTCAATTGCTGCTGCAACCGAAAAAAAAAAAAAAAAAGACATACTCACCTCTCGTCGCTGAGGGCCAGGTGCCGGTGTCCTGAGCAGGGGGGACACCGGCGCGCTATGGGGGACAGGTGCCGGTGTCACCGATCGCTCAGGGCCCCGGCACCTGTGATATTTACCTGCCACCGGGTAAACCGCTGCTCGCCGCTGTCTTCCGGGTCCTCCAGCAGTCAATGATCAGGCAGAGGGCGCTGCGCACAGTAACCACGTCATCGCGCCCTCTGCCTGAACATCGCAGCAAGAGGACCCGAGGACACAGCGGAACGGGACAGGTAAGTATCGCTTATACTCACCCTTCCGCTGGCGCGTCTCTGTCCTGCTCTTCTCCCACGGTCCCGGCGCCTGTGTTCAGCGGTCATGTGTTACCGCTCATTAAAGTCATGAATATGTGCATATTCATGACTTTAATGAGCGGTACCACTGATGGCTGAATACTGGCGCCGGACCGTGGGAGAAGAGCAGGGCAGAGACGCGCCAGCGGAGGGGTGAGTATATAAGACAGCTGCGCTCCCCCTCCCCCGCCGACCCCCTGGTATATGACTCGAATATAAGCTGAGAGGGGGACTTTCAGCCCTAAAAAATGGGCTGAAAATCTCGGCTTATATTCGAGTATATACGGTAGCAAGAAACTAAAAAATGATAGTGTTGGTCCCCTTAAAAATAGTCTGGGTGAAATGGTGGATGAGTATGAGGAAAAAGCCAATATGTTAAATGACTTTTTTTCAACTGTATTTACACAAGAAAATCCCATGATAGATAACATGATCAGTGATAAAATAAATTCTCCATTAAATGTCACCTGCTTAACCCAGCAGGAATGTGAAACCTATATATAGATAGCACCACTAAGCAAATTCTATTGTATAGTACCAGGGTGCCAAAAAGTGTAAGGCTTCAATGCACAATGAGATATATTAACTCAAACGAAGAAATTATGCACACAACGAGTATAAAAAAATAAGAAAAATATTTTATTAAACATAGTATAAAAAATGAATAAAAGGGAAAATAACAGTGAACCCACAGATAGGAGTGGAACCACTAGGAGAGCTCAGGGAAAATTACAATGCATATATAATAACAATATGTTTGATGCACATAGTGACGATCATAGTATAGCTGTCATAGCTCCATAATAGGGGACTATGTATATAATCACAAACTCCTCAGGGATAGACAGCTAAGACCGATGGCTATGATAATAGCTTACAAGTCATATTAAAGTATATAAGCATAAGTAGGTGATCGAACACATACCTGAGACCCAGTGGTGCCACTCTCCCCAACGCGCGTTTCGGCGCTCTGTCTTCTTCCGGGGGAGTGGCATCATGAGTAACCAAAGGGTATTTATGTGTCAAAAGACCAATCAGCACACTTGAATCAGAATCGTAAACATCCTGCTGCAATTACATGGCGCATGATACACTGAGCGAGCTGGATATGGTCATCGCCCGAAGCGTCATCAGCCCCGCCCACCCGCGTCACGAAATTAACCCAGCAGGAAGTACGGCGGTGTCTAAAAATCACTAAAGTTGACAAATCCCCGGGCCCGGATGGGATACACCCCCGAGTACTGCAGGAATTAAGTACAGTCATAGATAGACCATTATTTTTAATCTTTAAAGATTCCATAATAACGGGGTCTGTACAACAGGACTGGCGTATAGCAAATGTGGTGCCAATATTCAAAAAGGGGGCAAAAACTGAACCTGGAAATTATAGGCCAGTGAGCTTCACATCTACTGTGGGTAAAATCCTGGAGGGTTTTTTAAGGGATACTATATTGGAGTATCTGAGGCTGAATAACCTCATGACACAGTATCAGCATGGGTTTACGAGGGACCGTTCTTGTCAGACTAATCTGATAAGCTTTTATGAAGGGGTAAGTTCAGGACTGGACCAAGGGAATGCAGTGGACGTGGTGTTCATGGACTTCTCAAAAGCTTTTGATACAGTGCCACACAAAAGGTTGATACATAAAATAAGAACAATGGGGATAGGGGAAAATATGTGTAAGTGGGTTAAGAACTGGCTCATGGATAGAAAACAAAGGGTGGTTATTAATGGAGCACACTCGGACTGGGTTACGGTTAGCAGTGGGGTACCACAGGGGTCAGTATTGGGGCCGCTTCTCTTTAACATATTTATTAATGACCTTGTAGGGGGCATACAGAGTAGTATTTCAATATTTGCAGATGACACTAAACTCTGCAGGGTAATAAATACAGAGGAGGACAATTTTATATTACAGGAGGATTCATGTAAACTAGAAGCTTGGGCTGATAAATGGCAAATGAGCTTTAATGGGGATAAATGTAAGGTCATGCACTTGGGTAGAACAAACAAGATGTATAATTATGTGCTTAATTGTTAAACACTGGGCACAACTGTCACTGAAAAAGACCTGGGTGTATGGGTGGATGACAAACTCACATTTAGTGGCCAATGTCAGGCAGCTGCTGCCAAGGCAAATAAAATAATGGGATGCATTAAAAGAGGCATAGATGCTCATGAGGAGAACATAATTTTACCTCTATACAAGTCACTGGTGCAACCACACTTAGAATACTGTGTGCAGTTCTGGTCTCCGGTGTATAAGAAAGACATAGCTGAACTAGAGCGGGTGCAGAGAAGAGCGACCAAGGTTATTAGAGAACTGGGGGTCTGCAATACCAAGACAGGTTATTACACTTGGGGTTATTTAGTTTGGAGAAACGAAGGCTTAGGGGTGATCTTATTACAATGTATAAATATATGAGGGGACAGTACAAAGACCTTTCTAATGATCTTTTTACTCTTAGACCTGTGACGGGGACAAGGGGGCATCCTCTACGTCTGGAGGAATGAAGGTTTAGGCATAATCACAGATGCAGATTCTTTACTGTAAGAGCAGTGAGACTATGGAACTCTCTGCCGTCTAATGTTGTAATGAGTGATTCCTTGCTAAAATTTAAGAAGGGACTGGATGCCTTTCTTGAAAAGTATAATATTACAGGCTATATTCACTAGTTTCCTAGATACTGCGTTGATCCAGGGAGGTAGTCTGATTGCCATATGTGGAGTCGGGAAGGAATTTTTTTCCCCAATGTGAAGCTTACTGTTTGCCACTTGGGTTTTTTTTGCCTTCCTCTGGATCAACATGTTAGGGCAGGTTAGGATAGGATATGGGTTGAACTAGATGGACTTAAAGTCTTCCTTCAACCTTAATAACTATGTCACTATGTTACTATGTTCTGACTATGCTCTGCCTGCTCCTCTTGTACTTTGCCGTTCTCTCTGTGTACAACCCTTGGCTACGTTCTGACTATGCTCTGCCTGCTCCTCTTGTACTACGTCACCCTTTCTGTGTATGACCCCTTGGCTACATCCTGACTATTCATTCTGTATATGCCCCTTGGTAACTTTGTCCCGTAGTTACCCTTCTCTGAGTTTTCCTTCACCTCCTAGCTCTCCAGAGCTTAGGCCACATCCCCCAGCAGTCACGTGCTTCTGGTCCTCTGGCCTGAAGCATTCTCTATCTGATACTGCTTCGTCTGAGAGACCTGCTGAGGCCTCCGCCCCTTGGCAGTCACATGCTTCAGGTCCTGGCTGTCTGAAGCACACATCTTCCCTGCTGCTGCTCCACTCCACAGGTATCTTTGGGCACAGTTTGTTTACTCAGGACACACGTACTGGCTCAGTGAGCAAGTATAGTGCAGTGTTCCTGACAATAATACTCTCTAATAATTATGCCAATTCTTTCAATAAGCTTTTGTTACAAAGTACTGGATGGGAGATATGTATCAAGGAGGTTGTTAGATTCAGTGATGTGAGCCTAGAAAAATGCTCCAGCACACTAAGTGCTGAGAGGGATTAATTTGCCATGTTAAGGGCTAGGTTCAGTGAACAGCTGTATAGTGGGTGGGAGGTTGTCCACCATATGTCAACCTCAGGGTGTGGTTTAGGAGCTAAATAGTCAGCTTACTGTGTCATTCGGTTTTGGGTGTGCCTGGAGATGTGAAATCTAGAGCTATGTGTTAGACCTTTTTTTTCCCTATGTTTGTTTGTTGAGCAGGCGGATCACTGCAGCAACATGGACTGTGCTATTTGTTTTCCCGTTAGGCCAGAAAGGTCATGTTTATGTTGTAAACCCTGACCAGGTTTATGCAGTGCCTTAATAAACCAGTGTAAAGAGGCAGCATTCTTGTATTTACCTCTACTAGCAGCCGAGAAGCCGATCAACTACAGGGGTTAAAAAGTACTGCCAGGTGACTTTTTATTCAAATACATGCCAAAGCAGGTTTACATTACATAGCATATGTACATAAGTAACTAAGGTTCAAAAGAAATGCAAATAATTTAATTATGAATAGTCTATTTGTCAGTGAAAGCATTGGCAGAGGGTAGATGAATCAAGTAGAACTAAGGATGGATTGAAGAAGCATGAATGCATGATGGGAGGCCACAGCACAGAGACGGATTTCGCAGTAATAAGCATTATGTGGAAATGCAGTAGTATTTTGTTAACTCAAAGTCAAAGAAAAGCCACAAAAGAGTCACAAAAATATTTTTGAGTTGGAGGCAACAGGAGGTGGTAAGAGAATGAAAGTGCAGTTTGAAGGAGAGTTCAATAAAAGATTAACCCATCAGTCATGGATTTAGGAAGCTAATAAAAATGTAGATCCATTAAAAGTAATCAACATTTTGGTGAGGTTGTTGAGTGAAATGATGGACAAATACTATATTTAGTTTTTTCAATGTAGGGTTTAAAAAAGTGAAAGAAGGAAGACACCATATATATCTGAAAAGGAGTATATATCCTATTACATTTTGCATGGCAGATAGGAAAGTTTGAGTGCCAATGGAAAAGGGGTTCTTAAAACTATGGGATTGTTGAGCTTTCCTATGCCAAAGGTATAGATGTGCAATAAAATATGGATCCTAGAACAGAACATGTAAGTGCAACCAACAAAGACAGCAACGAGAGATCAATATGAGGGGCTGCTGTGTGAATGGAAGATTTTAAATGTTTTGTGAGATATGATGAGGATCAAATCTGTGACAATCAATGTTGTAAGATTTCATTAGAATATTAGAGTCAATTGAAAAGGGAGTTGGATGAAAGATGGAATTTCATGTCAAGGTTGACATGTTGTTTAACATGTATAAAAGGCAAACCAAATTAATAACTGTAGATTTAATGATAGCTAAATCTGTGCAATACCCTTAATTATTGATGTGCTTTCAACGTTTTCCTGAGTTTCTTAAATATTTTAAATATGTCACAATTCAGTTCTGTATCAGTTTGCACCATGAATCAGTGTACATGACTCAAACATTTTTTATGTGTTTCAAACATGTTTTGTGCATTATACGACAAAATTGCATAGCTTGTAGTTTGAAAAGTCATGGCCTTAAGTGCACCAAAATTGGACACAAATATTGGAGTAGGCAAAGCCAATAATTAGATGGTGCAAATTTATGTAAAAGTGCAAAAGGAAGCACCAAATTTACAATCCACAATTTTACAATCTACTTTAGCAAATTTGGCACATTTTAAACCTTTTAGTAACAGTTTACATTGTCAAAATATTAGTCTGGATTAATTACCCAAGCTTTTTTTCAGAGAATATGTTGATTAAATCTCCCCCCAAAAAAACTGACTATAACCATAATTAAAAAAAGTGACGTTTGTAAAATGTAAAGAAAACAAGAACGTAATGATTAGGAAATCTCTTATAGCCAAATTTAGTTCACAATTAAACATAAAACACAGATCAGAACTTTAAATTTTGACATTTATACACTTCATTTAAAAAATTAACTCATTTAGGAATTAATGGCGACCGCATATCTCAAAAAAATTGTGACAGGGCTATTTCTATCATGGAGTAGCATCCCCTCTTCTTTTACAACAGTCTGTAATCATCTGAGAAGTGAGTCGACTGCTGAAGTTTTGGGAGAAGAATGCTGTATCACTCATGCCTATTGTAAGATCCCAGCTGCATAACAATCCTGTGTCTTCTTTGTCAGATTTTTCATGTCTTAAGGCACCCCATTTTCTATTGGTGAAAGGTCTGGACAGCAACTTGAGGCCTCAAATATCAAGAGCATCCAGTATTGACTGTTGGTCTCGTTCCTTGTGCACTTGGATTTCTCCAGAATCTCTGAAACTTTTCATGATATGTAGACACTCAAGAAAAAAATGGAGTAGACGAAACCACCAGACAAAGTAACATATAAAATATCTTTTATTGATTATTCTTAAAATACATCACCAGATATATAACAAATAGAGGTCTTAATAATGAGGATGTAAGAAGGGTGAAAGAACATCAAAGTCATATACAAGTTGTACTCAAAAGTTTACATACCCCTGCAGATTTTTTGCTTTCTTGGCCTTTTTTCAGAGAATATGAATGATAGCACCAAAACTTTTTCTCCACTCATGGTTAGCGGTTGGGTGAAGCCATTTATTGTCACACTACTGTGTTTTCTCTTTTTAAGTCATAATGACAACCCAAAACATCCAAATGACCCTGATCAAAACTTCACATACCCTCATGATTTTGGCCTGATAGCATGCACAAGAGTTGATACAAATGGATTTGAATGGCTACTAAAGGTAACATCCTCACCTGTTACCTGTTTGCTTGTATTCTGTGTGAGTGCATAAAAGCTGAGTGAGTTACTGGAATCCAGACAGACAGACAGACTCTTGCATCTTTCATCCAGCCACTGACATTTCTGGATTGTGAGTCATGGGAATGCAAAAGAATTGTCAACGGATCTATGGGCAAAAGGTAGTTAAACTGTATAACAGGAAAGGGATACAAAAAGATATCTAAGGAATTGATAATACCAGTCAGCAGCATTCAAACTGTGATTAATAAATGTATTAATAAATGGAAAATCAGGAGCTCTGTAAAAACAAAGCCACAATCAGGTAGACCAACAAAAATTTCATACATAACTGCCTGGAAAATTGTTTGGGATGCAAATAAAAGCCCACAAATAACATCAGCTGAAATGCTGGACTCTCTTAAAACTAGCAGTGTGGCCATTACAATATGAACAATAAGGAGGCACTTGAAGAAAAATGGGCTGAATGGTCGAGTCACCAGAAGAAAGCCATTACTACACAAATGCCACAAAGTATCTTGTCTACAATACGCAAAACAGCACACAGAAACAAGATTAAAAACTTCTGGAACAAGCTGTTAGGTGTCGAGTTCCTACAACCGCACAGAGAGAATCTCAAGCCATGTCCTCTGCGGTCTCCCATTCTTGTTCAGTCTCAGAGGATCTTGCTCAGTGGAGACGTCCATCCAGCATCTTGCTCAGACTAATGCTATGCGTTTCCTTGCTGCTGCTGCCCCAGGTTCTGCTACAGCAACAAGCATTAGTCAGCAGCGAGCAGATGCTCCTGCTTTTCTCCATCTGAGCATGCCCGTGAGACGACCGCTCATTGATGGTCGGAGGTCACATGCTCAGGTCCTCAAACAGTTTGGACTGGGCCATCACAAGGTCCTTGAATGCTGCGGTTATAAAAGGATCGCACGGCTATGCGCTAGTATAAACCATGTGGTGTGTGTGAGTGAGTGGATACGCTACCACTCTGTGTATGCACGTGTGTTTGTGACGAGAACCTGCCGCACTGTTGGTGTGTGTGATCGCCTAGTCTTCCCTAGTCAGGCAGGTTTTTACTCGGCTTGACTTAGCGCCACGTGTGCTGCTTAGCACAGGTTGTTTACAGGGCACAGTCAATCCACGTGATCTGGCACTCATCTTTTGGTACCGCTCTGCGGTCAGTTGAGCTGTTGCTCTTGTTTTGTGCCAAATCCTGGTACGCCTTAGTTAGCTGTATTTTGCTACCACTTGCGCCATATCAGCTGTGTCCTGTGACATGTATCAGGGAACAGCGTTCTATTATTTTGTTGCTGCGGTTCTGTGAAGCAACAGTGTTCGCCGCTGTTCATATCGGGTGACATCTAACCCGCGTTTTGTCGGCGTTCAACCACCGCCTTGTTCCACCATTGCTTAGCAGCAGGTTCCATCTCTGCACGGTAGAACCCAGGTTGCCATCGCACCTTATTATTATTACTACATATATTTCATTTGGTGCGTTCCACCAACCCTAACATTATACTAGCGCCAGGGTCTGGCTAGAAATGGCAGACGAACAGCGACTACAGCGGTACATCCAGCTGCTGGAGGGAAGGTTGTCGGCTCTCGAGCGTACAACCTAAGCTATGGATGTGACTGCAGTAGCTGTTCAGGCTACTATAGTGGCAGCAGCCAGTTTGTCCACTGCCACCCATGTTCTGACATTATCCCGCCTCCCGTTGCCAGACAAGTTTACTGGAAAACGCAAGTTCTGCAGGGGATTCGTGAGCCAGTTTGCAATACACCTTGAGCTCCTGGCTGCACGTTTTCCCACAGAGTGGGCAAAGGTGGGATTCATATTATCCCTCCTATCGGACAGGGCATTGGAGTGGGCTACGCCACTGTGCGAGTGCGACGATCATGTGGTGCAGAGTGCTCTGCGGTTCCTGAGCACTCTGAAACAGGTCTTTTTGGACACGGTCACCCAAGATATGGCGTTCCAACTGCTGGCACTGACACAGGGCTTATCCATGGTCAGCCATTTCGCCGTCCACTTCCGGACTTTAGCATCTGAGTTGGATTGGTTGGATAAAGTCCTCATCCCTGTATTTTGGAGGGGGCTGACTGACCATGTGAATGACGCTTTGGCCACTAGGATGATTCCCGCCACACTGGAGGAGCTAATAGCAGTCTCCACTCGCATCTACCTACGTTTTAATGAGCGAAGGTTGGAGCGAGCCCAGTGTAGGCAGAGGTTTAGGCTGGCTCCCACCTTTGCCAGACCTCTGGAATCTGCGGATCAGGCGTCCAAGCTCCATGAGGCCATGGAGGCTTCTCGAGTGGGATTTAAGTCCCGGGTCGCTCGAGTACCCATGGTCTGTCTTGTCTGCCAGCAGTGGGGATATTATGCCAGGAATGTCCCCAACGGTCGGGAAAGCGACCATGTCTAGTGACCATAGGGGAGGTTCACTAGACACAGCTGCATTTTCCTCCAAACTGTCCTTCAAGGGGACAATAACCATTGGCTCATCCACTCATACGGTCGAGCTTTGTGTGGATTCCAGGGCAGAGGGCAACTTCATTTTATCTGCCTTCACCCAATGACACACAATACCCCTAGTGATGCTCGCTAGAGTTGAGCGATACTTTCCGAATCCTAAAGTATCGGAATCGGAATGGTATCGCCGATATCACTAAAATACGGCGATACCCGATACCGATACCGGAAGTCCATGTAAGTCTATGGGAACAAAATATCGCAACTAAAAAAAACCCATTCTTTCCTTGTAAACACTAAATATACACACATAGAATACATATATATATATACATGTCATTGTGACATATATATATACATATATGTATAGTTTATACACTTCTACATAGTAAAATATCCTCTCATTCAATGCCGGGTAAAGCCGGCTTCAGTGAAAAGACAGAAGCACCCGACATGAAATGACACTTGGTTACATAGGGTTAATCATGTCTTTTCATGTCGTTTGCTATCTGATTTGCACAAACAATTAAATCAGACTATGTGTGCAAAATTTCACACCTGTAGGGGTTAATTAAAGGTGTAAATTCGTTGTAAAAAAAAACGGACTTTTTTTGCTACGAATTTACACCTTTAATTAACCCCTACAGGTGTGAAATTTTGCACACATAGTCTGATTTAATTGTTTGTGCAAATTAGGCTGGAGTCACACACAACCACAAAAATCGGTCCGTTTTTAGACGGTCGACAATCGGATCAAAATAAAAAACATCCACATCCTTCTGGCATCCGATTTTCCTTCAAAGATGCGATTTAATCGCATGTGTGTGTACCTTGTAACATCCGATTTTCATCCGACTTGCGAGATTTCTCGCAGGCTTGCAAAACTGACATATAATGGATCCAAAAGAATAGTATTTAAATGCCAAAAGAAAGAATAGATATATACACATATAAATATTATATATATATATATATATATATATATATATAATATATATGTCATTGTGACATATATATATATACATATATTTATAGTTCTTACACTTCTACATACTGTTATAGCCGCTAATTCAATTGCCGGCTTCAGTGAAATCACAGAAGCCGACATGAAATGATACATTGTTTCCACACATTTAACCATGTAATTTCATGTATTTTTATATATGTTTGAAACATACAATTACATGAGTATATGTGTGCTAAATTTCAGACATGTAGGGGTTAATTAAAGGTGTAAATTCGTTAAAAAAAAAATGCGGGCTCCCGCTGTATTTTCTCCACAGACAGACAAAGCAAGCGAGTGGGGCAGATAATAATAGCCTAGGGAGGGTACATTTTTTTGTGCCCCCCTGGCTACTAACATCTGCCCCCAGACACCCCAGAAAGGGCAAATCTATAATTAGATTCGCCCTTTCTGGCACTTTGCCCGTCTATTCCCATTGCCCTGTAGCGGTGGCGAATGGGTTAATAAGGGGTTAAAATGACCCTTGCAATTGAAAGGTCACTTTAAGCCAGGTTAATAATGATAGCTGTCAATTAGGCAACTATCAATTATTAATCCTATTGTAATGAAAGAAAAATCAAACACACACACTTTAATAAAAAATAAGTTAAATAAATAAATCACACAGTTTTTGACCATATTTTATTTTCCTGCTAAAACCATTTCCTGTAAT
This sequence comes from Oophaga sylvatica, assembly GCA_033576555.1. Classification (NCBI taxonomy): domain Eukaryota; kingdom Metazoa; phylum Chordata; class Amphibia; order Anura; family Dendrobatidae; genus Oophaga; species Oophaga sylvatica. The sequence continues at coordinate 324,161,520 of JARQOD010000005.1, read as the reverse complement.
AAAAATAAAATAAAAAAGCAAAATTATACTTACCAATCCGATGTACAGTCAGGTCCCACGGTGTAATCCATCAGAAAGGGTTAACAGGTTACAGGTCGCAGAGAGCTAATAATGCTGTCTCAGACCTGTATTCCCCTGAATAATAACTTCCTCTCCCAGTGAAAGGAGAGGAATAGATTCATGAATGGAGCTTAATTGATTTCTTGCCAATTTAACTGTAGTGACCTGACCTAAAGGAAAGTGGACACAATCAATTAAGCTTCATTCATGAAACACATCCTCTCCTGTCGCCAGGAGAGGAACTTATTCATTCATGACTTTGAGCAGCATGCAGGATTACTTCCACTGCTTGGCTCAAAGCTAGTTAACCCTTTGTGAAGGATTACAGCGTGGGACGTGACAGATCAGCGGAATAGGTAAGAATAATGTTGTTTTATTTCTTTTTCTTTATTTTAGGAGATCAATGGCTTCGCACGGAATTTAGTGTAAAATAAAATATGGTCAAAAAAATGTGTTTTTATTTCATTAAAATTATTTAATTCTTAAAGTGTGTGTTTTTTTTATTTACTTCAATAGTATTAATAATTGATAGTTGTCTAATTGACAGCTAACAATCATAACCTGCCTTAAGGCACCTTCAATGCAAGGTGACAGTAAGGTGAAATAACCCATTCGCCACCGCTACAGGGCAAGGGAATAGACGGGCAAAGTGCCAGAAAGGGCGAATCAATTATAGATTTGCCCTTTCTGGGTGTCTGGGGGCAGATGTTAGTAAGCCAGGGGGGGCACAAAAAAAATGCACCCTCCCTGGGCTATTATTATCTGCCCCCACTCGCTTTGCTTTGTCTGTCTGGTGGAGAAAATACAGCGGGAGCCCACGCATTTTTTTTCAACAAATTAAACCTTTAATTAACCCCAACATGTCTTGAAATTTTGCACAAATACACTCATGTAATTGTATGTTTCAAACATATATAAAAATACATGAAATTACATGGTTAAATGTGTGGAAACAATGTATCATTTCATTCGGCCTTCTGTGATTTCACAAAACCCGCAATTGAATTACGGCTATTACAGTATGTAAGAAGTCTAGGAACTATAAATATATGTTATAAACATGTCACCATGACATGTATATAATATAAGTTGGTCTATGTGTATATATCTATTCTTTCCTAGTCTTTATTAAAGCTGTCAGTGTGATTTTACAGTAAAGGGCGGGATGAATTGCCGGCTTTTCTAAAGGACACCGATGCGATTTCAACGCAAGTCACCAGTTGGTCCGTTGTAATCAGATTTTTCATCGCTCCCATAAGACTTGCATTGGCGATTGTCGACCGACAATCGGTGACAATCGCAGCATGCTGCGATTGTACACGGACGTTTAAAAACGGACCACAAAAAATCTGATACTGGGAGCTGCTCCATAGATTAACATAGGTCCGACTGCAATGCGATATTCATCGCATTGCAGTCGTCCGATTTGTCGCCAGTGTGACTCCGGCCCTTTAGATAGCAAAGGACATGAAAAGACATGGTTAACCCTAATGTACACCAATGTCATTTCATGTCACCCGACATGAAATGACACTTGTGTACATAGGGTTAACCATGTCTTTTCATGTCCTTTGCTATCTAATTTGCACAAAAACATTAAACAGACTATGTGTGCAAAATTCACACCTGTAGGGGTTAATTAAAGGTGTTAAATTCGTTGTAAAAAAACGACTTTTTTTGCTACGAATTTACACCTTTAATTAACCCCTACAGGTGTGAAATTTTGCACACATAGTCTGATTTTAATTGTTTGTGCAAATTAGATAGCAAAGGAATGAAAAGACATGGTTAACCCTATTACACCAGGTGTCATTCATGTCGGGTTCTGCATTTTCACAAAAGCCGGCAATTGAATTAGCGGCTATTATACAATGTAGAAGTGTATGAACTACAAATATAAATATATATATATATGTGTCACAAATTCAATGACATTAATATATATATGAGGTTGTAAATTGCTGAAAAAAAAATGCGTGGGCTCCCGCCCTATTTTTCGCAACCAGACAGACAAAGCCAGTGAGTGGGGGCAGATAATAATAGCCCAGAGAGGACCATTATTTTGCCCCCCCCGGCTACTAACATCTCCCCCAGACACCCCAGGAAAGACAAATCTATAATTAGATTCGCCCTTTCTGGCACTTTGCCCGTCTATTCCCATTGCCCTGTAGCGGTGGCGAATGGGTTAATATGGGTTAAAGCCACCTTGCTATTGAAAGGTGACCTTAAGCCAGTTAATAATTGAGAGCTGTCAATTAGAAACTATCAATTATTAATCCTATGCATGAAATAAAAATAAAACACACACACTTTAATTAAAAATCATTTTAATGAAATAAAGACACATGTTTTTGACCATCTTTTATTTTACTGCAAAAACCATTTCCTGTAATAAAATAAAATAAAAAAGCAAAATTAATCTTACCTATCCCATGCACAGTCAGGTCCCACGTGTAATCCTCAGAAAGGGTTAATTTTTTACTGCAGGGACCGCAGCTAATGCTGCAGCCTCACAGTAAACCCCAAATGAAAGAGTTCCTCTCCTTGCCTGACAGGAGAGTAAAGGCTGGGTGTCACATAACGATACACCAGCGATCCCGACAACGAATGCACTTGTCAGATCGCTGGTGTATCGCTACATGATCGCTGCTGAGCTGCCAAACAGCAGCTCAGGCAGCGATCGGGACAGCGACACTGCGGGTAACATCGCTTAAGGGCCCGTCCACATAGCGATATCGCTACCGAGATCGCTGCTGAGTCACTATTTTTTGTGACGCAGCAGCGAGCTCACCAGCGATATCGCTGTGTGACATTCGCGAACGATCAACCCCCTGCCGGTATCGCTGATCGTCGCAGAAATTCAGACCTTTTTTTGATACGCTGGTTTTCCCTCTGACAGGCACGCATCGCTGCGTGTGACAGCGGGAGACCAGCGATCCGCTGTAACCAAGGTACACAGCGGGTTTCCAGCACCGCGCAGCGCTTGGAAACCCGCTGTGTACCTTGGATACCAGCTCCCTGCATCAGGGCGCTGGTAATCCAAGGTACACAGCGGGTTCTAGGCACAGCCCCCGCCTGGAAACCCGCATTGTTCCTTGGTTACCAGCGGAATCGCTGGTCTCCCCCCTGTCACACCAGCGATGTTGCCTTCAGCGGGAAACCAGCGATCAAAGGTCCTGACATTTCAGCGACGATCAGCGATACCCGGCAGGGGGGCTGATCGTCGCTGAATGTCACACACAACGATATCGCTGTGACTTGCTGCTGCGTCACAAAACTATAACTCAGCAGCGATCTCGGTAGCGATATCGCTATGTAGACGGGCCCTTAAGTGGAAAGCTTAATTGATTGCTTTCCACATTTTCACTTCAGGTCAGCCAGGACACAATCAGTGACGTCAGAGGGAACTGATTAACAAAAATAGGGGTCCCTTCGAAAAAAAAATGGCGTGGGTCCCCCCTATTTTTGTTAACCAGCCAGATGAAGCAGACCGCTGAGGCCTGGATTTTCAGCTGTTAAGGAGCCAAGATCCATGGACCTTGCCAGCCTGATAATACCAGCCACAGCAGTCTGTATATCTTGGCTGATTAAAAAATAGGGGATCCCCTCGAAAAAAATTGGCGTGGGGTCCCCCCCATTTTGTTAACCAGCCAGATGAAGAAAACCGCTGAGGCCTGGATTTTCAGGCTGTAAGGAGCCAAGATCCATGGACCTTGCCAGCCTGATAATACCAGGCCACAGCTCTGTATATCTTGCTGAATTAACAAAAATAGGGGATCCCCTCGAAAAAAAATTGGCGTGGGTCCCCCCTATTTTTGTTAACCAGCCAGATGAAGAAAACCGCTGAGCCTGGATTTTCAGGCTGTTAAGGAGCCAAGATCCATGGACCTTGCCAGCCTGATAATACCAGGCCACAGCAGTCTGTATAACTTGGTGATTAACAAAAATAGGGATCCCCTCGAAAAAAAATTGGCGTGGGGTCCCCCCTATTTTGTTAACCAGCCAATGAAGAAAACCGCTGAGGCCTGATTTTCAGGCGTTAAGGAGTCAAATCCATGGACCTTGCCACCTGATAATACCAGGCCACAGCAGTCTGCATATTTGGCTGATTAACAAAAATAGGGGATCCCCTCGAAAAAAATTGGCTGGGGTCCCCCCATTTTTTGTTAACCAGCCAGATGAAGCAGACCGCTGAGCCTGGATTTTCAGGCTGTTTAAGGAGCCAAGATCCATGGACCTTGCCAGCCTGATAATACCAGCCACAGCAGTCAGCATATCTTGGCTGATTAACAAAAATAGGGATCCCCTCGAAAAAAATTGGCGTGGGGTCCCCCCTATTTTTGTTAACCAGCCAGATGAAGCAAACCGCTGAGGCTGGTTTTTTCAGCTGGTAGATCCAATTATCCATGGACCTTGCAAGCCTATAATACCAGGCCACAGCAGTCTGTTAGCTTGGCTGGTTAACAAAAATAGGGGATCCCCTCGAAAAAAAAAACGGCGTGGGATCCCCCCTATTTTTGTTAACCAGCAAAAAAATGCAGACTGCTGCGGCCGGTATTAAAAGACTGCAAGGCCCATGGATTTTGCCCTCACGCCTGATAATACCAGGCTACAGCAGCCCCACATTTGGCGCAACAAAAGAATAGTCCAATTGTGGCACTTTACCCGGCCCTTCCCACTTGCCCTGTAGCGGTGGCAAGCGGGGTAATAAGGGTTATTGTCACCGTTGATTGCACGGTGACAATAAGCCCGGTTAATAATGGATAGGCGTCAATAAGACACCGATCCATTATTAATCCCAAAAATTATTAAATGTATAAAAAAAAGACACAGCAAGAAAAAAGTATTTTAATGAAATAAAAGAGACAACACAGTTTTCATTTCTTTTATTATAACTCATTCCTGCGACGCCATCGATCTCCTGTAAAAAAAAGAAAAAAAAAAAAACCAACAGTATACCACCTGCCCGACGCAGTCCATAACGATAGTCCCACGACGATCCAGCTCTGCTACATCGCAATGACAGGCAGAGCCTGTCATCAACGCAAGCACAGCTGATTACCTGCTCCCCGCGGTGACGTCATCGACTGACTGCTTAAACGGCCGCGATTACCCAGCAGTCACTGCAGTTATCGCGAAAACTGCATGTGACCCCGGGAAAGAAGAATGGCGGCCATGAAGCAGTCCAGGACGTGACCGCCGAGATCTCTCCGGAAGTGCCCTGATCCTGACAACCCACCGCGGACACTCACATGCAGTGACAAACCCGATTCCGGTATCCGTAAGACGAAAAATCGGAACTCGGAATCAATTCCGTACAGCTAATATCGGCCGATACCCAAATATTTGCAGTACGGAATCTCAACACTAATGCTCGCCAATCCAGGACCGACAGTGGTAAGGTCAAACGCCCCACAAAACACATCAAACCATCCCTTACCCCTCATTGCTGTCCCACAGATATAATCCTCTGCTTGTCATTCCCAAGTATTGAAAATCCTGTTGGGATACCCTGGCACTTACCTCTCCCATATAGAGTGGTCCAAGGGGGGGGAATTTGGGAGGAGTAATCTTGTGAGGGTAGATGTCGGAGGGAGTGTGTTCAGGTTCTACTACGAACCCGCAGATCTTCCTCCTCCCCAACACGTTGGCCCTATGCGGACATGTTCCCAAGAAGGCTGCAGAGATTTTTCCGCCTCAGCCCCATACGTCCTATTACCCGCCAGTCAGAGCCCCCCGGAGTCGAGTCTATCCACAATTTCCCGGGATGGGGCGAGACCCAGTAACATCCAGGAAATATTCAAGGGATTCTTAGGAAGCAGTTCCCTGCCAGGACTGGGTTCTTCTTCATGCGGAAGAAAACGAAACAGGCCATCATAGATTACAGGGGCCTTAACGCCATAATCTTAAAATAAATACCCTCTGGGCCCGATATTGAACTCTTCGATAGTTTGGGGAGCAGGTTTTTTACTAAGCTTGATCGGGGCGGGTGCAACAACCTTATTTGCACAGTAGGGGATAATGGAAGACTGCTTTTAACACAATTAAATCCGGTGATCCCTTTTTTGGCCTGTAAACCCCTGCCGTCTTCCAAACTTATGACGAACTTCCGAGATATCTCACCATCCGGTCGTATCTATCTGGATTAACCATCTACTCCCAATTATAACTCCCACCGAGAGATGTTTAAATTTCTTCGACTTCCTACCGGCAAACTCCCCTATCCAAGTTGGGAAAGTTGTTTAAGCAGGATCCTTTTCCTTTTCTGGGCAATCTTCTTCCGCCCGGACCGCCAAGGTACAGGTGGTGAGGATTGGCAGGAGCCCCTCCCCCAAACCTGCAGCCTTTAATGGGGTTATTAATATTACACCAATATTCCCCACTTCTCAAACTTTGGAGCTCCCTTGGTTGCCCTCACCAAGAAGGGAGCAAACCCCAAATTGTGGTCGGAGGGGTCCCAAGGCCCCGCCATCAAGCACACTTTCTACGCTCCCATTTTACATCGCCCCAAGTTAATAAATCACTTATTATTAGGGAGTCTTCCTTCATGCTGGAGCATCCTCTTCCAATGGAGCTCAAGGTCGGAAGCATTCTTGCTTTTTCTTTTAAAAGACGTTCTCAACCGCGAGAAGAATTATTCCATTAGGGGGCAAAAAATTGCTAGCCATGAAGTTGGCCTTTTCGGAAAGGAGAACCCCTGGAGGGGCTTGTTTTCCCTTACAAGGTTACACCGACCAAAAAAATTTGCTGTACTTACGAACCCCCAGTGGCTAAATTCTCCCAGGCAAAGGTCCCTTTCTTCTTCTTCAGTACCATTTCACCCCTTTTCTCTCCAGGTAAAGAACAACAGTAACCGATGCATCCCGCTCCTATGTCTCTAGAGAGGAGCCTCGGCTTTAATTGTCCCTTCGAAGCCTGAAACATGCCCCGGCTCGCACAACTATCCCCCGGGCAAGACTTTTGACCACCAATTTGCAACCGGAGGTTCTCTCTTTGCCACTCTCCCCGGGTGGGTGGACATTTTGGGACCAAGAGGACATCTGAGCTCCGGCAAAGTACTGGGGGCTGCATATGGCCCAACTCGGAGAGTATATTTTGGCATGTGTCGCTTGCAACAAAAACGGTCTCCTCGCAATGGCCTGCTGGCAACTTTACCCCCCGCCAGGACTACAGGCCATGGGAAATGGTCGGATGGACTTTATGGGGGTTAACCCAAGTCTCACCTGCACCGTAATGTTGGGGCGTGCATTAAGCATTTTTTCCCTTTCAGGTACCTGACAAAATTGCAGTGGACAGGGGACCAGTTCGTGTCCCCTTCTGGAAGAGCTTTGTCGCCTATCACAAATTGAGCGAATCTCTCTTCCTTAACTATCCCAGCAATTTGGAATGGTAAAAGGCCAAGCAGACCCGGCACAAACCTTGACATTTTGTTTTGGCCAGGCAGAATACTGGCCATCCTAAACCCCAGGGGGGTGATTTGCCAAACAATCTTGTAGCCGATTCTACTAACAGAACCCATTCCTCCTTAACTAGGCCAGGATCCGTGGTCCCTGTGTCCATGCCCAGTCATTACTGACTCTATGGTGGCAGCGGGCGGGGAAGCAGTCACATTTGGGACCCCACACAGGATGCCATCCGGGCCTCCAAAAGAGAATGAGGGTCCCGCTATGAATATCGGCCCCCTCCGCCTTTGCTCCTGGCAACTTATGGGCCTCCACCCTTAACAAGACTGTGAGTTATTTCCCCAAATTTGCATCTCACTAATAAGCCCCTAAAAAGGTCCTGAACGGGTCAACCCTTTTTTTTAATTGTCGGGCCCTTCCTCCACCCTAGAATCACCACCATTTCTTTTGGTTCCTTCCTAAAACCCTTTCACATGTCCCGTTTTTTCGAGTCACCCCGGACAGGGGTTCACCAGGGAGATTATGGGGTGAAAACTATGGGGGGGTCAAGGGGGAATGGGGCAAAAAGAACTACGGGGGAAATTGGAAGGCAGGGCCCAAAGGGGACAGACCGGGAACCAATGAGCAAATTTGCCCCATTCATTGCAGCTTTAAGCATAGTGAGGCCCAAAGGGAGGGGGGCAATGTTCCCCTTGAGTCCCACCACTCATGGGGGGGAACTCAACCATGTCGTCTGCGGTCTCCCCATTCAACTTAGGGCAGAATCCTGCTCACAGAACTCGCCCACTTCTTGCTCAACAATGCTATGCTTTAAATAAAGCTGCCCCCCCGGGTTCAGCACAGCAACCACATTAGCCGCGGCGGGCAGTTTCCCGGGGACTAAGTCCTTTTTTCTTCATCTACATTCTGTGAGAAGTTTTGCCTTTGGTGTGGGAGGTCACATCTCGGGGTCCCAAGCAGTTGTTTGGGGCCCATCAAAACCCAACTGAAAAAAAGGCCCGGGCCCAAAAAACCTGTGTGTGAGCGTGGGATAAGCTACCATTCTGTGTATGCCGTGATTTGGGGCCCGGGAATTGCGCACTGTCGATGTGTTGGGTCACCAACTTCCCATCAGGCAGGTTTTTTCTCGGCTTTTCCAGCCCTATCCGGCCCACTGTGCGCTTTCACAGGTTTACAAGCACAGTCAAACCACATGCCTGGCACACATCTTTTGTTTTCCGACGCGGGGCAGGAGCCATTGCTCTTGCTTTTTTTCCCCAAAACCTGGTTTTTGCCATTTAGCGTATTTTTTCTACCACTCGCGCCTACAGCTTTTTCCCTACATGTAACAGGGGAAAAGCATTTTATTATTTTTTTTTGCTGCGCTCGTAAAACAACAGAGTTTGCCAGTTCATACCGTTTTACACTAAACCCTATTTTTGCTGTTTAAACCCCAACTTTTCCACCATTTCAAACCATAGGTTCCATCCTGCACGGAAAACCCCCGGGGGGCGAAAACACCTTTTTATTATTACATATATTTCATTTGGTGCG
>JARQOD010000005.1:324073718-324152424 GCA_033576555.1 Oophaga sylvatica | reverse complement strand
TTTTTCCTTCCACATTGCTTTAGTTCCTGTGAAGCACCTGAAGGGTTAATAATCTTCTTGAATGTAGTTTTGAGCAGCATCAAGACAGCAGGAGTTTGAGGCTCCTGATTCATTAAGAGGTGCACATCTCTTATTGAATCAGGAGCATGTGACAAGGGAATGCACCTGCTTGTGTGTCTCACCACAAATCTTACTCCAAATCTTGCCAGAGTAAGAGTTCTGGTAAGGTGCACAAGATTTGTGTCATTGTCAAAGCCACTTCTTGTCATTAATTTAACAAGTAGCAGTTGCCTTGCCAACCACAACTTCACTCCCTTTGTCGTGGTTTGGCAAAAACAGCTTGAAAACAGTAACAGTCGCAAAATTTAGCAGAGCCTCAAGTTATGCCAAAATTTGACAACTTCTCAAAGCTTTAATGAATAGGGTCCTTAAATCTCTACACTGATGTAATTTGGCCACATATGAAAAAAGAAAAAGGCAGAACTGCTGGCACTGCTGCCATCACACCTATGTAACAAATGAATTAGGAAGCACACTTTTGACAAAGCTTTCTGACTGTGAGCTCGCTACCCATAAAGACACATCTACCCATGAAGACAAGAAGAAATGAATAAGGGCTGCATTCACCACTTGTATGTGAAAAAGCGGCAATTTATTACTGTCCTCACAGGAAAGGAGACATGAGGAGGGAACAAAGATATAGTTATTTTGTGTTATTTACTCTTCTTTCGGCTATGAAGGCAGAAGAGTAGTTAATGCGAAACAGCTGTCTCTTGCTTTTCTCCTCATGTCTCCTCTCCTCTTGTGACAATCGTAATTTGGTCACATATGTTGTCTCTTTTCACTCTTATACTAAAAACTGGATGTGGTATGCACTATGATCTGTTTTTCCAAAGCAACAAAAGCTGATTCTTCTGCTGCAATAAGTCTGGGGCTAAATGACAAGATGTGTTGTACGACAGCAATTCTTTGAAATTTTTCAGGAAAAAACATTGGTGCAACTTGTCTGCAACTGTCGCACAGCCATTTCAGAGATCAGATTTTGCTGTAAATCAAAGAGCCAAGTTGCAAATAAGGTGCACACAATCCGACACATGTGGAAACATTTGAAATTCTATGTTGTAGTCATAGTATATTTCAGGTCATGACACAACACCATAGGCAGTCATTCCATTCAATGTTGGGATGTGCCACTACAATTTCAGAGCCAAGTGACACATGTTGCCTTGTAGGCCTTAGCTTAAGTACAACAGGCAACAATACAAAATACTGACAGGTGAACCAAATGATTTTTTTAATCTGTACAAAGGCATCAGCCAATGTATTTTGCTATATTAGACAACAAGCGAACATTTAGTTCTCGAGTTTGATGTTTAGGATGCAAGAAACAATGTAAGTATTTGGGAAACTTTGACAATGGTCAAATTGTGATGAAATGGCCAAGGGATTAGGGAGGGACAACTCCAAAATTATTGGTCTTGTGTGGTGTTCCCAGCATGCAGTAGTTTATACCCATCAAAAGTGGTAAAAAAGAAAGGATAACTGGTAAACTAGGGGTAGGATCATAAGCAGCTAGGGATCATTAATGCACACAGAGAATGTAGACTGGTCCATTATAATTTCATTTAGCATCCTTAAAATGTTAAATGCAAAGTTTAGAGGTTTTATAAGTAAGTGAGAAGAGTTGCTGGAGATGCAAGCAGTTCTGGCACTTGCCTTGGATGCAGTTAGATAGTCATGTAGAGAGATGTGTAAGATTAGAGACTTCTGCATTTGTTTCTTGAAAATTTAGAAGCAGAGTTTTTTTTTTTTTAATTTGGCTGTTGTATTGATATTCATACCCTAGCAGTGTGAGGATCAGAAACGAGAAAAAGGCTCTATCCTGTGCTCACTACAGATCTCCACCACTGCTAAACTTTGTGTGTAATGTGCATTGCATATTCAGGCGTTCTTAATCTGTATGTTTTTATTTTATGTGCGTACATTACAGACCAAAAGTTTGGACACACCTTCTCATTCAAAGATTTTTCTGTATTTTCATGACTATGAAAATTGTAGAATCACACTGAAGGCATCAAAACTATGAATTAACACATGTGGGATTATACATTACACTTTACAAAAAAGTGGGAAACAACTGAAAATATGTCTTATATTCTAGGTTCTTCAAAGTAGCCACCTTTTGCTTTGATTACTGCTTTGCATGCAGAAAAGATGAACGGATGGACTTTACATGCCTAGTTCCCACCATGAAGCATGGAGGAGGTGGTGTGATGGTGTGGGGGTGCTTTGCTGGTGACACTGTTGGGGATTTATTCAAAATTGAAGCGGTGAGCGGTCCAGCTCACCCCAAACCATCTCGATTGGGTTCAGGTCTGGTGACTGTGGAGGCCAGGTCATCTGGCGTAGCACCCCAACACTCTTCTTCTTGGTAAAATAGCCCTTACACAGTCTGGAGGTGTGTTTCGGGTCATTGTCCTGCTGAAAAATAAATGATGGTCCAACTAAACGCAAACTTGATGGATTAGCATGCTGCTGCAAGATGCTGTGGTAGCCATGCTGGTTCAGTATGCCTTCAATTTTGAATAAATCACCAACAGTGTCACCAGAAAAGCACCCCACACCATCACATCTCCTCCTCCATGCTTCACAGTGGGAACCAGGCATGTAGAGTCCATCCGTTCACCTTTTCTGCGTGCAAAGCAGTAATCAAAGCAAAAGGTGGTAACTTTGAAGAACCTAGAATATAAAACATATTTTCAGTTGTTTCACACTTTTTGTAAAGTGTAATGTATAATTCCACTTGTGTTAATTCATAGTTTTGATGCCTTCAGTGTGATTCTACAATTTTCACAGTCATGAAAATACAGAAAAATCTTTGAATGAGAAGGTGTGTCCAAACTTTTGGTCTGTACTGTATATACAGCTGTAGCAAAAAATTTGGAGACTGATACAAATTTTGGCTTTCACGACGTTTGCTCCTTCGATGTTTTTAGATATTTTAGTTAGATGTTTCTATGGTGCTGAAGTACAATTATAATCTTTTCATAAGTTTTTAAACTTTTATTGACAAATCCATTAAGTCTATGCAAACCCTTAATATTTATAGTGTTGACTCTTTTTTAAGACTTTATTCCTGCCTGATGGCAACTCATTCTTGTCTAATCAGTGCATGCAGATTATCACAATTTCTGTGTTTTATTTTTTTTGTCCAATCACTTTTTAAGGATTGACGACACGTTCTCAATGGGTTGAGACCTCTGGATATTCCTTGCAATTGACCCAAAATTTGAATGTTTTGTTCATAAAGCCACTGAGGTATCACTTTTGCAAACTTTGTGAACACAAAAATTTGTGTCAGTCTGAAAACTTTTGCTCACAACTGTACGTTAACTTCTAGGTTGTATATGTGTGTATGTGGGCAGGCACTTAATATTTACTTGGGTAAATAAATGCATAGTTATAGCTCTAATAGGGATGACAGGTAATATGCTTTATGAATCGATTTTAATATATTTCTAATTTGCAGCACATTCATTGCTTTCTCAGAAGGTATAAGAAGTGTTGTTTAAAAAAGACAAGTTTAACTTTGTAGATTTATATCTAAACTCTCCGGGAATTTTATTATTTTTTTCCATTTTCAAAGAGCTTCTGAAAGTCATTCAGCTAGGAATTGTCCTGACCCTAAGGTCAAAATAATGCAATAGAAGAGCTTGTTCACATCACAGAACAGCATGGCAGGTTTCTGACAGTTAACTTTATCTCATCCAGCTTTATTTGTCTGTGAATCCATGGCATCCCACTAAAAGCATTAAGTACTGGCTGCCATTTCAGACTTTTAAAACATCTTGCAGTCTGCCAGCTTTATTGAGGCTAATTCATTATTAAGGCTGTTGTCTCACACTGGTCACATAACTCATTATTTAACTTTGATGTGCGGTTGCCAACATTTCGTCTCTGTATTATAACCAGTTCTCTGATATGAAATGATTGTGTGAAAGGTAAGCTATAAAATACACTGTAAATTAAAAATGCAGGAGCTCAAGTTCTTGCTTGTCCTAAGAAAAGTAATAAATAATTTACCATAACAAAGGCGCCTAATGTTTCAAGTGAGCTATATTATAAGATCATTTCTGATGTCTACCACCACTTGATGACTCTGAACTCTGCTCATAGTAAGGCTAAGTCATTTAAAGTATTTAACATTTAGGAAAGTTTGCTGCAGTTATACATCTGATTAGAAAAATATAGTAGTAATAAAGAACTCCCTTGTGTAGATAACTAGGGTTTAAATCCATGTTATCGCAACCTGATCTTAATGTTAATGTCCCTTCTAATTTAATTTAATGTTATCAAAATGTGATCATGCTCACTTATTACAATGCCCTGGACTCTCTCACACACAGCAGAAAATTGCAATGTATGATTAATTATCTTCACTACAATTTGCAGAAAAGCTAATTATACTTTTTATCATTGGCTGCATGAAACCTTTGTTAATCAACAGTGAGAAAACTATATAACTGGAATCTTTATTACAGCATAATGTCTCCTATTGCTTTATTTAATTAAACTGTATCTTAATGCTGATGACTATCTATTTACATCTAAATATATCTATATATCTTTAGAAAAAAAAGAAAAAGTGAAAAAGCAGCACAAAAAAATCATCAGGTGCAAAAGCCTTCCAGGCATATACCAAATCCTCCAAATAGCTCTTCAAAGAGGAAAGCAGCACACCACAGTAAGGTCAAATTAAGTGCAGTTTAATTTCCCATCTGGCGACATTTCTGTCCCAAAGATGTGGTCCTTTCTCAAGCAGAGAGGTTCAAAGTTCTCCTTATATCTCCTTATGTTGTCTAGCAGGGTGAAAAACCAGTACTCTTTTTTGGACAAGATAAATATAGCACGAGGATCACAGAAAAAGCGGCAGTACATAAAGCCTGCCATATGTGCCAATGTTTCTGTAGTCAACAATTCCCTCTTTCCACCATGATGACTACTCTCCATCTCTTCCTACTCCTCCTCTTCCTCCTCATTCCCCTACTCACCCCATCCACGTAGGAGATGGCCCAAATCTTTTATGGATATTAACCTCTTTATCTCTTGTTCCTTCTCTTCTTCCTCAGCTTCCACTTCCTCATTGTTATCCAATCTGCTCTGAACAATTGAGATGATGCTGGGCTGCATAGTATCTCCCTGTCTCATGTCTTCCTCCATCCCCATCTAGTCAATATGCAAAGCTTTATTTTTAATTGTCAGCAGCGAATGTTTAAATGGGAACAGAAGTGTGATCCTTGTGCTGATGTTGGTATTATTTCCCATTCACCATCTTTATGGAGTCCTCAAAGTCTTGGAGAATTGCACAAATGTCAAACATCCATGCCCCACTCTTAAGCTGTTATGTGTGGAGACTGATCATAATTTCGATGGGTGAGTTGAAGCTGGTATTCCCCAACTGGCCTCTGTTGCCTACAAAGCCATGTCAGCATGTGCAGTGTGGTGTTCCAGTGCGTGGTCAAGTCACACACCAGTCGGTGTGTTGGTACTTGCATGCACTGCTGTAGCTTTGCCAGAGAGGTGGCAGCTGCTGCAAAGCAGTATCAAATGCCTTTGCAAAGTCTAGATAAATCTAATCAGCTTCATTTCTAGAATGTTCAGAAAATGATTGCCAAACATAAATTCAGCACGAATAGGGTACATTCGGATTCGTGATTGGTAACACAAGCATTTTTCTTAAAATCGGAAAAAGTCAGTAACATTTGTTAAAAGTGCAGGAAAATAATTGTGTTCCTACTAAAGTATTTTAAAGTAGATGATAGATAGATAGAAAAATAGAATAAAAGCTGGCAATTCATGTGCCTCATACATTATAATCACACCATGACAGGTTAGAATTGAATAGATAGAATAGGTCTATACAAATAGAATACGTAGCTGTATAGATTTCAGTGACACACACATGTATATAAGTATTTATATTACATACATAGATACAGTGTCTTACGAAAGTATTCAAGGTAGCTAGAAAGAATACAAAGCGCACATAGGGTCTTATCTGAGATTAAATAAATTTTAGTGAGAGATAATCAAATTCACTCACCTATTATGGTTGTGTGAGACACAACCACTGCACTTAGCATTGGTGGATGCTGCAAGCTCCGATGTGATGATCCTTTGCTAGGTGAAGAGAGTGGGGCATCAGACTGCACTGCTCACCTGTCAGGATAATGTACCAGAGAAGTCCAAGCGGATGTAATAGAGAATAGACTTTATTTCTTTCTACAAAACTGATAGAGACATACCCCAAGCGACTTGCAGCTGTAATTTCAGCAAAAGGTGGAGCAACAAAGTATTTAGCTAAAGGGGCCGAATAATATTGCACGCCCCACATTTCAGTTTTTGTATTTCCACAAAAATTTAAAATAACCTATAAATTTCATGCAACTTCACAATTGTGTCCCACTTGTTGATTCTTCACCAAAAATTTACATTTGGTATCTTTATGTTTCAAGCATGATATGTGGGAAAAGGTTGAAAAGTTCCAGTGAGCCGAATACTTTTTCAAGGCACTGTAGAAGAAAAGCCGGCAAATCATCTACCGCTTAGTGTAAAATCACTGCAAGAGCCAACAGGATAGAAGAGATGGATTACATACAGTAAATACACAAATAATACAGATGTATGTGATAAAATCAATTAGTACAGTGTGTGTGCAGCTTAATGTACATGTATTTAATGAATTAAAATCTTATTTTTGTGAAAAAAATGGCATAGGCCCCCACGCAATTTTCTTAACCAGCAGAGGGAAAGCTAACAGCTAGGGGTTAATACCCATGGAGCTTCCCAGGTTATTAATATCAGCTCACAGCTGTATACTTAGCCTTTACTGGCTATCAAAATGGAGGACCCTAAAAAATGGACATAGGGCCCCCCTATAATTTATAACCACCAAAGGCAAATCAGACAGTTGAGGGCTGATAATAAATAGCCTAGGAAGGGGCAATGGATACAGCTCAGCCAGGCTAAAAACATCAGCTCTCAGCCACCACAGAAAAGGCGCATCTCTAAGATGTGCCAATTCTGGCACTTAGTCTCGCTCTTCCCACTTGCCTTGTAGGGTGGCAAGTGGGGTGATAGTTGGGGTGGGTTGATGTCACCTTTGTATTGTCAGGTGACACCAAGCCCTGAGGTTAGTAATGAAGAGGTGTCAATAAGATGCCCCATTACTAACCCCATAGTCATATTGTGTAAAAACAGACACCCATAAAAAAGTCCTTTAATTGAAAGAATGACACAGACTCCTTTAACAATCTTAATTAAACCATGCTTATGACCTTGCCCATTTGCCCAATGCCCTCATCATCTGCAAAAGAGGTGAATTAGCAAACAACAATATTCCTCACTTTTCTGCAGAGATTCTTTTAATATATTTGTCCCACGATGGGTCTAGCTATGATACATCAAGATGGCAGTCTGCATGGTTGCATAATGTGACATCCTATCATCCAGCAGAGAAACTGAGCACCGTGTGCTTAGTGTCTCCCTGTGAATTCCTTTTACCTACCTGAGGGCACCACGAGCGTGAGAAAGTTCTCCTGCTCGAGGTGCCTTCTGACTGGTCCTGCGAGTTTCCACCACGCGAGTGCCTACATCACATAGCAAAGAATAGATCTAATCTAGGCAAATCTAATAGATATGCCTTTTCTGGGTGGCTGCAAGCTTCTATTTTTAGGCTGGGGGGCCAATATCCATGGCCCCTTTCCAGACTGAGAATACCAGCCCCAGCTGTCTGCTTTATCAAGGCTAGTTGTCAAAAATGGGAGGACCCTACGCTATTGTTTTAGATTATTTATTTAAATAATAAAAAAAACAGCATGGGGACTCCTCTTCTTGATAACCATCCTTGCTGAAGCTGACAGCTGAGGGTTGTAGCCCCCAGCTGTGAGTTTTGCCTGGTTATCGAAAATACAGGGAAACCCACGCAGTTTTTTTTAATTATTTATTTACAATGCAGGAGCAGCTGATGAATACTCCCATCCACCGCTCCTGATCTCACTGTTATTAGCGCGAGCAGGTGTCAGCTGCTGGGAGCTGCAGTCCTATCAGCTAACATTAGTGATCGGAGGTAACCTTGATGACGTCTCCACTAGTCATTGATGCTGCACTTGCAGCAGCTCAGTCACCAGTGGTTCTCAGCCTTGTTTATCGCATCTTGGCCCCGTCCAGGTTGAAAACTAATAATCCCACAAATATGGATTACGGCATGGGAAAGAACGACCGACAGGTGAGGGATATTGTTGTTTTTATTTTATTTTATTACAGGAGAACGAGGTCTTCGGTGGAATAAGTCATTAGGTGAGTATGATTGTGTTTGTTATTTCTAATAAAGTGGAAAACTGTGTTTAGTCTTATTTCTAATAAAGGACTTTATTCTAACTGTATTTACCATTTAACTATAGGATTAGTAATGGATTGATGTCTTTTAGACGTCTCTCCATTACTAATCCATGGACTTGATGTCACCTGACAATGCTAAGGTGACATCAACCCCATAAATATGAACCCCACTTGCCACCGCTACAGAGCCAGTGGGAAGAGTCAAGCAAAGTGCCAGAATTGGCGCATCTAATAGATGTGCCTTTGCTGGGTGGCTGCAGGCTGCTATTTTTAGGCTGTGGGGCCAATATCCATGGCATCTTTCAAGCCTGAGAATACTAGCCCCCAGCTGTCTGCTTTAGCAAGGCTGGTTGTCAAAAATAG
The DNA here is from genome assembly GCA_033576555.1 of Oophaga sylvatica. NCBI lineage: Eukaryota > Metazoa > Chordata > Amphibia > Anura > Dendrobatidae > Oophaga > Oophaga sylvatica. Next base: position 324,143,661 of record JARQOD010000005.1, on the reverse strand, counting down.
GGGGGGAACTCATGCCGTTTTTTAAATTATTTATTTAAATAATTAAAAAATAAGGCATAGTGACCCCTCTATTCTTGAAAACCTGCTTTGCTGAAGCTGGCAGCTGAGGATTGCAGCCCCCAGCTGTGAGTTTTGCCTGGCTAAATATAAAAAACACAGGGGAACCCACGCCTTTTTTTTTAAAATTATTTATTTACAGCACAGGAGCCCCTGATGAATACTCTCATCCACTGCTCCTGCTCTCACTGTTATTATCGCCAGCAGGTGTCAGCTGATGGGAGCTGTAGTCCCATCAGCTGACAACAGTGAAGAGAGGTAAATTTTGTTTCGCCGATCACAGCTGAGTGCTCACGCTGTCTTTTAACATCGTGGAAACTGCGGCTCCCTGACTGGCCGGGATGATTTCACCGCCGATAAGAAGCGCTACGCTGTCACACAGAATGGGAAACATCGGCTTTTGTGCTGTGTATGTTCGGCTATATTCGGCTATTAAATCAGCGAATATTGCAAATTCGGGGATCGTGAGACGAACCAAACATTGACATATTCGCTCATTTCTATTCATTACCAACATCCAGATTTGCACTTACCTACTCATAGAAACCCAGCATGTTAGTTAAACAAACTTATTTTCATGAATCTGTGCTTGTTGTCAGTTATATTATAATCTGCAATATATTTCTGCAGGTCATTTCTTATAATGCCTGAAAAACTTTTGCAAACCACTGATGTCAGGCTTACCAGAAGGTAGTTTCCTGGATCCATCTTCTTAAATATTTGTCAATGTTTGAATTCCTCAGACGTAGATGTACTTCTTTTTGTGTTAAACTAGTTATATCAGGTGGTGAATTTTGATTTTTGCCTTGTTGAATGATCCCTGTAACAGACAGTTCATTGGTGAACAAGGATGAAAAGTGCCTGTTTAATATCTCAGCCTTTCTTTATGCTCTGTAATTATCTTGTTATTGTCATCTTTTAAGGGGCCGTTACCATCTGTTTTTTACTTTTTGGCATTTATGTATTTGTAAAAAAATTGGAGATTTATGTTGATGTTGTTGGTGATTTGTTTCTCTGTAGATAACTGTCCTTGCTTGATTTCTTTTTTACATTTCTTATTAACTCTATATACTCCTGAAATGCTATTTCAGTATTCTACTGTAGGCTTCAAGATTTTGAATGCCATTTATTTTTGTCTTATTAAACTTTCTACTGTCTTATTTATCCTAATGATTTGTTTTTATTTATTGACATTTTATTACCAGAGCGTATGCGTTTTCTGCAGGATTCTAGAAGTATTTCCTTAAAAATGCCCCATTTATATTTGGTATCTCCAGTTACCATGACGTGGTCCCAGTCTATGTGATTAAGCTCTTCCTTTAATTTGTTGAATGGAGATTTCTTAACATTTCAGGCTTTGGCATTTCCTCTTTTAAATGTTTGATTGAAAATCAAATACAGTAATCCTCTTTGGGATTCTCCTTGCACTGGAGGCTGGGGGACTGCCTCCACCTTCTTCCTGGAGGACGATTACCAAGTGTCTGGGCTGTAAGTGACCCGGCTTTAAGTAGTTCCGGAGCCCCCGACAAGTAGAAATGGGTGACAGCCTGTGTCACCAGAACCATCGCTTGCTCCCACATAAGAGGTGGGGAACCCCCAGGACAGTACAATCTCTGGTGGTATTAGTCCAGTCTTGAGCCACCTCAAAGAGCCTCTCCCAGTCCCATTCATGTTTCAAAAAGGGTTCATCCTGCTTTCTTCTTTCTCGAATCTCACCAACCACATATGAGCCATGATGACCCTATATTTTGAGGAACTTGACCTTGTTTACAACCATCAAATCTTGCAGCCTTTGAGGAAAGTGTTCCGTCTCTACTGCCCGCTGGTTGAATGGTATGTTATGATGGTTCCCAAACTCTCCTATGGAGCCCATCTCCACTGCCAGTCGCACATAACGACCTCCCTTTGGGATGTCAACTGTTTTAATCTTGCGGCTAGCGGACCCTATAGCATTTCACCATCCCAGGTCCTGGCTCGCCTCCTATCTTCTGACTAGCCTAGGTCCCGCAGTCCATTCTCTAGTTTCTGGATTCTGGCTTTCCTATATGCAATTCGCAAGAACCCCAGTGGTGAAGACTGTGGCCTGGGTTCGTGCCTTGGTAGTTAAGGGAAAAGTTGCCGGTTCTGGACCACAGGCTACTGCCACCTTCACGGTTGCTATCTTGGTAGTCTCGCAGGATTCTGTCATCTTATGGATCAGTAATTGAATGCTGAAAAAATTCTAAAGCTTTTTTGGAGAGTTACATATCACAGAATTGTAACAGAAAGCAGGTAACACTTTATAGATGAGTAACTGAATCCAGATAAATTTTGAACTTTTTTTTAGTTTTACATACCACAATAATGTTCCCTATAGCTCAGAATACTCTATGGATGAGTAATTGAATACTGAAAGATTTTTAAATGCTTTATTGGAGTGTTATATACCACTGAATTGTAACCCAAAGCATATAATACTCTATTGATGAGAGTTTTCAACACTTTTTTGGAGTCTTAAATGCAACCAAAATGTAACACAGAGCATTTCATAATCTAGGGATGAGTAATTGCATACAAGAAAAAATTCCATTGCTTTTTTGGAGTCTTTAATAACTCCTGTCAAGACTCTAGACAGGATGGTTCCCCTTCCATCCTGGTCAGGTCAGGTTAATTCTAGTTCGCTTCTCTTTGGTTCTGGGGCTGCTATTTAATGTTGGCAGTTCCTGGATTTGATACTTCCGTATACTCGGTTTGTGGTTGCTGACCCAGATTACTCGACCGTATTGTGCCTCTGTGCGTGTGTGCTTTGCTGTGTATGACCAGGTTTGTCCCCTGACTTTTGCCTCTGTATTTTGCTTTGTACTGCCCTGTCTTTCCTGGTTATTTGACCATTGGCTCATCTCCGGTTACTCTGTCTTATCCTTAGGTACCACGCTCTCATCTGCTTTTTGACCCTCGGCTATCCTTTGACTATGTTAACTTTCTGTGCCCTGTTCTCAGCTGCCTTCGATGTCCTCATGAGCCGTGACTCCACTCCCTGGTCATGTGACTGCTTAGTTCCAGGTCCTGTGCTCACTTCTTATTCTCAGGTCCTTGCACACTGCGACCCTTGTTCCTTTACTCCCTGCACTCATTCACGTTTCCCCTGATAAGCCCCCCTAGGCTGCGCCAGTGACACCACCAATGTCATCACAACTCCAAAATGTAACAGTAATAGTTTATGGATGACTAATTTAATACAGACAAATGTTTCAACACTTTTTTGAAGTCTGATATACTACAGAAATGACACACAAAGCACCAACTATATGGATGACCAATTGAATACAGACAAAGTTTTCATTGTTTTTCTGGAGTCTTACATATCACCAAAATGTCACAGAAAGCACTATACACTATATGGATAACTAATTAAATACAGCCAAATTTTTGAACACTTTTTAGAGTCTTATATACCACCAAAATGTAACAGGAAGCATTTAATGCAGTATAGATGACTAATTGAATCCAGACAAATTTTCAACTCTTTTTTGGAGTATTATATACTTCTAAAATGTCACAGAAAGCACCTAATACTATATGTATAACTAATTGAATACAGTCAAATTTTTTAAAACTATTTTATAGTCTTGTTCCAATGAAATGTCACAGAAAGCAACAAATACTATTTGGATGACTAATTGAATCCATACAAATTTTTAAACACTTTAAGGACTATTATATACTACTGAAATTTAATGGAAACGGCTGTTGTCCTCCTTCACTTCCCCGCTCCACCTGCATGTTAAATGATTGTCACGCCACATGGAATAAAAGACATCAACCTGTTTTAAGAAGCAATGGTGAATACTGTTTCTTTTTTCAATACTTAACACACATGGTCTTCAACACATTTTCATGCACCACCTAGCTCATCATTATGTGGTATGCTTCACATTAAGGACTGATTCTGACTGCAGTCAACAGTTTTGTGCCATTTTTTCCACTTTTTGCTATTTAACAGAAAGCACCCAATACTGTATGACTGACTAATTGGGTCCAGTCCAATTTTTCAATGCTTTTTTGGAGTCTTATATACCACTGAAATATCACTAAAAGCACCTAATTGTTGTGAATGGGTTTGAGATGAGTTCTGAGCAGAGACTCCCTCTGGTGGTTACAAGCGGTACTGGTCTGTTCAGTGAAGATTGTGAGGACTGGGAATCAGGTGTTACTGACTGGTCTTATATAAGGGAGTCACCTTCCCATCAGGGTTGCCGGTGATCAATTGTTCTGGTCTGAACCCTTCATTCCTGTTTCCCTTGTAGCCTGCTGTGTCGTGTCTGCATCTCCTGCTAACAGATAAGACATTTTCTTCTTTTTGTTTTTGTACTATATTTTTGCATTTTGTCCTGCACTTCTGTGGGGGCCTTCTGGGTCCCCTCCGGGGCTTTTGCCCTCTCAGTTTAGTTCAGCCACTGATGTTTGTACTTTTGCTTTTTCCAGTTTTTTCAGTGGCTGCTGTTTTGATTTTGTTACACCAGAGAACTAATTTAGGTGGTAGAGGTCGTGTGATCTCAGGTGATTTTGAAATTAGTAGAGTTGGTGCTTTTCAGGGTTTCTGGGATTGCAGTAAGTACCCTTCCTATCCTTTTCTATTTAGTTAGTTTGGGCCCCAGCGTTTGCTCATACTATTTTCTTTCTGTGTCAGTATTTCTTCTTGTCTAACCGCCATTACTTGTTTGGGGGCTTTCTATTATCTTTGGGGTTCTGCTCCGGGGCAGATAGCTTTCCTATTTCTATCTTTAGGTGTAGTTAGTTTCTCAGGCTGTGACGAGGCGTCTAGGACCAACGTAGGAACGCTCCACGGCTGCCTCTAGTTGTGGTGGTTAGTCAGGGTACTGCAATCTCATAGATTCCAACTGCTCTGGTGTATTGCGTTTTTTACCTGCACTCCTCAGCTACCGAAACATAACAGTATCACCGGCCTAAAAATTGAAAATTGTATGGTACTCACAGAAGGGAAAAAATATTGTGAAAGAAAAAAGGTTGTCAGAGTTGTCAGAGATATTTTTCTGTTTGTTGCATTTTTTTTCCCCTCTGTATCTCTGGGTGCTGGGGAGGATCTTTTCTCTCAATGGAGTTTGCACGGTTGTCTGGCCATGTGGATCAGCTTGCCACTGAGGTTCAGAGTATTGCTGCATATCTTGCTAGGTTGCCTGTTGTGGATCCTAGGATCCCCATGCCAGATTTGTTTTTGGGGGATCGAGCTAAGTTTCAGAATTTCAAAAATAATTGTAAATTGTTTTTTGCCTTAAAATCTAAGTCCTCAGGGAATGCAGCGCAGCAGGTTCAAATTATCATCTCTCTCCTGCACGGCGATCCTCAGGATTGGGCTTTTTCCCTGACACCTGGGGATCCTGTTTTGTGTGATGTTGATGCATTTTTTCAGGCTTTGGGGTTATTGTACGATGAGCCTAATGTCACTGATCAAGCTGAAAAAGCCTTGTTGGCATTAAATCAGGGGCCTTATGACGCTGAGTTATACTGTCAGAGATTCCGTAGGTGGGCAGTCCTGACCAAATGGAATGACGACGCTTTGGCAGCCCTTTTCCGGAAGGGTCTGTCAGATAATGTAAAGGATGTTATGGTGGGATTCCCTGTCCCCTCTGGTCTCAATGATTCTATGTCATTAGCGATTCAAATTGACAGACGTTTGCGTGAGCGGAGAAGTATGCGTGGAATGGTGTTGCCTTGTGAACCAGCTTCTGAACCCATGCAGTGTGATAGAGTGGTGTCTGGGGCACAGCGTCATGAGTTTCGAAAGCGCAATGGGTTATGTTTCTACTGTGGTGATGCCTCTCATGCTATTTCAGTCTGCCCTAAGCGGGGAAGAAGTTTTGCACGCTCAGTTGTCTTGGGTAGTGTTCAGACTAAGTTTTTATTAACTGTCACTCTGATATGCTCTCTGTCCTCATTTTCTGCTCAGGCTTTCGTTGATTCTGGAGCAGCTATTAACCTGATGGATTATGATTTTGCTAAACGTTGTGGGTTTCCCTTGATACCCTTACAGAAGTCTATTCCCCTACTAGGGATCGATTCTACCCCTTTGGCTGAGAATAAACCCCAGTTTTCTACTCAGGTGATAATGAGGGTTGAACCTGATCACCAGGAGTGCTGCAAATTTTTGGTTCTGTATAATCTGCATGACATTATCGTGCTGGGTTTCCCTTGGTTACAGTCTCATAATCCTGTTTTGGATTGGAAATCTGTGTCTGTAACCAGTTGGGGCTGCCAATGTGTTAATACCAACACTCCTGTTTTTTCTGCCTCCCCCCAGGCTCAGGATGTTCCTGACTTTTTGATTGATTTTTCTGATGTGTTTAGCGAAAGTAAATCTGCATCCTTGCCTCCCCATAGGAGCTATGACTGCGCTATTGAATTAGTGCCGGGTAGTAAATTCCCTAAAGGTCGCCTTTTTAACTTGTCTGTACCTGAACATGACGCTATGCGGTCTTATATCAAGGAATCATCGGAGAAGGGTCATATCAGACCATCCTCTTCACCCTTAGGTGCCGGTTTTTTCTTTGTGGCCAAAAAAGATGGTTCATTAAGGCCGTGTATTGATTATCGTCTCTTGAACAATATTACTGTGAAATATCAATACCCGTTACCCTTGATTTCTGACCTGTTTTCCAGGGTGAAAAACGCTACTTGGTTTACCAAACTTGACCTCAGGGGGGCGTATAACCTTATTCGCATTAAGCACGGGGATGAATGGAAGACGGCATTCAATACCCCTGAAGGGCATTTTGAGTACCTAGTGATGCCCTTTGGGCTCACTAATGCTCCTTCCGTCTTCCAGTCCTTCATGAATGACATTTTCAGGGATTTTGTGGACAAATTTCTGATTGTTTATTTGGATGATATCTTGATTTTTTCTAATGACTGGGACTCTCATGTGAAACATGTTCGAACTGTGTTCCAGATTTTGAGAGAGAATGTTCTGTATGTGAAGGGATCAAAGTGTCTTTTTGGCGTACAGAGGATCTCATTTCTGGGATTCATTTTGTCCCCATCTGTTATTGAAATGGACCCGGTCAAGGTTCAGGCCATCTGTGATTGGGTCCAACCTACTTCATTAAAGGCTCTTCAGAGATTTTTGGGTTTTGCCAATTTTTATCGTAAATTTATTGGTAATTTCTCGGTTATTGTTAAACCATTAACTGATTTGACCAGAAAGGGTTCTGATGTGGTGAATTGGCCTCCTGAGGCAGTCTCTGCGTTTCAGGAACCTAAGCAGAGATTCACTTCTGCTCCTGTTCTACGGCAGCCTGATGTTTCTCTGCCATTTCAGGTGGAGGTTTATGCCTCTGAAATTGGGGCAGGTGCCGTTTTGTCCCAAAAAGATCCAGAGACCTCTAAAAGTAACCCTTGTGCCTTTTTCTCTCGAAAATTTTTCCTACTGAACGTAATTATGACGTGGGTAATCGGGAGTTTATTGGCCATGAAGTGGGCTTTTGAAGAGTGTAAACATTGGCTGGAGGGAGCCAAACATCAGGTGGTGGTCCTTACGGACCATAAGAATCTGGTCTATCTGGAATCTGCCAAGCGACTCAATCCTAGACAGGCCAGGTGGGCCTTGTTTTTCACACGTTTTAATTTTGTGGTTTCCTTTCTTCCTGGCACTAAGAATGTTAAGGCGGATGCCCTCTCGAGGAGTTTCCTTGCGGACTCTCCTGAGTTATCTGATCCTTCTGTTATTTTGAAAGAGGGTGTAGTTCTTTCCGCCATCTCGCCCAATTTGAGACTTGCTCTGGAGGGGTGTCAGGAGGATAGGCTTGAGTGCTGCCCTGTTGGAAAATTGTTTGTCCCGGACCAGTGGAAAAAGAGTGTGATGTCTGAGATTCATTGTTCCGCATTGGCTGGGCATCCCGGAATTTTTGGTACCAGAGACTTGGTTAGTCGGTCCTTTTGGTGGCCTACCTTGTCTCGTGATGTCAGGGAATTTGTGCAGTCCTGCGGGACTTGCTCTCGCTCCAAGCCTTGCTCTCGCTCTAGTGGTTTGTTGATGCCATTGCCTGTGCCCAAGAGACCATGGACCCATATCTCTATGGATTTCATTTCCGACCTTCCTGTTTCTCAGAGAATGACCACCATCTGGGTAATTTGTGATAGGTTTTCCAAAATGATACATCTTGTGCCATTACCTAAGTTGCCTTCCTCCTCTGAATTGGTGCCGTTGTTCCTTCAGCACGTGGTTCGTTTACACGGCATTCCTGAGAACATTGTGTCTGACAGAGGAGTCCAGTTTGTTTCCAGATTTTGGAGGACTTTTTGTTCTAAACTGGATGTTCAATTGTCTTTCTCCTCGGCATTTCATCCTCAGACCAATGGTCAAACTGAGAGAACAAACCAGACATTGGAGACTTATCTTAGATGCTTTGTGTCTGCTGATCAGGATGACTGGGTTCTCTTTTTACCTTTGGCTGAGTTTGCTCTTAATAATAGGGCTAGCTCTGCCACTTTGATGTCTCCGTTTTTCTGTAATTCTGGGTTTCACCCTCGATTTTCTTCAGGACAGACGGAGGCTTCTGTCTGTCCAGGTGTTGTGGAGCGTATGCAGCAGATTTGGGACCAGGTAGTGGAGAGGTTGTCCCTCTCTCAGGAGAAGGCCCAGCGGTTTGCCAACCGGCATAGGACTGATGGTCCTCGGTTTAAAGTGGGGACTTTGGTCTGGTTGTCCTCAAAGAATATTCCTATGAGAGTAGCATCTCCTAAATTTAAGCCTAGGTTCATTGGACCTTATAAGATCATTGAGATTCTTAATCCTGTTTCTTTTCGTTTGCTTCTTCCAGGGACATTTAAGATCCATAACGTGTTCCACAAGTCCTTGTTGAAGAGGTTTGTTGAACCAGTGGTTCCTGCTGCTGTGCCTCCTGACCCTGTTTTGGTTGAGGGCAATCTGGAGTATGTGGTTGAGAAAATATTAGATTCTCGTTTTTCTAGACGGAAACTCCAGTATTTGGTTAAGTGGAGAGGTTATGGTCAGGAAGACAATTCTTGGGTGTTTGCTTCGGACATCCATGCTAGGAGACTCATCCGTGCGTATCATAGAACTCATCCTGACCGACCTGGTTGCTCAAATGAGGGTTCGGTGACCCCTCCTCAAGGGGGGGGTACTGTTGTGAATGGGTTTGAGATGTGTTCTGAGCAGAGACTCCCTCTGGTGGTTACAAGCGGTACTGGTCTGTTCAGTGAAGATTGTGAGGACTGGGAATCAGGTGTTACTGACTGGTCTTATATAAGGGAGTCACCTTCCCATCAGGGTTGCCGGTGATCAATTGTTCTGGTCTGAATCCTTCATTCCTGTTTCCCTTGTAGCCTGCTGTGTCGTGTCTGCATCTCCTGCTAACAGATAAGACATTTTCTTCTTTTTGTTTTTGTACTATATTTTTGCATTTTGTCCTGCACTTCTGTGGGGGCCTTCTGGGTCCCCTCCGGGGGCTTTTGCCCTCTCAGTTTAGTTCAGCCACTGATGTTTGTACTTTTGCTTTTACAATTTTTTCAGTGGCTGCTGTTTTGATTTTTTACACCAGAGAACTAATTTAGGTGGTAGAGGTCGTGTGATCTCAGGTGATTTTGAAATTAGTAGAGTTGGTGCTTTTCAGGGTTTTCTGGGATTGCAGTAAGTACCCTTCCTATCCTTTTCTATTTAGTTAGTTTGGGCCCCAGCGTTTGCTCATACTATTTTCTTTCTGTGTCAGTATTTCTTCTTGTCTAACCGCCATTACTTGTTTGGGGGCTTTCTATTATCTTTGGGGTTCTGCTCCGGGGCAGATAGCTTTCCTATTTCTATCTTTAGGTGTAGTTAGTTTCTCAGGCTGTGACGAGGCGTCTAGGACCAACGTAGGAACGCTCCACGCTGCCTCTAGTTGTGGTGGTTAGTCAGGGTACTGCAATCTCATAGATTCCAACTGCTCTGGTGTATTGCATTTTTTACCTGCACTCCTCAGCTACCGAAACATAACACCTAATGCTCTATGGGTGCCTAATTGAATACAGACATTTTTAAATGCTTTTTTGAAGTCTTATATGCTACCGAAATGTCAAAGAAAGCACCAAATACTTTATGGATGACTAATCCAGAAATATTTTTCAGCGCTTTTTTGTACTTTTACATATCATTGAAATATATCAATAGACACGCTAAATTGTTATGGATGACTAATTGAATCCAGAATTTTTTTTTCATGTAAATATATTGAAAGGGTAGTTGATACACTTCTACACTCATAACGTCTTTGGAAAACATGCAAACCATGGAAAAAACTATAGGAAGGGTCAGCCATAGACCACTGAAAGGCAACAACTGGCAGGCCTCATTCAAATATTTTTAAAATGGAGTTACTATATTCCTACACTCATAAAGGCTTTGCAGAAAGCACAAAACCAGGAAAAAATTATAAGGCGAGTAAGACAGTAATCCTTTCAGGTTTCCGCTTCTCCTCCTTCATCGGGAGGCTGCTGGGATTGCTTCCACCTGTTTTCTGGAGCGCGATTCCCAGGTGCCTAGGTTGTAAGTGACCCTGCATTGGGTAGTTTCAGAGCCCCCAACATATAGAAATATGCCACAGCCCCTTTTTTCATATGCACAATCACTTGCTCCCATATAAGAGGTTGGAAACCCCAAGAACAATATGATCTCTTGGGTGTGGTAATAGCCCAGTCTTGGACTTACTCCCTGGCCCGTTCATTCATTCCTTAAGAAGGGTTCATCCTGCTCCCTTTCTTCTTGGATCACAACCAATGCATACCAGCGATGTTGCCCTCCGTTTGAGGAATGTGATCCTGATTCCAGCCATCAGCTCTTGCAGCCTTTGAGTCAAGTGTTCTCGCTTCCTTGTCTCTTTCGACTCTAGCTTAGGATCTGCAGTCGGCTCACCAGTTCTTGGATACAGGCTCTCCTGTCCTCATTTCGCCAGAACCCCAGTGATGAAGGCTGCAGCCGGGGTTAGGGTCTTGGAGGTTCCAGGTAAGCCGCTGGTTAAAGATCACAGGCTCCTTCCTCCCCTGGCTGTGAAATTCCTCTGGTCACTAACTTGGGAGTCTCACGTGATTCTGCCATTTTTGTAGCCCACTAAGTATGTTACACTGTATGGATGATTACGTGAATCCAGAAGTTTGTGAACACATTTTTGGAGTGTTATATGCCACAGAAATGTACACTAGAGCACAGAGAACTCTATGGGTAAATGAATCAAGAAAAATGTTTCAACACTTTTTTGGAGTGTTATATAACATCAAAATTTACCACAAAGCACACACAAAAAATAATGTGGTCAACTGTCGCAGCTATATATTTCGCAATAGACTGCAAAGCAATAATCCCTGCCTAGAGACTGTATTCAGCCACTCTCTCTGCTCCTGCAACACTCCCTCCCTATGCTAAATACAGAATGTATCTGATACAAACAACAAAGCACAATATTAGCCCTTAGAAGGATTGTTAGTATGATGGTTCAGCTTCAGCACCAGTATCAACACTACAGGACTATGATTTGTTAAACTGTGCACACACATGCTTGGACAAGCACTCCATCCAATAACAACTGTCACAGACCTGTGCAATGGCGTCAGTGTGTTGAGTCTGGTGGCGCCTGTCCTTTTATAACCTCTGATGATGTCATATGGCCTGCCAATCACAGTAACGCCACTACCGAGAGGGCTATTGCATTACAGTATCTGTCAGGCAATTCCTGCATGCTTATTGGCTGTGTAACAGTCTCCAAAAAAGCAAGGTGGGGGTTCGAGTTTGAAATTGAGCACCTGCAAATGCTTGTCGACTAAGAACATATCTGAGCACCCAGATAACCAAATGATATCACAAGCACGTTCGCTCATCCCTAATGGCTACTAAAGTTTTAAAATTATGCAACACTTTCATACCGAGTGTAGGGAACAAATAATAAAGGATTGAATAAATACACTAGTGCCCCAGAGACTAAAAGATATGCATAGGAATGAATCAAAGGAAAAAGATGCAGGGCAGACTCATAGGTCTGTGTAAAAAATTGATTTATGTATAGATAAATAAATAAGTCTGTCATGCAGATTCACATACCAAATTGCCCCTTGGTCTGGGTGCAGATGGATCTTTGAGATAAATCATAAATGAAAAACAACCTTTTCAAGCAAAATAATTGGGTTTAGGAAAGATATATAATTCCTGTTAATTGATAACGTTATAAAGTGTGAATGAGTACTGTGCTCTGCCTCCACTAGACTAAAAATAGACCTATATAACAAGTTCAAAGTCACTCAAAACAATGTTTTTTCTTAATATATTATGTTATATTATATTATATTAGAACACTCTCATTGGTGGTGTAGTGTTACTATACCATGGGTCTGTAACTCGGATCAAATCATGTACTTTATGCTTTACAGATTAATTATTATACAAACCACCAACTAAGTTTATAAGCTCTTGTTAATGCTCCAAGGCATTCTCATTGGTGACGCAGTGTTATTAAACTTTAAATAAGGAGCACTCACTCAGCTGCTGAGTTGTCATGAAGTCCTGCTTATAGTGAGCACTGCGTCCTTGGAAACGAATGGATGCACACTTCTGTGAGTTGGCAGGGGAGCAGCAGCAGGGGAGGAGAAGCCACGTGTGCAGAGCCAGGGAAAACTTTTGCCAGTAGCGTGCCTAGATACCCAAATTCAAAACGGACGGCGGCACTGAAAAAACAGTGTGACATCACACAGTACAGTGTCCCAGAGGAGCCAAAAAGTAAACCATCGCGTTTAGGGGTATAGTGAGTCCCCTTCTTCAGGGTATTTGCTGCAGGCTGCACATAGGGAGCCTTATGTAATTTAGGACAACCCACCTTCTCTTTCAGAGAATTAACCCCTTGAGTTCTGCTTCCTGTGTTTTATAGCCTATCAAATTTCAAGTACTATGTGCTCCTATATTGGGAGAAGTGTTTAATATACTTGTCTATATAAAAGTAACAAATAGAAAAACACAGTCATAAAGTCCAAAGATAAATTTTATTATAAAGATTTAAAACAGAATAAGACCAGTGCAAATGGCAAGGAGGGGAATTGTAACCACAAGTACACATAATACTATTGTGGTTACAATTCCCCTCCTTGCCATTTGCACTGGTCTTATTCTGTTTTAAATCTTTATAATAAAATTTATCTTTGGACTTTATGACTGTGTTTTTCTATTTGTTGCTATGCTGTTTGCAGTATGTCCTGCATAAATCCAGAGGCATCCATGTGTGTGGGTACTTCTTGTCTGTTTTTCAGACAATACTTTATTGGTCACACATGTATGTTGCTTACTTCACTGTATTTATGGTATATTGTCTATATAAAAGTGCACAGCTTCTATTTATGAAAGTGTATGATAATATATAAACATTCTTGAAAACAAAGTTTATTAACATTAAAAGGAAAGAAGATAAAAAGAAATGTATATAATATATATATATATAATATATATATATATATATATTGTATATATTGTGGATTAAAATTGTAAATCCTTTACAATAAGGTTAAAAATTATTTGTTTATAAAACCAATTGTATGATAATAAATTTCTGCCATTACAAAATTCTGATTTTAAATAATTTTTATCTTAAAAATGGGGGAGGGAGAAGAGCTGAGGGGAAGATATAGAATTATTTGAATATAGATGTATTAGACATTAGAGGGCATATAACTCGATTTCAAAATTGAGGCCTTTTGGTACCAGGCTATCCAGAAGGAAAATCCATTTGGATTCTGCTCCTAACCTGTGGCCTATATGATCGTCCCCTCTCCAATGCGTGAGAATAATTTGGATAACAGTAAATTCTAGCCTATTATATGACTAATTATATGTATTCCTAAAATGTTTTGACAATGGATGTTCTTCAAATCTCTTTTTGATGTTCTTCAGGTGTTCGTTTAACCTTTGTGACAAAACATTTTGTGCGTCCTACATAAATTTTATCGCACGGGCATTTGATAATATAAATGACACTCGTAGTGGAACATGAGATCCTATCCCCAATAGAATATGTTTTAGTAGCCTCCGAATTTTGAAAGTCTACTTTACCAGGGTTCTTTCTTGAGAGTTTTCTGCAGCAGATTCAGACACTGGATGAGAAGAAGCCCCCCGTAAATTGTTAAATTGTTATTTGTTGGTTATTTTAAATGTGGTTGGGCATACGCCCTTATTTGTGGGGGCAATCTGCAAACCTAGGGTTGGTGCTCATCTATGTACGAATTTTGGCAATATTGGTAAAAAGTCCACAATAATTCTGTCCTCTTTAAGGATGAGCCAATATTTTTTAACAATCTTTTTGAAAACCCCATTATTTGTATGATATTGTGTGATACAGGGCTCTTCCCACTTGCCCTGTAGCGGTGGCAAGTGGGGTAATAAGGGGTTAATGTCACCTTTGATTGAACAGTGACAATAAGCCCGGTTAATAATGGAGAGGCGTCAATAAGACACCGATCCATTATTAATCATAAAGTTTTTAAATTTTTAAAAAAATACAGAGCCAGAATAAAGTCTTTTAATGAAATAATACACAACACAGTTTTCATTAATTTTTATTGTACTCTCATCCTGCGACGCCATCGATCTCCTGTAAAAAACAAAAAATAACAAACCAACACAAATACTCCCTGTCCGACCTAGTCCAAGATAACGAGTGTCCCACGACGAGTCCAGCTCTGCTACATCTGGATGCCAGGCTCAGCCTGACATCCAGACACAGCAGAGCTGCTTACCAGAGGAGATTCCCGGCAGTGACGTCATCCGGACTGCTTTACGGCCAGCTGTCGCGAGAGTACAGCTGGCCGAGATTACCCAGTACCCGGCAGTCACGTGCAGTTATTGCGAGAAGCTGCATGTGACCACCAAGGAGAGGGTAATGGCGGCCATCCATGACATGACCACCGGGGATCTTCTGCCAGGTAAGTGCTGAGTCCTGACTCCTGACAGACCCGACCAACACTGACATTGACACTTTCGGGAAGTTCCTGTGTCACGTACTTCCTTCTGTGACACAGGAACTCCCCATATACTTTACAGGAAAATTCCGATTCCGGTATACGATATGCAAAATATATCGGAACTCAGAATCGGATTTCCGATACAGCGAATATCGGCCGAGACCCGATATTTGCGGTATCGGAATGCTCAACACTAAGTGTAGGGCTACAGTAGATTTCTCAAATATTTGAGGTGTAGTTTTTCATGGCTTTAAAAGTTCATCAAGCAAATTTAGAAGGCATTCTCCATTTTATGGCTAATCAGGGCAGAGTGAGGAGGATTGGTGATATTTAAGAATAGAGAAATTGATTCATTATTAACCTAGCTTTGGCATTTTGTACTAACTGAATGCTATGTATTGCTTTCTTTGGTGGGGGTACATAAAGTACATTACAGTAGTACAGCCGGGAGGTTATGAGGGCATGGACCTGTGTTAAAAGGTCCCTGTTGGAATGAGATGATTCATTTTAATAATGTTCCTTAAATGGAAAAATGAGGACTTGCGATAATAATGGCTGATATTTGAATTTTGATTGACCATTCTCCATCAAGAACTCTGCCCAAGTTACATAACTGGTCTGAGTTTTTAAGGCTTGTGTTTCCCAGTTGTAAAGGGGTTTGGGCTAAACTTTGCAATTTACTGGTAGGTGCTGACCTCCGACCAAAAAGCCCCAATTGTGTATGCTTTTAGTTTTAGCCAGAAGGTATTCATCCATTCTTGTAATTCTGCTTAACAGGAATGAATTTCTATGAAAGGGTCACTAACTCCAGTCATATATCATTGTGTGTCATCAGGATAGCACTGGTGCTATGCCAGAAAGTGCTTCTAGATTTTACTGCTCAATGGTAGCAAGTACAAGGAAAACTACATTGGGGATAGAATTGAACCCTGTAGTACTCTGTAATTCAACAGAACTGGCAGAGAACGAGTAGCCAATAGATATTCTTTTCGGCCGGGAAGGAACTAGACCATTGGAGAACTTTGTAATTAATTCCACATAAATTCTTTAGTCTGTGTATTAAGATATCATTGGCAAGTGTATGAAATGCCGCAAAAAGATCAAAGAGTATTAGCATGATGTACTCAACCCTGTCTCTTGCAATGAGTAGATCATTTTGCACTATTGTACATGCTGATTCAATGCAATTTTTTTCCAGAAGCCAGGCTAGAAAAGGTCACTTGACAGTCTAGCCCAGGGTTCCCCAACTCCAGCCCTCAAGGCCCACCAACAGGTCATGTTTTCAGGATTTCCTTTGTATTGCACAAGTGATGCAATTATCACCTGGGTAATACTAAGGAGATCCTGAAAACATGACCTGTTGGTGGGCCTTGAGGACTGGAGTTGGGGAACCCTGGTCTAGCCCATTGTTTCTCACATTCCAGGCCTCACGGGTTATGTTTTCAGTATTTCCTTTGTATTGCGCAGATGGTGGAAGTATCATCAAGACATCAGAAATTCTCTCACCTGTTCAACACTATGAAAATCCTGAAAACATGACCTGTGGGGTTCGTGAAGACTGGAGTTTGGGAAACACTGGTCTAGCCTTTTATATGACATTACACAATAAGGGAAGGTTAGAAACAGGTCTTTAGCTACTCATAACATCTTGGGCAATGGATGACTTCTTTAAGAGAAGATTAATGACTGCTTCATTTAGTAAATCAGGGAAGATCACACATTGCATAGAACAGTTAACTGTTAGGCATCGGCGGGATCCGAACCAGGATCCGAGAAGTCTGATGTCACCCATCCAGATGCTGCGCAGCTTCGCCATCGTTCCCAATGACTAGCCAATACCCAAGAGGCACAAGTAGTTACTCGGGTCTTTGTTCATAGTAGCCTTAAACCTAGGTTACAGAACAGGAAAAGGCTGTTGTAAGCCTAATTCCAGAAATGCCTGCACTGAGCATGTCCGTGACATGGCAAGCCATGATTGGTGGTTAATGTCAGCTAATACTCTGACCTGGCATTGCCTGATTGGTCATGGATAGAGTTGAGCGATACTTCCCAATATCAAGAAGTATCAGATCGGAATGGATATCGCCGATACCCAAAAAGTATCGGCGATACCCGATTCCGATACCGGAAATCCAATGCAAGTCTATGGGACAGAAATATCGGAACTAAAAAAAACCCTTTCTTTCCTTGGAAACACTAAATATACACACATAGAATACATATATATATAAATATATATATATATATATATATATATATATATATATACATGTCATTGTGACATATATATATATACATATATTTATAGTTCATACACTTCTACATAGTAAAATAGCCTCTGATTCAATTGCCGGGTAATGCCGTGACATACCCCATAGAAGTTGACGGGCTCGGTGCCGAGTACCCCCAAAACCTCTGGCTCTGTGCGACTCAACTTGGGCGTCACGAACAGGATTCTGTAGCTCGCTATAAGCGAGTCCTGTGTGCCTGAATTGAACTGGTTTTGTGCTTGAGAATTGCTAAAATCATCAGAGAATGTATTTGCCATTTTTCCGCCATATCTGCGTCACGACGAGGCACTGGTGAAGAAGAATGGCGTGCTCTTCGTGGGTGTACACTCACTCAGTGGCGCAAAAACGATGGCCGACCACTCTAAATGGTACTGCAATGTAAGATCGTGCCCCACAGCTCTTGAGTTCCGCCTCCTCATCCTCCTCAGTGTGCGGAAACTAACACAAAGGTCCCGCCTCACTTTTGTGAAATTACAGAAGCACCCGACATGAAATGACACATGGTTTACATAGAGTTAACCATGTCTTTTCATGTAGTTTGATGTCTGGTTTTCACAAACAATTACATGAGTGTATGTGTGCAAAATTTCACACTTGTAGGGGTTAATTAAAGGTGTAAATTTGTTGTAAAAAAAAAACGGACTTTTTTGCTATGAATTAACACCTTTAATTAACCCCTACAGGTGTGAAATTTTGCACACATACACTCATGTAATTGTTAGTGAAAACAATATATCAAACAACTTGAAATGACATGGTTAACTCTATGTAAACCATGTGTCATTTCATGTCGGCTTCTGTATTTTCACAAAAGCCGGCAATTGAATTAGCGGCTATTATACTATGCAGAAGTGTATGAACTATAAATATAAATATATATATATATGTGTCACAAATTCAATGACATGTATATATATATGAGGTGTAAAATTGTTGAAAAAAAATGCGTGGGCTCCCACCCTATTTTCTCAACCAGACAGACAAAGCCAGCTAGTGGGGGAAGATAATAATAGCCCAGAGAGGGAACATTATTTTTGGCCCCCCCGGCTACAAACATCTGCCCCCAGACACCCCAGAAAAGGCAAATCTATAATTAGATTTGCCCTTTCTGGCACTTTGCCCATCTATTCCCATTGCCCTGTAGCGGTGGCGAATGGGTTAATAAGGGGTTAAAGCCACCTTGCTATTGAAAGGTGACCTTAAGCCAGGTTAATCATTGAGAGCTGTCAATTAGACAACTATCAATTATTAATCCTATTGCATGAAATAAAAATAAAACACACACACTTTAATATAAAATCATTTTAATGAAATAAAGACACTTGTTTTTGACCATCTTTTATTTTACTGCAAAATCCATTTCCTGTAATAAAAAAAAAAATAAAAAGCAAAATTATTATTACCTATCCGATGCACAGTCAGGTCCCACGCTGTAATCCATCAGAAAGGGTTAATGTTTACTGCAGGACCGCAGCTAATGCTGCAGCCTCACAGTAAACCCCCAAATGAATCTTCTCCTCTCCTGGCTGACAGGAGAGGAAGTGGAAAGCTTAATTTATTGCTTCCCACTTTTACTTCAGGTCATCCAGGGACACCATCAGTGACGTCAGAGGGAACTGATTAACAAAAATAGGGGATCCCCTCTAAAAAAAAAAAATGGTGTGGGGTCCCCCCTATTTTTGTTAACCAGCCTGATGAAGCAGACTGCTGAGGCCTGGATTTTCAGGCTGTTAAGGAGCCAAGATCCATGGACCTTGCCAGCCTGATAATACCAGGCCACAGCAGTCTGCTTATTTTGGCTGGTTAACAAAAATAGGGGATCCCCTCGAAAAAAAATGGCGTGGGGTCCCCCCTATTTTTGTTAACCAGCCTGATGAAGCAGACTGCTGAGGCCTGGATTTTCAGGCTGTTAAGGAGCCAAGATCCATGGACCTTGCAAGCCTGATAATAACAGGCCACAGCAGTCTACTTAGCTTGGCTGGTTAACAAAAATAGGGGATCCCCTCGAAAAAAAAAATGGCATTGTGATCCCCCTATTTTTGTTAACCAGCCAAGTAAAATGTAGACTGCTGCGGCCTGGTATTAAAAGACTGTCAAGGCCCATGGATTTTGGCCCTCAACAGCCTGATAATACCAGGCTACAGCAGCCCCACATTTGGCGCATCAAAAGATGTGCCAATTGTGGCACTTTACCCGGCTCTTCCCACTTGCCCTGTGGCGGTGGCAAGCGGGGTAATAAGGGGTTAATGTCACCGTTGATTGCACTGTGAAAATAAGCCCGGTTAATAATGGAGAGGCGTCAATAAGACACTGATCCATTATTAATCCCAAAGTTTTTAAATGTTTAAAAAAAAGACACAGCAAGAAAAAAGTATTTTAATGAAATAAAAGAGACAACACAGTTTTCATTTCTTTTATTACACTCTCATCCTGCCCATCGATCTCCTGGAAAAAAAGAAAAAAAACAAACCAACAGTATACCACCTGTCCGACGCAGTCCAGAGTAACGAGTGTCCCACGACGATCCAGCTCTGCTACATCGGAATGTCAGGCAGGGCCTAAGATCCCGACGCAGCACAGCTGCTTACCAGCTTCCCCGGCGGGGACGTCATCGGACTGCTTTACGGCCGCGATTACCCGGCAGTACGTGCAGTTATCGCGAGAAACGGCACGTGACCGCCAGGGAGAAGATGATGGCGGCCATCAAGCAGTCCAGGACGTGACCACCGGAGATCTTCTGCCAGGTAAGTGCCGCTGACTCCTGACAGACCCGACCGACGGACACTGACAGTGACAGGAACATTCTGATTCCGGTATCCGATATGACAAAAATATAGGAACTCGGAATCGGAATTCCGATACAACAAATATCGGCCGATACCCGATATTTGCAGTATCGGAATGCTCATCACTAGTCATGGATGACATCACCGATGATGCGATTGATGAGATGGCTGGGGGCGGAGCTAAGCCCTTAAATAGCTTGTCTATCCGCAGCGCGCGCGGTCAGATCATACTAATATAGGCAGTGCTCTTGTGTGGATGTGCCAGAATCTGGGCTCCACGTGCTCTTTAGCTTTGCTCTCCGGGACCTGCCGATGCCAGAGTATGCTCGGCTAATTAGCACAGGTCCTTCAGGCAGGTTTAGCTTATGCCAGGCAGGTAGCCATCGTGGTGCAGTCTTGCTATGAATATAGGGTAGCTATACACCCTGAGCAGACTGCGGGGCACATAACCTAGACATTGCCTGCCAAGCTGTACAGAGAGTTGCTCAGTCCGGTCTCATGCCGGCTGGTAGCTCGTACGCCTGGAGTTAGTCGCACGCACTTCCTAGCGGCTGGCACGTAGCTTCTGCGCAGTCAACAGGGCTACGTCTATACCAGCTTGCAGCACATAGTGCAAATCTAATATCTGGCAAGTGGTTCTGTGCCATTAACAGGGCTACCTCTACACCAGTTGAGAGCACATCTCCCGTGAAGTTAACGGAGATAGTGCCAATTTACATCTCACCTAGTGTGAAGTAACACAGGCGAGATCTAATGTTAGATTTCTATTGTCAGTTTGACCCTCATACTCTAGGGGTGTTCGGCAGCAGTGACTATAAACTGCATCGCGGACCCCGTGTTCGGTTGCAATCCATTATACAATAAAGTTGTTGCAACCGAGCGCATAACAGTATCTGACCGCCAGGGTCTAGCCGACCATGGCTGATAACCAGCAGCTGCAGTGCTACATTCAGCAACTAGAGGCCAGACTTAGGTCTCTAGAGCAGGCCGCTCCAGTTGCTGATCTCAATGCAGTAGCTACTCAGGTGGCCGCACAAGCAGCGAATCTCATAAACTCTGCTGCTGTGAAAGCTGCGGTAACTGCTAAAGTGTCATTACCGCATTTTGCTCTGCCCGAAAAATTTTCTGGTGACAGTAAATCCTGCAGAGGGTTTATTAATCATTGCTCCATTCAGCTAGAATTGATAGAGGCATGGTTCCCCTCCGAAAGGGCTAAAGTGGGTTTTGTTATCCTATTACTTACCCCCAAGGCCTTGGAGTGGGCTACTCCTCTGTGGGAAGAGAGACCCGGTAGTGGCCAATGTGGGTCCTTTCTTAGAACCCTAAAAAGTGTGTTCCTCGGTCCTCAGGTTATACATGATACGGCTCTTAAGCTGCTTAGATTAGTGCAGGGTTCGACCACCGCCAGTCATTATGCTGTCCAGTTCAGGACTTTAGCGGCAGAACTGGATTGGTCTGAACTGTCGCTAATCCCGGTGTTCTGGAAGGGTTTGGCTGGGCATATACAAAATGCTCTAGCCACAAGGGAAATTGCAACCTCCCTGGAAGAGTTAATGACCCTTGCCAACCGAATAGATTTACGTCATGCAGAAAGCAAGTTGGAGCTGAAGGTCTCTAAACCTAGGTTTCCGTTGGCACCGTCATTTTCTAAATCTATTTCCGAATCCATGGTTCCAGACACGGAACCTGAGCCAATGGTTATATCTGTGACCATGAAATGGTCCCCTCATTCCCGTCCTACGCATCTCTTGGAGTACCCCAATAATAAGGGTTCCAAGCGAGCGGGAGAACGAGAGTGTCTAACCTCCATTGGAGGAGGTGTGTTAGACTCAGAGACTTCTTCCTTCAGACTAGAATATAAGGTGACGTTGCTCTTCGGAACAACCACGGTTGCTGCCAAGGCAGTGGTGGATTCTGGAGCCGATGGCAATTTTTTGTCATCAACCTTTGCCCTGAAGCATGCCGTTCCTATGGAATTACTGTCCAGACCCATAAACATCAGGGTAGTCAACGGTTCCATGTTAGACACACAAATCACCCACCAGTCTATCCCCCTCACCATGTTGTTTCCTCAGGGTCACCGGGAGGATATCTTGTTCCTTATCCTTCCCGGAGGATTGGATGAGGTGCTATTGGGTCTTCCATGGTTACGATCTCACAATCCACATATAAACTGGAACACAGGGACAGTTTATTCATGGGGTGAGAGATGTACTACCCAGTGTATGGTGGCATCCACCCGGAAGGTGGTCTTAGACTCGCCGGCCGGTCTGGAGGCACTTCCAGAGCAGTATTGGAGTTTTGTAGACATTTTTTCTAAAAAGCTTCAGAGACCATGCCTGCCCACCAACCTTATGACTGCGCTATAGATTTGATCCCCGGATCAGAACCTCCTCGTGGTAGAGTTTACCCCCTGTCTGTCCCCGGGACCCAGGCCATGTCTGATTACATCAAGGAGAACCTGGCTCGGAGGTTTATCAGAAAATCGGTCTCTCCTGCTGGAGCAAGGTTTTTCTTCGTCCAGAAGAAAGGAGGTGACCTACGTCCATGCATAGATTACAGAGGATTAAATGCCATCACCACTAAGAACAAATATCCTCTGCCTCTGATTTCTGAGTTATTCAACAGGTTGCGACGGGCTAAGATCTTTACAAAATTGGATCGGTGTGGGGCATATAATCTTATACGGATCCATGAGGGCGACGAGTGGAAGACGGCTTTTAATATTCATGATGGGCACTATGAGTACCTCGTCATGCCCTTCGGGTTATGCAATGCCCCCGCCGTTTTTCAGGATTTCGTCAATGATATATTGGGGTACATTGTATCCAGTAAGGGCTTGGACATGGATCTCCAAAAACTGGGAGCCATACAGTATTGGCAGGAGCCCCACTCTCTGAAGGCGGTACAGCGCTTCATGGGGTTCATCAATTATTATCGGCAATTTATACCGCATTTTTCCACACTGGTGGCTCCTTTGGCCACGCTAACCAAGAAAGGTGCCTACCCAAAAAACTGGTCTAAAAAGACATCTGAGGCTTTCCGGGAGATCAAGTCTTATTTTTCAAAAGCTCCCGTCCTACATCGGCCAGATGTCAATAGGCTATTTTTTCTGGAGGTCGATGCCTCCTCTGTAGGAGAAGGTGCTGTCCTTTCTCAAAAGAATGGGCAGGGTCGGAGAAGATCATGTTTCTTCTTCTCCAAGACCTTTTCTCCAGCGGAGAGGAATTATACTATTGGGGTAAAGAATTACTCGCCATAAAATTGGCTTTTGTTGAATGGAGGTATCTTTTGGAGGGAGCTAAACATCAGTTTGTGGTGTATTCCGACCATAAGAATCTCTCGTACCTGCAGACGTCGCAGCGTCTCAACCCAAGGAAGGCGCGGTGGTCTTTCTTTTTTGCCCGATTCAATTTTACCATCAATTTTCTAAAAGGGGAGAAGAATCCTGGGGCGGATGCTCTATCTCGGTCTATGGATACGACGGAGGACGATGATGAGCTCAGACTTATCGTCCCTCCTGAGAGTATGCGAACGGTGGCACCAGTGACTCTAGACCAGGTTCCACCCGGGAAGATGTTTGTTCCTCCTAATCTGCAGAATGAGGTGCTCTCATGGGCTCATGCCTCTAAGATCGGAGGTCATTTTGAAATCAAACGCACCACTGAGTTCCTCCAAAGCTCGTATTGGTGGCCTCGGTTGTCCCATGACGTTAAAGAATACGTCCAAGCATGTATCTCCTGCGTGAGAAATAAATCATCTCATCAGAGTCTGGCCGGTCTTCTACATCCGTTACCCGTGGCGGATAGAACTTGGGAGCTGATTGGGATGGATTTTGTGGTTGAGTTACCTAAGTCCCGGGGTAATACGACCATATGGGTGGTTTCTGACCATTTTTCTAAGATGGTTCACCTGGTACCCCTTCCTAGGGATCCTTCTTCCTGGGTTCTGGCATCACTGTTTATCCGTCACGTTTTCCGTCTTCATGGTATGCCTGATAGTATTGTTTGTGACCAAAGTCGTCAGTTCACCTCTCGGTTTTGGAGAGAATTGTGTAATTTGTGTAGTATTGAACTGAACCTCTCTACTGCCTATCACCCGGAGACCATTAGTGGAGTGCACTAATCAGACGCTTGTGACATACTTGCGTCATTTCGTTTCTGCCAATCATAATAATTGGGCAACTTTGCTTCCTTGGGCAGAGTTTGCTCTAAATAATGCAGTGGCGGATTCCACAGGTCAGACCCCTTTCCTTTTGAATAATGGTCAGCACCCGCGTGTGCCAGTCCCTATGCCAGTTAACTCTGGGGAGCCTGGGGTCAGAGATTGGGCTATGGAGGCATGGGACGTCTGGGATCAGACGCAGGAAGCGTTATTAGCCTCCAAAAATCGGATGAGACAGTCAGCTGACACTCATCGTCGTCCAGCTCACGTATTCTCTCTGAGCGACAGGGTCTGGCTCGCGGCTCACAATAATAGAGGTCGCGGGAAATCGGCTAAATTCGCTCCCGGTTTATTGGTCCTTTTAAAATTCTGCCCAAGTAAATCCCGTGGTGTATCGTCTGCAATTGCCTCGGCACTTGAAGATACATGACACATTCCATGTGTCGCTCCTGAAACTCGTTCGCCTGACGAAATTCTCGGAAGCTCAACACGCTTCTGACACCGGGGGTGAGGATTTCGAGGTAGAGGCGATTGTGGGGTCTCAGGTGGTTCGTGGCAAAAAATTCTATTTGGTACACTGGAGGGATCGTGGTTCTGAGGATCGCACTTGGGAACACGTGGGCCATATTCATGCTCCCCTGCTCATTGAGGAATATGAGCATCAAGTGTTGGGGATGTTAGAGGGGGGATAATGTTTGGCATCGGGGGATCCGTACCTGAATCTGAGGAGTTTGTGGTCTCCCATCCAGACCCAGCCAAGGCAGATGATGCTCAGCTTCACCGTCATTCTCTAGCCAATACCCGAGAGGCACAAGTAGTTACTCGGGTCTTTGTTCATAGTAGCTTTAAACCTAGGTTACAGAACAGGAAAAGGCTGTTGTAAGCCTAAGTCCAGAAATGCCTGCACTGAGCATGTCCGTGACATGGCAAGCCATGATTGGTGGTTAATGTCAGCTGATCCTCTGACCTGGCGCCGCATGATTGGTCACGAATGACATCACCGATGATGCGATTGACGAGATATCTGAGGCGGAGCTTAGCCCTTAAATAGCTTGTCTGTCCGCAGCGCTGCTAGGTCAGATCATACTAATATAGGCAGTGCTCTTGTTTGGACTTCCTAGAATCTGGGCTCCACGTGCTCTCTAGCTTTGCTCTCTGGTACCTGCCAATGCCAGAGTACGCTCGGCTAATTAGCACAGGTCCTTCAGGCAGGTTTAGCTTATGCCAAGCAGGTAGCCAATGTGGCGCTGTCTTGCTACAAATATAGGGTAGCTATACACCCTGAGCAGACTGCGGGGCGCGTAACCTGGGAATCGCCTACCAAGCTGTACAGAGAGTTGCTAAGTCCGGTCTCACGCCGTCTGGTAGCACGTACGCCTGGCGTTAGTTGTACGCTCTTCCGAGCGGCTGGCACGTAGCTTCTGTGCAGTCAACAGGGTTACATCTATACCAGCTTGCAGCACATAGTGTAAACCTAATATCTGGCAAGTGGCTTCTGTGCCATTAACAGGGCTACCTCTATGCCAGTCGAGAGCACATCTCCCGTGACGTTAACGGAGATAGTGCCAATTCTACATCTCCCCTAGTGTGAAGTAACACAGGTGAGATCTAATGTTAGATTTCTGTTGTCAGTTTGACCCTCATACTCTAGGGGTGTTCGCTAGCAGTGACTATAAACTGCATCGCGGACCCCGTGTTCGGTTGCAATCCATTATACAATAAAGTTGTTGCAACCGAGCGCATAACATAACAATATTCTTGATTGCTGGAACATGTCTTTCAGGACACTCCAGAAGAAGTGACGTCTCGCTTGTGTCCAGATCACATGTTATTCTTTGAAGACACTGTGGGATTGTTGTGATCTCTACTGTAGATCAACTAGAATATCAAATTTAGACCTTCGACTTGATGTTTTAGTATTGCCATTGATATAATTTTTTATGTGTTTTGGATTCCAAACTGTATTGCAGAAACTTTTCCATAGAGTAATGGGAAAATCTTTCACACCATTGTTATGATGATGGGTTAGTAGGTCTTAGGCAACCAAGGTTGCAGAGTTCATTTACTTTGCAGAACAGTTGTGTTGTTGACCTATTGCTTGCATTTGTTATCTCTTTTATTTTATTTATGGTTAATTGATGGTTCCATTTCACGCTTGACATCTGAGGACTGGTATTTTCGCCATTCAAGCTTCTTCCCCTGTATTTCAAGCTTCTTGATGGAGTGATGAATTTTTTGTTGCACCTAGGTTAAGGTCATCAAAAGAAATGGACATATCATATTTTTCGGACTATAAGACGCACCAGACCATAAGATGCACCCCAATTTTTGGGGTGAAAATAGCAGAAAAAAAGATTTTTTACCATATGGGGGTCCACCTTATTGTCCGAATTTTAAGGTACCTGAGGGCCAGCGGTGGTACAGCAGGGGTTGCGGCAGTGGTGTGGCAGAGGTGCGGTGATGCTGATACTCACCTTCCTCAGGTGAGGTGACGCCACGGCCCGGTGTCCAAGGCAAGCAGGAAACCGGGATAACCACAAGTTACCGGGGGTTGCGCAGTGGTGTGGCGGTGGCAGTGGTGTGGCGGTGGCAGAGGTGCGCATTACAGAGGCATGGTGGGCGGCGTGCAGCTGAGCAGGGTCCCTTCCTCAGGTGGTGAGGTGACGCTGCGGCACGGAGAGCAGGCAGGAGAGCAGAGCCGGGTTTGTCGGTGGTGGCGGCTATCTTCCTGAGGCGGCGCATGCGCAGATAGAGTACTCTGCTTCCAGGGGCTTCAGGAAAATGGCCGGCGAGATCTCTATCTGTGCACACGAGGCCACCCGTGGCCATTTTCCTGAAGCCACAGGAAGCAGAGTACTCTATCTGCGCATGTGCTGCCTCAGGAAGAAGGCCGGCACCACTGACAATCCCGGCCCTGCTCTCCTGTCTGCTCTCCGTGCCACGGCGTCACCTCACCACCTCAGGAAGGGACCCTGCTCAGGTGCATGCCACCCACCGCGCCTCTGCAACGCCGCACCTCTGCCACCGCCACACCACTGCCGCAACCCCCCGGTAAGCTTGCGTTCGGGCTATAAGATGCACCCCCCATTTTCCTCACAATTTTTTGGGGAAGAAAGTGCGTCTTATAGTCCGAAAAATACGGTAGATTTGTTATACTGATGTATTAGATAGTGTTTGAAAAGGTTTCTGTCCCTTGAAACTAAAGTTATTTCTAATGTCGAGTGATAGACCTTTAAGAATTCTGTGTTTTATGAGTTCTTTGTTTTGATGCTTCACAGCTGGAAAGTTGAATAAAAAAATCCATAGTGTGATAGTCAGAACACATAACATAACATGTAAGTCTTCCTGCCTTGTGTGGAATATCAAATCAGAAGTGTGACCCATTTTGTGAGTGGATGTGCGTACTGCTTAAGAAAATCCTAATTTATTCATGATAGTATGAAGCTCTTTTCCAAACTGTGAGTCTGTCAAATATCCAACTATTAAAGTTACCAAGTGTGATCCACATTTGGTGTTCAAGTGTTATTTTGATCAACAGTAGAGATGGGCGAACTTGTTCAGAAAAGGTTCGCCAATCTTAAATTCATCACAAAACTTGTACATTAGGTACATTAGGTACATATGAATATACCATTTTCCTCCAAATTGGCAAAATTCACCTAAATTTTGGCTCTTGTTATGACTTTGGCTAGGATAGTGGTGATGTATGATGAGTGAGGGAGCATGCATGATGAGGTGATGGGGTGGGGAGAAGTCAGAGGAGTGTGGGAATGTTATTTTAATTTTTTTATATTAACTTAATGTGTGAAGATTTAGGCAGCCAATCAGGGCGCAGAAACCATCCACAATGTCCAGATACAAGTGCTTGTATCATTGGCTGCTGAAATCATATGTCCCTCTCCATATAAAAATCTGATATATTGATTTGGCACCACTTTGTGAGCATAACAGCATAGTGAGACTACTGCTGCAAGTAGTCAGATAGTTAGCTAGGCGGCTTATTCTCAGCTAGTTCAAATAGATACGATCCTGTGTCAAATCGATCTTCCAGCATATAAATCTGGAGTGCTAATTCTATGTTGCAGCCACAAGTCACCACTTCAGCATCTAAATCCATAGTGCTCCTGATTCTGTGGTACATCGATCAGTCGGCTCTTCAGCATATTAATCTATAGGGCTACAGCGACCAGTCACCATTTCAGCATATAAATCCTTTATACTAATTGTGTGGTCCAGCCAGCAGTCCACATTTCAGCATATAAATCCTTTCAAAGGGGGTTAGCAAATTATCTGTACTAGCCATAATATTTCCTATTGTCTGTATATATGGAGCAGGAAGGAGGGCAGAGAATATTTGAAATGGCGAAGTAGCCATTCTCACACACAGCATCTTCTAAATGTGCCAACCAAGGTTATGCTGAAAATATAAGCCTATGATCCAAACTATAAAAAGCTGGGTTACATAAAGATAATAATGCGATCCATGGTTTACTCTCCTTCCCTCAGGGAAAACAGACGATAACTGCAGACAGAAACATTTTAGGCATTTTCTGTTGTTTCTCCCTTTTTATTGTACACTATAACTGTTTTGCATATTTGTGTGTCATTATATTTTTACCTTTTTTACATATATTGTAAGCACTGTATATTTTTATATGAAAGTCTAAAATCTTTAATAAGTTGATTCTTGTTTGCTCTAAAGCATCAAATAGCCTTTCAGAGAGTGTACAGTATGACCTTTAGATTGTCTGACAGTAACATATTTTGGGGGCTCATCGCTCTATATGTTTGATGAGTGGTGGCAGCGTAAGTGATTGGATGTGCTGAATGTTTCTGGGTGTGATTTATGCTCGCTTTATAACTTAAAACAGAAGTTGAATGCTGGATTAAATGAGAGGAGATAAATGAACCCTCCACGTCACATGCTGAGAAGTGTGTACATGACAGGTGGGGGTGACACAAAGCACAGGTGATTATTTACAATGATGGTCCAGCCATTTTGAGGAAATAGGGGACAGATAAAGGCTGCATGAGCTGGTTTCCAGTCAATATTTATAATGCTTTTTTGGGGGGGAATTTTATGAAAATTATGTTCAGAGAAATAGTGAATGGGCTATATACAAAAAGGTCTTTGGTTAGGGAACGTGATAGGCCGCCCTAAACAGATGTGGTTTTTGGGAGAGCCTAAAAGTTTGCCAGTTGTGTTTAGTCCTAATTTCTTGAGGTATAGCATTCCAAAGAATTGGTACAACTCAGAAGAAAACTTGGACCCAGGAGTGAGAAGTACGGATTAGTTCGGATGTTGATCGAAAGATGCTTGCAGAGCATAGAGAGCAGGTAGGTCGATAAACAGATATAAGGGAGGAGATGTAGGGGGGCACCGCACTATGGAGAGATTGTGGGAGAGAACAATCAGTTTAAATTGGATTTTATAATGTACGGGCAGCCATTGCAATTACTGGAACTTAGAGGAAGTGTCCGAGTAATGATTAGCCGGATAAATGGCTGCTGCATTAAAGAAAACTTATCATCAGGATTTTGCTAAGTAAAGTATAGGCAATGTCATGTGTAAGTCATTGTTACACTGATTAAAATGATACCTGCTTGTGGTTCTTGTGTAATCATTGTTAGAAATTTTCAGATAATGATATGCTTCTGCTCCGGGGTGGGACTGTAGGCGACATCTTATATTGCTGCTCTAAGCAAGAGAAAGGAAGGAAAGGCATGCCCACAGGCCTAACCTGAAGCACAAACAAGTTATCAGGGGTAAAGTCAGGAGATGAAGTGTATAGTTGTGTGTCTTCAACATAAAGATGGTACTGAAAGCCAAATTTGCTGATGGTCTGTACAATTGGGGCAGTGTAGAGCGAGAAAAGAAGAGTGCCAAGGATGGAACCCTGAGGGAACCAAATCGTGATAGGAAAAGAAGAAGGGGAGCCATCAATCAATACACCGAAGGTACATCAGAAAGATAGTAAGAGAATCAGGAGAGAGCAACATCCTTTATGTCAATTGAGTGGAACACAGAGAGTAGGAGATGGTGGTCAACAGTACTGAAAGTTGCAGCGAAGTCAAGAAGAATGAGCACACAGTAGTCACTGTTATGTTTTGCTGTCAAAAGGTCATTGGTCACTTTGATGAGTGCAGTTCCTGTAGAATATAGGGACAGAAGCCAGGTTATGATGGATCTAGAAACTAGTGAATGGAGAGTTAACAGGTAATGAGGGCATAGTCCAGGCGCTCCAAGAGTTTAGAGATGAAAGGGAGAGTGGAGACTGAACTGTAGTTATTTGTGCAGGATTGGTCAAGAGAGGTTTTTTTAATAATGGAGTAATGACAGAGTGATTGAAGGAGGAGGGGAAGATACCACAACAGAGGTAGAGATTGAAGATTTTAGTTAGGTGAGTAGTGACGAGTGGAGAGAGAGACTGGAGTAGGAGTGAGGGAAAGGGGCAGTAATGCATGTATTAGGATGAGAAGAAGAGAGGAGCCTGGAGACTTCTTCTTCTGTGACTTGGTCAAATGTATAGAGTGAGCTAGAGGAGATGTGGTGAGGGATGGAAGTCATTGCACTTGGTGGCTGGGAGCTGATTTCCTGACTTTTTTTCTATTTTGTCTGTAAAGTAAGAGGCCAGATCATCCGCACAGATGCTTGTGAGAGGGGCCTGCACTTTAGGACTGAGGAGGAAGTGAAAGATGTTGAAAAGTTTTTTTGGGTTGTTGGATAGTGAGGAAATCAAGGTGTTGAAGTATGTTAGTTTGGTGAGGTGAAGGGCAGAGTTATAGGTTCTTAGCATAATTTTATAGTGGATAAAGTTTACTAGTGTGCAAGTTTTACTCCATAGGCGATCGGCACCCCAAGAGCATCACTGGAGAAATCGAGTTTGCAATGTGGGCCAGGGCTGTTTTACTCTGTGCTTGGAGGTTCTGACAGTAAGGGGTGCTATAGTGATATACTGCCAGATCAGAACAGAAGAAAGAGGAGATTGGGGACAGTTATGAGTTTAGGAAGTCTATAAGTGTATGAGGATT
Source organism: Oophaga sylvatica (assembly GCA_033576555.1). NCBI lineage: Eukaryota > Metazoa > Chordata > Amphibia > Anura > Dendrobatidae > Oophaga > Oophaga sylvatica. Next base: position 324,112,349 of record JARQOD010000005.1, on the reverse strand, counting down.
ATTGGATTGTAGATTTCTGAATATGTGATAGGTAGAAGTGTGCTGGGGTGGGCTAGAATTTATTAGCATGAAGGAGAGAATGTTGTGGACAGAGAAGGGAAGAGGTGAGTTATCTTGGTAGGAGATTGAACAGAGCTGGACAAAGACCAGGTCTATGGTGTTACCATCTTTGTGTGTCAAGAGGTTGAAAGCTATGAGAGGACTAGAGAAGTGGTTACAAATAGAAGCTGGGATGCAGATGGGGAGGTGGGGCTGTTTATGAGGATGTTAAATAGAGTTGAGCGAAACAGGTCGGTCAGATTCATAAGTCGCCGACTTTTGCTAAAGTCGAGTTTCGCCCAGCGAAACCCAACCATAGCGGTAAGTCGGCCATGCGGTCGTCGACCCGAGCGCCAAAGTCGATCTTCCCAGAATGCTTGCAGGTGCCTTTTCTCAGCGAATGAACAAGGATGTGCACTGTGAGCAAAGAGATGACATAGGCAGTGTCCACCACCATCTTAGAGTAGGGCATTGCAGTGATTGGCTTGCTTTGTGTGGCGTCACAGTGGCTATAAAAGCCCTGACTGCCGACTGCCATTTTTAATTCTGCCGATCTTAGCAGTAGGGAGAGGTTGCTGACGCTGTTTATCAGTAGGGAGAGAGTTAGAGCAGGAAAGAAAAGTTCCTCTGTGCTTGTGCTGAATGCAATTGTGCTGTACAGTTAGTGTGCAGTGACAGGGGAGGATTTTCTTGTTTGCAGCAGCGCTGGTTATTAGGCTGGCTGCCAGTGACAGGGGAGGATTTTCTTGTGTGCAGCAGCAGAGCTGGTTATTAGGCTGCCTGCTAGCTATATTGCTGTGTGTACACTGCTGTGCAGACTGCTTTTTACACAGCACTAATACTTTTATTCTTTTTTCTGCACAGTTACAGAGCGTTCATTTTTTCCCACACCGTATAGAGCTGTATGCTCCTCACACACTACCGTGTACCGGCTGGTATCACGGACAAATACATGCTGACTATCTGTGTGTGACTCCGGAAATATATACAGAGATTGCAATTTTCCCCTATACTATATAAACCTGGTATCTTCGGAAATAGTACCCTTTTTCTGCTTTTTGTATTCTGGTCTAATCCATACTGAGCCTGAGAGCGACTGTGTGTGACTCCTGAAATATATATGGAGATTTACAATTTTTTCCCTATACTATATACCTGGTATCTTGTGATACTGAACCCATTTTCTGCTTTTTATATTCTGGTCTAATCCATACTGAGTGAGCGTCTGTGTGTTACTCCGTAAATATATATGGAGATTTAAAATTACCCCAACACTGTATACAGCAGTTATTTTCTGATACAGTACCCTTTTTCTGCTTTTTATATTCTGGTCTAATCCATACTGAGCCTGTGAGCGTCTGTGTGTTACTCCGGAAATGTATACGGAGATTTAAAATTACCCCAACACTGTATACAGCAGGTATTTTCTGATACAGTACCCTTTTTCTGCTTTTTATATTCTTGTCTAATCCATACTGAGCCTGTGTGCGTCTGTGTCTTACTCCGGAAATGTATACAGAGATTTAAAATTACCCCAACACTGTATACAGCAGGTATCTTCTGATACAGTACCCTTTTTCTGCTATTTATATTCTTGTCTAATCCATAATGAGCCTGTGAGCGTCTGTGTGTTACTCTCGGAATATATACGGAGATTTAAAATTACCTCAACACTGTATACAGCAGGTATCTTCTGATACAGTACCCTTTTTCTGCTTTTTACATTCTTGTCTAATCCATACTGAGCCTGTGAGCGTCTGTGTGTTACTCTTGGAATATATACGGAGATTTAAAATCACCCCAACACTGTATACAGCTGTACGCTTCTGATACACTACAGTTTTTCTGCTTTTTATATTCTTGTCTAATCCATACTGAGCCTGTGAGCGTCTGTGTGTTACTCTCGGAATATATACGGAGATTTAAAATTACCCGAACACTGTATACAGCTGTACGCTTCAGATACAGTACCGTTTTTCTGCTTTTTATATTCTTGTCTAATCCATACTGAGCCTGTGAGCGTCTGTGTGTTACTCTCGGAATATATATGGAGATTTAAAATTACCCCAACACTGTATACAGCTGTATGCTTCTCATACAGTACCCTTTTTCTGCTTTTTATATTCTGGTCAATCCATACTGAGCCTGTGAGCGTCTGTGTGTTACTCCGGAAATGTATACGGAGATTTAAAATTACCCCAACACTGTATACAGCAGGTATTTTGTGATACAGCACCCTCTTTCTGCTTTTTATATTTTTGTCTAATCCATACTGGGCCTGTGAGCGTCTGTGTGTTACTCCGGAAATATATATGGAGATTTAAAATTACCCCAACACTGTATACAACAGGTATCTTCTGATACAGTACCCTTTTTCTGCTTTTTATATACTTGTCTAATCCATACTGAGCCTGTGAGCATCTGTGTGTTACTCCGGAAATGTATACGGAGATTTAAAATTACCCCAACACTGTATACAGCAGGTATTTTCTGATACAGTACCCTTTTTCTGCTTTTTATATCTTGTCTAATCCATACTGAGCCTGTGAGCGTCTGTGTGTTACTCCGGAAATATATACAGAGATTTAAAATTACCCCAACACTGTATACAGCAGGTATCTTCTGATACAGTACCCTTTTTCTGCTTTTTATGTACTTGTCTAATCCATACTGAGCCTGTGTGCGTCTGTGTCTTACTCCAGAAATGTATACAGAGATTTAAAATTACCCCAACACTGTATACAGCAGGTATCTTCTGATACAGTACCCTTTTTCTGCTTTTTATATTCTTGTCTAATCCATACTGATCCTGTGAGCGTCTGTGTGTTATTCCGGAAATATATACGGAGATTTAAAATTACCCGAACACTGTATACAGCAGGTATCTTCTGATACAGTACCCTTTTTCTGCTTTTTACATTCTTGTCTAATCCATACTGAGCCTGTGAGCGTCTGTGTGTTACTCTCGGAATATATACGGAGATTTAAAATTACCCCAACACTGTATACAGCTGCACGCTTCTGATACAGTACCATATATCTGCTGGTATTTTTGGTACATTTTCCGAAACATGAGGTAGTATGGTGGAAGAGGCCGCGGACGTGGTCGTGAGGAGCCAGCTGGTACTGATGGTGGTAGTGGTGCATCTGCTGGTAGTGCCAAAAGCACAATAGCACCAAAGGCAGGAGGTGTTGAGCCTGCATCATCGTCTGGCTCCAGAAGGCGTGGAAGGCTCCCTTGTCTGGGAGTAGGTGAACCGCTTTTAAAGCCGAAGCATCGGGAACAGGCTTTGGCTTACATTGCCAAAACAGCCTCCAGCTTTATCGCCTCCTCTTCTGAAGTTTCAAAAACTGCAAGCACTGACTCGTTAGTGCAGACTCCTGGTCAGGAACAACACCTTTCCTTGTGTCCTTCACCCCCACCAAAAGTGAAGGATGTGGCAGGCTACACTTCAGATTACTCCATGGAGCTCTTTTCACATACCATGCCTGGATTATCAAGTCAAATCCTGAATTCCCCGGTCCAAGATGAATCTGACATGGCGTGCACTGATGCACAGCCACTACTATCTGATTCTGCTGGTACATTCACCCAGAGCACTACATTTCCCTCGTAGTCTACTGAGCCAGAATCTGACTGTGATGAAACTCAGGTGCCCCTTCCCACATACTATACCACCTTACACAGTAACACAGAGGAAGGTGCAGATGAAATTGAAAAGGAGGTGATGGATGACCCAGTTGTTGACCAAGATTGGCATCCATTGGGGGAAGAGGGTGCCACTGGCAATAGCTCAGAAGAGGAGAAGGACCTGCAGCAGGCATCGACATCGCAGCAGCGGTTATCTGGCAGGCCAGTAGCAGTCCAAAAAAGTGTTAAAAAAACAAAAAGAATTGCAGGACAGCTTGGCCAGATGGTCAAATTAGCACAGAGTGCAAGCCCTTAAAATTTATCCCATAGTAGGAATAGTGCAGTGTGGCACTTTTTTTACCAAAATCCTATTGATGAGGCAAAGGTTATCTGTAAGAAATGCGGAAGGACCTTTAGCTGAGGGAAAAATCTCCGAAATTTGAATACCAGTTTCATACTTATGTTCCGACACGCACCACAATTGTGGATACCAAGGCTATGGGGTACTCGGAGCCGAGCCCATGGAAATCTATGGGAGTTGTCACTGGTAGCGGTGGCTCGGTCCGTGGCCCTGGCGGTCGTGCAATGGGGAATATTTACAGGGGATTTTAAGGATAGGTAGTTTGTGACGCCACCTGTGGTATCTGGTTAATTGGACCAGCGCTGCTATAAGGACTTTCACAGGGGATGTTATGGGGCAGCTGGGTGGTAAGTCTCCCACAGGTGAGACTGGTCCCTGGAAGTCTATGATGATGATGCAGGGTGTAGTTAATAATTCAGTCACACACAATGCAGCTTCTTTTCATACCTTTTACTGGTAGATGGTTCAAGCAGATCCCGGGAGCTGGTCGGGGTGGAGAATGCACATTCGGGTAACCGCTGAGCAGGTTAGAGGCCTCCTTTACTTTGTATGTCTCAGAGTCCAAACTTGCATGAAGCGAAGTTAACTCTACAATCTCCAGCTTTCTCAATAGCTGTAATGCCCGGCCAACATTGTGGTGGAAACTTCTAAGTGGTGAAAACTAAGTCTATATTTGCTGATCAGGCTAGACTCCTGTTTTCCCTGTCTCCGGTTACGTATCAGCGCTTGGGCTGCTCTCTGCGACCTGTAGTCCAGATAGCCTCCGAGTATCTTGTTACTATGCTTGAAACTCTAGCAACGCTTCGGACCCCGGTGTCCGGTTATTTAGTGCAGGCAATCCAATACCTGAAGCACTTCTCTATGTCTTCTCCACTGCGCCCTTCGTCCTGCTTTTGCTCTTTGCATAAGCACTTGTAGCTTTCGATGGAAATGTCAGCTTTCTCCAGAGCTCGCTGAGCAGCTCTCAGTTTCCTCCTTGTTTCAGCTTCTGTTGAGGTACTGATTAAGGGTAGCTCTGACTAGGCTAGGATGATGCACTTCACCCGTACTAGCCTCCACTTCTTTGTCAGGTGAACTACGCTAGCTCTGCGAGGATTCAGTCCTCTCTCCTCTCCAAGTCCATACTGAACTAGCACTGAACTGCACTGTCTGAAGACAGGAAACTCACTCCTCTGAGCTCTTCTCAGACAGGAAACTTGAATGGTCTGTACTGTCCTAAGACAGGAAGCTTGACTGAGCTCTGCTACGTGTCACTACCTCCTATACCCCTAGTGGGTGTGTCTGAAAGTGTGAGTGAAGTGCATGAAAAGCAAGCTTTTGCGATTACCTTCCTGTGCATTCTCCTGGATTTTTATGTGTGCCTGCATAGCTGGGCCACACATCCCCCCTTGATTAAACACAACACTCCCGGGCTGTAAAAGAGAAAAAGAAAACATTTTTGTTTTGCATTAAACATAAACATTTTAACTCATCCCATCCGGGAGGTAAGACTTCTTGAACTTTACAATTTGTACAATGAAGAATACAAAAGTATCAAAATATCAAGACATTCTCATAAATACAAGATACTTGTGGAGGACCCGCACCAAAAACCTCCCACGTGGGTCCTGGGTGGGCTGCAGGACTTCTGACTGCAGACCTCACTCTAGGCCCACCATACGGGTTTTTCTTCAGAGGTTGGTAGTAATGGTTTCGTGTAAAACCAAGATAAGGCACCGTAGTGCAACTATTTACAAAGCAAGTTCTTGGGCTGGCACAGTCCACAGCCACGCAGTCCATTGGCATGGTTAAAACACATTTCAAATAATTACATTAATACTTTTTCAAACTTTATACAATTTGTCAGTGACAATAAACCCTGTCTGGGTCTTGCTATACTAATTTACTAGGACTACTCTTGATAGCGAATTGGTAATCTTCCCTTAGTTATTCGTTCTGACCTACGTGGTGTGGTGTCAGATATAGTATTCTCTGGCCTTTCTGTTCTGCGTAACGGCAAACTATAATACTGCCTCAACCTTTCTATGGATCTGGCAAGCGTACTAGTGGCTGGGCGAGGCGGTACTGCTTCACCAGCTTCACCAGGGGATTCCACTTCTTGTGGGGCTGCTTCTTGCGGGTCCGCTTCTTGGGGTTCTAATGGTTGAGGGTCTGCCAGAATAGGTTCTTCTGGAACTGGCTCAACTGGCACAATTGGTATGACTGGTTGTAGAGACTCCTCTTGCGGTTGATAAAACTGCAGCACAGGAATAATTACGGCGTCTCCCAATCTGGGCCAATCCGCAGGTAAATCTCCCAAATCCGTGTGTATGACCGCTTCAGCACTCTCTTCTTTATGGACAACAGGGTTTTCTTCACGGAGCTTTAATGGGCAAGGACACAACTTTAAATGATCTCTAGACACAGTTGCCGTCGTTTTTCCTCCATCCTTACTAATGGCACAGACCTTTCTGTTATCAAAATTGGAATTTTGCACGACATATGGCTCCTGTTCCCACTGATCATCCAACTTGTGCATTCTTCTTTTTCTTTTGAGCACCATTTCTCCAGGCATAAAAGGCTTAGCGGGAGCATTTTTGTTATAGTTCTTCTCTTGCTTTTCTCTTACTTTGTTGAGACTGTCTTCTACGCAGGCTTGTACTCTCTTGTACTGTTCCTGTCGAGTTGTGTCCCAATCCTCAGCATTGTCATCAGCCTCTGGTTCTACCACTCCCAGCTCCAAATCCATTGGCAGTCTTCCAGGTCTTGCTCTCATAAGGTAAGCTGGAGTGCAGTTGGTGGAACTTACTGGTATGTGGTTGTACAAGTCAACCAGGTCGGGTAACAAGTCTGGCCACCGATTTCTTTCTTCCAGGGGTACAGTTTTCAGTAAATCCATGACAATGTGATTCATCTTTTCACAAAGGCCGTTGGTCTGAGGGTGGTATGGCGTCGTTCTGATCTTTTTACATCCATACAATTGACAGAATTCCTGAAACAGTTCAGCTTCAAAGGCTGGACCTCGATCAGTCAGTACCTGCTCTGGATATCCGTGTGGTCTGCAGAAACTTGCTTGGAAGACCTTGGCTGCTGTCTCTGCTGTGAGATCCTTGACAGGGGCGACCACCAGAAATTTGGAGTAATGATCCACCATGGTCAGGGCATATGAGTATCCTGACCTGCTTGGGGACAACTTAACGTGATCCAATGCTACGATCTCCAGAGGACGAGTCGTCCGGATAGGCTGCAAGGGTGCTCTCTGACTATGATAGTCTTTTCGTCTGAGACCACAGGGTCCACAGTTCCGGCACCACTACTCGATGGAGCTACGCATCCCTACCCAGTAGAACCGACACCTCAACAGGGTCTCCAGCTTTTTCCAGCCAAAGTGTCCTGCTTGATCGTGGTAGGCTTCCAACACCATTTGGATGTCTGCTCTGGGCACCACTATCTGCCAAACCATCTCATGGGTCCTTGGGTCGACGTATCTCCTGCACAACTTCTCTCGGTATATGAACAACCGGCTTCTTTCATTCCACAGGAGCTTTGCTGGTATGGGTGCGTCTTTCTCCAAGGAGGAACCTTCTTGTCTTATCAACTCCTTGATACGGCTGACCACGGGATCGCTGTCCTGAGTCTCCTTCCAGCTATGATGAGGTAAAGGGTTCAACATCTCACCACACCGCTTTCTGTAGACTCGTTGCTCTTGGACCATCCCATTTCGATGGAACGCAGGTAGCTCGATTTCTTCCAGATCATCTGATTCTTCCTCCGTGTCGGATTCATGCGGCATTCTGAACAAGGCGTCCGCGTTAGCATTTTTACGGCCCGCTCTGTACTTGATGGTAAACTGATAATTTGACAACCGAGCCATCCAACGTTGCTCCATGGCTCCCAGCTTGGCTGTTTCCAGATGCGTCAAGGGGTTATTGTCTGTAAACGCAGTGAACCTGTTGGAGGCAAGGTAATGTTTAAATCTTTCGGTAATGGCCCAGACCAGCGCCAGGAACTCCAGTTTGAAGCTGCTATAGTTTTCCGGATTCCTCTCAGTTGGCCTGAGTTTTCTGCTGGCATATGCGATGACTTTTTCTTGGCCGTTCTGCTTCTGACTGAGGACAGCTCCTAATCCTTCGTTACTGGCATCTGTGTATAGCAGGAACGGTTGGCTGTAATCTGGGTAGGCTAAGATTTCATCGCCGGTAAGGATCTCTTTCATCTCTTTGAATGCCTCAGCTTGTTCTTTTCCCCAATTGAATGGAAGGTTTCTGCTCTTAAGAGGTTGTCCTACCAGGAGGTCCTGCAAAGGCGCCGATTTCTTAGTGTAATCTTTTACAAACCTCCTGTAGTAACCTGTTAGTCCCAGGAACTGACGCACCTCCTTTAGGTTCTTCGGCTCTGGCCATTTCTGAATAGCTGTGACCTTCTCGGGGTCCGGCGCTACTCCTTCAGAACTGACAATGTGTCTCAAGTACTGTACCTTCCGTTTGAGCAGGTGGCATTTAGAGGGCTTTAGTTTCATCCCAAACTTGGACAATGACTCAAATACCTCCGCCAGGTGCTTCAGATGATCTTCATATGTCTTAGAGTACACAATTACGTCGTCCAAGTACAGCAGCACAGTTTCGAAGTTGAGATGTCCCAGACAGCTCTCCATCACCCTCTGGAATGTTCCTGGGGCACTGCTGAGACCAAACGGCATTCTGTCGAACTCGCAGAGTCCCATTGGAGTGGTGAAAGCAGTTTTCTCCCGGTCCTCCTCAGCCACAGCTACTTGCCAGTACCCACTAGTAAGGTCGAGGGTAGAAAAGTAGTTAGCTGTTTTCAGAGCAGCTAAGGATTCCTCTATACGTGGTAATGGGTATGCATCTTTATGTGTTATGCGATTTACTTGCCTATAATCTACACACATTCGCATGCTACCATCCTTTTTCTTCACTAGAACTAGAGGTGCTGCCCAGAGGCTACAACTATCCCTTATCACCCCGGCTTTCTTCATGTCATGCAGCATTTCCTTAGCTTTCTGATAGTGGGCTGGAGGTATAGGCCTGTACCGCTCTTTGATGGGAGGATGACTGCCTGTAGGGATATGATGCTGTACTCCCTTAATGGTCCCAAAGTCAAGTGGGTGCTTGCTAAATACTTATGCGTACTCTTGTACCACCCGTAGTACCCCCTGTTTCTGGTGGACGGAAGTGGTGTCTGTCCCTATATGAAGCTGCTGACACCAGTCCGCTACCGGGGTTGCCGGATCATTATCCTCCGCTGGTTGGCGGGAGGCTAAGGACTCGGTTGTGAGGATAGAATTATTATCTACGGCATGTAATTTAGCAACTGTAGCATAACGTGGCAAATTTACTTCATCGTCCCCCCAGTTGAGAAGTCGTACTGGTACTCTCCCATTTACTACTTCCACTACCCCTCTAGCAATCATGAGTGTAGGTCTGTGTTCTGAGCGATGGGGTTCTACTACTGCTTGGTAGTTCTGTCCCCTCAGACCTATGGCTGCTCTACACCATATTAACATTTCACTCATTGGGGGTATTACAATGGGGTTCGAGTCTGTGACCCGTACATTACCGATTTCACCATCTGTAAGCTTCGCTTGCTGCTGGCACATCAGGGCCCGGATCTCCCTCTGGATCACTCCCTTCTGCTTTGGCTTGGCAACTTCAGCGAGCTGTTGGAGCAAAAACACAACTTCTCCCAGACAGTTACTGATAATGTTAGTACCTAGTATCACATTTAGACCATTTTCCTCATTTACAGTCCTGACTACTAGGAGTCCCTGATCCCTCAGCTCCACCCTGCCCACTTTTACATTTACGTTTTTGGCTCCAATTACTTCAACAGGGAGACCATTGGTAGCTTACACTGTCAAGTCAGGGCTCGGGGGCTGGAGGCTGTCCATGGACCAAAATTTATTGTAAAGGACATCAGGTATGATGGTCACCTGAGATCCAGTGTCCAGCAGTGCAGGGATTGCAATCCTGTCCAGAATCATGGACAGGTAGGGCCGTCCACCCACGAACCTGCGGTTCCAGTCCAAGGGGCCTGATGAGTCTACTCCTGGGTGTTGGCCCTCTGACCCAGGATCGGCTCGTTTAAAGGACATTGCTGAGCCATATGACCTTTTTGGTTGCAGCGGTAGCAGACGATCTCCCGCCGAGGATGATGTTGATCAGGAGTCGCTCCTTGGGGTGGCGTGGTCCTCCTCCGATGAGGCGACGTCCTCCATTTCCTCCGGTTCGTCCAAGGAACATCCTCCGGACAGTCGGCTAGTAGGATCTTTCCTCCTTCCTCTTTCCGCAGTTGCAGGGCATCCATTACAGTGGCTAAGTTCTTAGTCAGCTGGCGCACTTCTGAGCGCAGACATTCCAACTCACTAGGGGGCGCCACCTGCATTGTAGCTTCTGCCACCTGCGGGGAAAAGGTGGTTACTGCCGGCTTAAGAGTGGCTTCACCCAGGTGATACTGATTTGCCACCTCAGGCTTTTCCAGGGGTCGCAGTCCCTTTATTGCCATGTCCTTTAGAGCATCAAAAGTGGCATCTGGATGATCTAAGGACCACCAGTTTACAGTCCGTGCCTTCCTCTGGAGACTTCAGTCCCCGCACGAATTGCTCTTTCAACATTTGGCTCTCATCAATGGGACTTGTAGGGTTAGCCTGTTTGAGAGCTCGCAGGGCCCCTGTAGTCGGCAGGCGTAGTCCCTAATACTGTCATCCGGTCCCTGGAAGCACTGATAAAATGCCATCCGGAGATCCGTTTCTGTGCGGTCCTCGAAGATGGCCTGTAGCTTTAAGAGTATCGCAGGTACCGACTCCTGGTCTGCAGTGGGCCAAGTCTCTACTTCTCTCTCAGCCGCACCAGCTAACTGTCCTATTACCACAGCAGCTTTTTGCTTTTCAGTCATTGAGTACATATCCAAAATACTACATATCTTCCGTTTAAATCCTGGCAGGGTGTCTGGCTCGCCGCTGTACTGGGGGAGCCACTTCGCTCCAGGCATGTATGGGAGGGTTAGCGGCATGAGCGGGACCACCGGGCCAGGTGAGGGGCCCGCACCTCCATCCTGCGGCACGACGCCAAGCGGTGGGCTATTAGGGCCCCCAGCGAGGGCCGCTCCGTCTGCCGGTTGCTGCGACATATTGGTGCCCCCTTGGTTAATCTGAGCCTACCTCTTTCACAGGCTGCAGCGTCGCAGGCACAGCGGTGGAGACAGGACCTTCGTTGCAGGCACAGCGGTGGAGACAGGACCTTTGTCGCTGGACTGTGATGTCAGAGCGTTCACTTCCTGTTTCACAGGACCTGCCGCCGCGTCAGAGTTGGGGGCGGGGCCAGGGAACCAGCGCGCTCTTTCAGGTACGCCCCCCTTCTTCACCAGCGCCTGAGGGCGCGAATATTGCGGTAAAGATGGCGGTATTTTGGCGCCAAATGCAGCAAACAGTCTTTTTCACCAAACAGTTCAATAGACACACAGGACTCACAATTGCAAGCTTTCGTATCCTGTTCGTGACGCCAAGTTGTTCCGACACGCACCACAATTGTGGATACCAAGGCTATGGGGTACTCGGAGCCGAGCCCATGGAAATCTATGGGAGTTGTCACTGGTAGCGGTGGCTCGGTCCGTGGCCCTGGCGGTCGTGCAATGGGGAATATTTACAGGGATTTTAAGGATAGGTAGTTCGTGACGCCACCTGTGGTATTCTGGTTAATTGGACCAGCGCTGCTATAAGGACTTTCACAGGGGATGTTATGGGGCAGCTGGGTGGTAAGTCTCCCACAGGTGAGACTGGTCCCTGGAAGTCTATGGTGATGATGCAGGGTGTAGTTAATAATTCAGTCACACACAATGCAGCTTCTTTTCATACCTTTTACTGGTAGATGGTTCAAGCAGATCCGGGGAGCTGGTCGGGGTGGAGAATGCACATTCGGGTAACCGCTGAGCAGGTTAGAGGCCTCCTTTACTTCGTATATCTCAGAGTCCAAACTTGCATGAAGCGAAGTTAACTCTACAATCTCCAGCTTTCTCAATAGCTGTAATGCCCAGCCAACATTGTGGTGGAAACTTCTAAGTGGTGAAAACTAAGTCTATATTTGCTGATCAGGCTAGACTCCTGTTTTCCCTGTCTCCGGTTACGTATCAGCGCTTGGGCTGCTCTCTGCGACCTGTAGTCCAGATAGCCTCCGAGTATCTTGTTACTATGCTTGAAACTCTAGCAACGCTTCGGACCCCGGTGTCCGGTTATTTAGTGCAGGCAATCCAATACCTGAAGCACTTCTCTATGTCTTCTCCACTGCGCCCTTCGTCCTGCTTTTGCTCTTTGCATAAGCACTTGTAGCTTTCGATGGAAATGTCAGCTTTCTCTAGAGCTCGCTGAGCAGCTCTCAGTTTCCTCCTTGTTTCAGCTTCTGTTGAGGTACTGATTAAGGGTAGCTCTGACTAGGCTAGGATGATGCACTTCACCCGTACTAGCCTCCACTTCTTTGTCAGGTGAACTACGCTAGCTCTGCGAGGATTCAGTCCTCTCTCCTCTCCAAGTCCAGACTGAACTAGCACTGAACTGCACTGTCTGAAGACAGGAAACTCACTCCTCTGAGCTCTTCTCAGACAGGAAACTTGAATGGTCTGTACTGTCCTAAGACAGGAAGCTTGACTGAGCTCTGCTACGTGTCACTACCTCCTATACCCCTAGTGGGTGTGTCTGAAAGTGTGAGTGAAGTGCATGAATAGCAAGCTTTTGCGATTACCTTCCTGTGCATTCTCCTGGATTTTTATGTGTGCATGCATAGCTGGGCCACACACTTAGACATGTAAACACCATGCACTTTCAAGCGTGGACGGACTGCAAAACCTCAGGTAGCACATGTGCACCTGCTCCAACTGAAGGTAGCCAGCAACGCTACATCGCTTCCCCCACTGTAAGTCCACTGGTTAGCACACCACCAGCATGAAATGTTGAGGTGTCTTTGCAAGGCCAAAGCAGTCATGGAATCACAATGTTTTTGCAATGAAAGACTGAATCTAGGCCATCACCACCACCACCAACATCACCAACCCCATCTCAGTCCGTCATGTCCACCGCTAGTTACCCCATATGCAGCTCTCAAGTCCAGCTCACACTAGCAGACACTCTGAGTAGGACAAGAAAGTACTCATCCTATCATCTACGTACACTGGCTTTGAATGCCTACATTGCCAAACTGATCTCATTAGAGATGATGCCCTTCCTGTTGGTTGAAAGAGCAGCGTTCCGAGATCTCATAGCCTATGCTGTCCCACGCTATGACCTACCCAGTTGGCACTTCTTTTCTAGAAAATCCATCCCTGCCCTCAACCTGCAAATGAAAGACTGCATTGTTCATGCACTCAATCAGTGAGTGGAAAGGTGCACCTCACAACAGATGCATGGGCCAGTAGGCATGGCCAGGGCCGTTACATGTCCATCACTGCACACTGGGTTAATGTGGTGGATGCAGGGTCAACAGGGGACAGTTGTCTGTAGGCATTTGACCCTCCTCCTCCTCCAGAAGCAAAAGCTCGTCGACAGAGCGCAGTCGCACGGGCACTCCAACCGCAGCTGCCAGTGTTGCACACGAGGTGTCCCACTATCGAACAGCTAGTGGTAAGCATCAGCAGGTTGCTTTAAAGATGATGTCTTTGGGCGACAACAGACACACCACGGAGGTGCTGGCCGACTACTTGCAGCAAGAAACTGAGACATGGCTGGACAGTATGCATCTTGAGCCAGGCAAGGTAGTCAGTGATAGAGGCCGTAATTTTGTGGCAGCCATAGCCCTGGCAAAACTCAGACACATACCTTGGCTGGCTCACACTTTGAACCTGGTGGTGCAGTGCTTCCTAAATAATTTTCCAGAGTTAACAGCCCTGCTCCATAAGGTGCGAAGACTTTGCTCGTACATCCGTCGCTCGCCAGTAGACTCCAGTCGTATGCAGAGGCTGCAGCGATTGCTCCACTTCCCCAAGCACTGCCTATTCATAAACATTGCAACAAGGTGGAACTCCACCATGCACATGGTTGAGAGACTGTGCAAACAGAGGCAGGCTGTAATGCATTTGTGGGAGGATACACGGGCAGGCAGCTTGAGGGCAGATATGGTGTTGTCGGGTGTGCAGTGGTCAAAGCTGAAAGACCTCTGTAAAGTCCTTCAGTGTTTTGAGGAATGCACAAGGCTGGCAAACACAGACGACGCCATCATAAGCATGAGCATCCCACTTATGCGTCTGCTCATGCAAACTTTGATGCACATTAAGGATCAGGCGTCTGCAGCGGAGGAGGAAGAGGAGGAGGGAGTCCTTGATGACAGTCAGCCATTGTCTCCTCAGAGGAGGAGGATGAGGGGATGATTATTTTGGGGAGGAGGATGCTTCTCAGGGGGCAAGAGAAAATTTTGGCTTGCCAAGGTCAGTTACAGGGTTTGTGCGTGACTGGAGGGATGTGGATGTGGCAGAAAGTGCTCCTCCACCCACCATTTGCAGTGCATCATTGGCACCTCGAACATTGACCCACATGTGTAATTATGTCTTGCTGTACTAAAAAGGGACCCCCGCATTTCCAAAATGATGAAGGATGACGACTACTGGTTGGCCAGCATCCTCAATCCAAGCTATGAAGGCAAATTACAGAACATCATGCCACAGGAGAACCTAGAGCTAATATTGGCGAACAAACAAGCAACTCTGGTAAAACGTTTGTTAGAGGCATTCCCAGCACACAGCAATGGTGCAGGTTCTACCATGAGCTGTACTGGTCAAAATGGAAGAGGTGTTCGTGGTGCACACAGCCGAAGTGGCGTTGGAGACAGGGGTTTCAAGACCATGTTGTGGACTAATTTTTCGAGTACCGCTCACACGACTGGTAATACTGAATCGATTGCAACAGACAGGAGACAGCAGTTGTCAACAAAGGTTCAAAATTACCTCTCCTTTCCTATCGATGTTTTCCCTCACAGTTCATGCCCCTTTCACTACTGGGCCTGTAAACTGGACTCCTGGCCTGAATTGGCACAATATGACTTACAAGAGCTCGCTTGCCCTGCTGGTAGTGTGCTACCAGAAAGAGTCTTCAGTGCTGCTGTATCAATCCTGACAGAAAGAACGACCGGGCTGTCGACCCAAAATGTTGGTGATCTCACCTTCATTAAAATGAACCATGCCTGGGTTTCAAAGGATTTTGTACCACCTACCCCTGATGACTCAAAGGTTGACAGCAAAATGGCTCGCTTTGTCCTCCTTTTCCTCCGACTTCTCCAATTCCTTCATTTACAGCTGCTGAACGTCTAGCCTACACCTCAACATATGCCAGTTTTTCCACCTCCCTAACTGGGCTGTACCCCCCCCAGGGCCGGCGTCAGTACCTGGCGCACCCGGGCAAGTGCCGGTGCCCTAAGCAGGTGGGGGGCCCACTCGTGGGCGACGGCACTGGCTCAGGGCCCATCATAGTACGCCTGTGTCTCTGACGGTGGGGGGGTCCACTCGCCATCAGAGACACCGACATACTATGAGGGGCCCTGTGCCAGTGCCATCGCCCACGAGTGGGCCCCCTGCTTGCTCAGGGCCCCAGAACTTGCAATACTTACCTCTCCCTGCTCCACCGCTGTGACGTCTTCCGCGTTTACTGACAGTGACATTCAGGTCAGAAAGCGCGATGATGTCACGTCTGTACGCACTCTGCCTGAACAGTCCAAGTGCAGAGAGCTGGAAGATGGCAACACTGAGGAGTCCAGAGTAGAGCAGTGTCCAGCGAGGAGACGTATTTCATTTTTTTAATGTTTGAAGCAATATATGGGGAGCATTACAAACTCGAGAATTATATATGGGGCCCATCATACACTTGAGCATCATAGATAGGGCCCATTATGCACTGAAGCATTATAAATGGGGCCCATTATATAAGAAGCATTATATAGGCCCATCATATACTGTAGCATCATGCATGGGGCCCATCATACATTGGAGCATTACAAATGGGGCCCATCATACACTGGAGCATCATATGGGGCCCATTATATATGGAGCATTATATAGGCTCATCATACACTGGAGCATCTTCCATGGGGCCCATCATATACTGGAGCATCATATGGGGCCCATTATATATGGAGCATTATATAGGCTCATCATACACTGGAGCATCATGCATGGGGCCCATCATACATTGGAGCATTATAAATGGGGCCCATCATACACTGGAGCATCATATTGGGCCCATTATATATGGAGTATTATATAGGCCCATCATACACTGGAGCATCATCCATGGGGCCCATCATATACTGAAGCATCATATGGTGTTCATTATTTATGGGGCATCATATAGGATATGGAGTATCATATGGAGCACATATGGGGCTTATTCTGTCTGGAGCATTATATGGAGCCCATTCTGTATGGAGCAATATATGGGACCCATCACATACTGTATGGAGCTTTATATGCGACTCATTATACTGTATGGAGCAATATGTGGGGCTCATTATACTCTATGGCAGTGCTTCTCAACTCCAGTCCTCAGGACCCACCAACAGGTCATGTTTTTCCGTAGTATTGCAAAGGTGATGGAATTAATGCTTGAGCAGGTGATAAAATTATCACCTGTGCAATACTAAGGAAATCCTGAAACATGACCTGTTGGTGGGTCCTGAGGACTGGAGTTGAGAAACACTGCTCTATGGGGACCATCCTATACTGTATGGCACATTATATGGGGACCATCATATACTGTAGCATTATGTGGAGCTCATCATATACTGTATGGAACATTATATGGGACCAATTATGTATGAATAGAGTTGAGCGATACTTTCCGATATCCAAAAGTATCGGAATCGGAATGGTATCGCCGATACCATTAAAATATCGGCGATACCCGATACCGATACCGGAAGTCCCATGTAAGTCTATGGGAACAAAATATCGTAACTAAAAAAACCCCATTCTTTCCTTGTAAACACTAAATATACACACATAGAATACATATATGTATATATATATATATACATGTCATTGTGACATATATATATACATATATGTATAGTTTATACACTTCTACATAGTAAAATATCCTCTGATTCAATTGCCGGGTAAAGCCGGTTTCTGTGAAAAGACAGAAGCACCCGACATGAAATGACACTTGGTGTACATAGGGTTAACCATGTCTTTTCATGTCCTTTGCTATCTGATTTGCACAAACAATTAAATCAGTCTATGTGTGCAAAATTTCACACCTGTAGGGGTTAATTAAAGGTGTAAATTCGTTGTAAAAAAAACGGACTTTTTTGCTACGAATTTACACCTTTAATTAACCCCTACAGGTGTGAAATTTTGCACACATAGACTGATTTAATTTTTTGTGCAAATCAGATAGCAAAGGACATGAAAAGACATGGTTAACCCTATGTACACCAAGTGTAATTTCATGTCGGGTTCTGCATTTTCACAAAAGCCGGCAATTGAATTAGCGGCTATTATACTATGTAGAAGTGTATGAACTATAAATATATATATATATATATATATATATATATGTGTCACAAACTCAATGACATGTATATATATATATGAGGTGTAAAATTGCTGAAAAAAAATGCGTGGGCTCCCGCCCTATTTTCGCAAACAGACAGACAAAGCCAGTGAGTGGGGGCAGATAATAATAGCCCAGAGAGGGACCATTATTTTTGCCCCCCCCCGGCTACTAACATCTGCCCCCAGACACCCCAGAAAGGGCAAATCTCTAATTAGATTTGCCCTTTCTGGTACTTTGCCCGTCTATTCCCATTGCCCTGTAGCGGTGGCGAATGGGTTAATAAGGGGTTAAAATGACTTTGCAATTGAAAGGTCACTTTAAGCCAGGTTAATAATTGAGAGCTGTCAATTAGACAACTATCAATTATTAATCCTATTGTATGAAAGAAAAATCAAACACACACACTTTAATAAAAAAGAAGTTTAATGAAATAATCACACAGTTTTTGACCATATTTTATTTACCTGCTAAAACCATTTCCTGTAATAAAAATAAAATAATAAAGCAAAATTATTCTTACCAATCCGATGCACAGTCAGGTCCCACGGTGTAATCCTTCAGAAAGGGTTAATGTTTACTGCAGGGACCGCAGCTAATGCTGCAGCCTCACAGTAAACCCCCAAATGAATGAGCTCCTCTCCTGGCTGACAGGAGAGGAAGTGGAAAGCTTAATTGATTGCTTTCCACTTTCACTTCAGGTCAGCCAGGGACACCATCAGTGACGTCAGAGGGAACTGATTAACAAAAATAGGGGTTCCCTTCGAAAAAAAAATGGCGTGGGGTTCCCCCTATTTTTGTTAACCAGCCAGATGAAGCAGACCGCTGAGGCCTGGATTTTCAGGCTGTTAAGGAGCCAAGATCCATGGACCTTGCCAGCCTGATAATACCAGGCCACAGCAGTCTGCATATCTTGGCTGATTAACAAAAATAGGGGATCCCCTCGAAAAAAAAAATGGCGTGGGTCCCCTATTTTTGTTAACCAGCCAGATGAAGCAGACCGCTGAGGCCTGGATTTTCAGGCTGTTAAGGAGCCAAGATCCATGGACCTTGCCAGCCTGATAATACAGGCCACAGCAGTCTGCATATCTTGGCTGATTAACAAACATAGGGGATCCCTCGAAAGAAAAATGGCGTGGGGTCCCCCTATTTTTGTTAACCAGCCAGATGAAGCAGACCGCTGAGGCCTGGATTTTCAGGCTGTTAAGGAGCCAAGATCCATGGACCTTGCCAGCCTGATAATACCAGGCCACAGCAGTCTGCATATCTTGGCTGATTAACAAAAATAGGGGATCCCCTCGAAAAAAAAATGGCGTGGGGTCCCCCCTATTTTTGTTAACCAGCCAGATGAAGCAGACCGCTGAGGCCTGGATTTTCAGGCTGTTAAGGAGCCAAGATCCATGGACCTTGCCAGCCTGATAATACCAGGCCACAGCAGTCTGCATATCTTGGCTGATTAACAAACATAGGGGATCCCCTCGAAAGAAAAATGGCGTGGGGTCCCCCCTATTTTTGTTAACCAGCCAGATGAAGCAGACCGCTGAGGCCTGGCTTTTCAGGCTGGTAAGGATCCAATATCCATGGACCTTGCAAGCCTGATAATACCAGGCCACAGCAGTCTGCTTAGCTTGGCTGGTTAACAAAAATAGGGGATCCCCTCGAAAAAAAAAACGGTGTGGGGATCCCCCCTATTTTTGTTAACCAGCCAAGTAAAATGCAGACTGCTGCGGCCTGGTATTAAAAGACTGTCAAGGCCCATGGATTTTGGCCCTCAACAGCCTGATAATACCAGGCTACAGCAGCCCCACATTTGGCGCATCAAAAGATGTGCCAATTGTGGCACTTTACCCGGCTCTTCCCACTTGCCCTGTAGCGGTGGCAAGCGGGGTAATAAGGGGTTATTGTCACCGTTGATTGCACGGTGACAATAAGCCCGGTTAATAATGGAGAGGTGTCAATAAGACACCGATCCATTATTAATCCCAAAGTTTTTAAATGTTTAAAAAAAAGACACAGCAAGAAAAAAGTCTTTTAATGAAATAAAAGAGACAACACAGTTTTCATTTTTTTTATTACTCTCTCATTCCTGCGACGCCATCGATCTCCTGTAAAAAAATAAAAAAAACAAACCAACAGTATACCACCTGTCCGACGCAGTCCATAGTAACGATTGTCCCACGACGATCCAGCTCTGCTACATCGGAATGACAGGCAGAGCCTGACATCCCGGCGCAGCACAGCTGCTTACCAGCTTCCCCGGCGGTGACGTCATCGGACTGCTTTACGGCCGCGATTACCCAGCAGTCACTGCAGTTATCGCGAGATACTGCATGTGACCGCCGGGGAGAAGAGGATGGCGGCCATTAAGCAGCCCGGGATGTGACCGCCGGAGATCTTCTGCCGGGTAAGTGCCGCTGACTCCTGACAGACCCGACCGACGGACACTGACAGTGACAGTGACATTCCGAGTCCGGTATCCGATATGACGAAAATATCGGAACTCGGAATCGGAATTCCGATACAGCCAATATCGGCCGATACCCGATACTTGCGGTATCGGAATGCTCAACCCTATGTATGAAGCAATATATGGGGCTCATTATTCTGTATGGCGCACTATGTGGTGGCCATAATACTGTATGGAGGAATATACTGTCCATTTTTTGAGCTATTGTAGAATTTAAAATAGATATCAGTTATGTAATGTAAGAAGTGAAGTATTTGTCATTGTACTATACCTATATTTCTGTGCTGTATCGGAGCATCATGAATTGTGGTATGTGTTAAAGGGACCCACTGAGACTCTTTGGCCCAAGGCCCACGAAAACCTGGAGCCAGCCCTGTCCCCCCACAACTTTAGCCAAAAACCCCCAGTTTTCAGTGCGTTACTATTATTATAAAGTAAATTAAGGTTGACAAGTTTAAGTAATAATAATTGATGTCGTTGGCATCTAAATGGGCACTGTAGGTGTGTTTACTGTCCTCCACTCCCTGACTACTTTTCTTCCCCATTGACTTGCATTGGGTGTTAAGGTTGGCGGAACGCACCTAAAAGATATTAAGTAGAGGTGCGTTCGCAGCCCGGGGTCCACCGTGCAGGCAGAGCCTGCTGCTAGTAAAATGGCGCAAATAGGCAGTATGAGCGAGCTCTGTTATCCCGCACAGTCGCAGATGTAAATGCCATAGCACTATATGGCGGTATAAGCGAACTCCGTTAGACCACAGAGTCGCTAACTAAAACGCTGTGGCACTATATGGCGGTATAAGCGAACTCTGTTACTTAATAGAGCCGCTGTGAAAAAGACTGTGTCCTGTCAGACTCACAGGTGACACAGATGACTGCTAAGCGATTGCAGTCAGTGGTCATGCCATACCCACAGCAAACCATACTAGGGACTTATTTCAGCCAGAGCCCTGAATCCAAACACACAAACTCCTCACCGGAGGTGCCGGTATTCTAGGGGCTTATTTCAGCCGAGTCCCTAACCACATGCATAAGACCACACTGGCGCAAGCACGTAACCGATATGATACTAGCGAACGGCCGTACGGTTATGCAACCCTTTTATAGTAGCCACGAGTACAAGACCTTCCAGAACAGACCAATAGGAAACTGCTTCAGAACACAAACAGCTTCAGGACCTTCCTGGAGTACCAATAGGAGACTCAGCTGTGTCTGAGCATGTGACCTTTGATCTCCAATGGGAGATCTTGCCCTGGGCATGCTCAGATTGAGAAACAGAGGACTTAGTCCCAAAGCTGCCTGCTCCAACGCTGGTTACAACAGAGGATCCAGGAGATGCAGCAGAAACTCTCCGCACAGCATCATACTGGGCGAGATGCTGGGACCGACTTCTCTGCTGAGTAGGCTCCACTGCGGACGGAGATGGATGGGGGACCGCAGCAGGAATAGCTCGAGATTCCCCCTGTGCAGAAGTGTGAACTCGAACCCTAACATTGGGAGTAGTATAGGAACTGGACAACTCATCAAACTCAAATCTGACAGGTCGACACGCCCCCTATCATTTAATCCGTCTCCCTGTCAGATTGATCCAGGTCGTCATGCCCCCTGACTGAACTTTGCTCAGGCTGAGAAATCTGAGCTGCTGGATTTGTGAATTTCAATCAAAGTGATTTATTTGTCTCTATTGATATTTTATCCACTGGATTAGATTAGTCTGTGGAGTTTTACTGTATTAAAGGGTAGTTTTAACTCCATCCGTAGATGTAAAGCTATTTTCTAGCAGAGAGTGCCCTGACATGAACTGTAAAGGGTTTGTATTAGAAGCACCCAGTAAATGTCTGTATTAGAATCCATCAGTAAATGTATGTAAAGCTCATTTCTAGCAGGCTTGTATAAATGTAAATGTCCCCGAAACTTTTAAGGAGTCAGTAAATGTCTGTATTAGAATCCATCAGTAAATGTATGTAAAGCTCATTTCTAGCAGGCTTGTATAAATGTCCCCCAGTAAATGTGTAAAAGTTTGGAACTGATATGCCTGTGTGTAAAGGTGATTTCTAACACTCTCTGTTAGAGATGGCTAACTTATTACTAAGCTGTGTGTACAAGGCTTTGGGTTGTGTTAGAAGTCTAAATATTTTTCTATTTACTAGCTAACATGGTACATAGATATAAATCTTTACTGGCACATAGAATTGTAGTACAACAGCGACGTGTTGTGTTGTGTATAGCCCCAGGCATGTTGGGGCATGTTTAAAACTGACGAGACTTATAACCCCGTCTCATTGTACGGGCATATTATGTATATGGCCGTGTTACAATATTACAGAATGGTTTATTCGTATTTTTAAAAAAGCAATGACACGGTATTGTAAAAACAAGGTTACAAGATTTTATTGTAATAAATACAGCTCAAAGACATTTCAAACATTTAAAAGTACATACAGAATGATATAAAAAGTGTCACATGCACAATTAACAAATAGCAGCACACACACGATAAAATAGATAATTAACAAGTACATAGGCTACATCGTGAGCCACATGGTTGGCAGTATCGGTAGAGACCTTTTTTTAGGTAGTAGAGTTCCCCTTGTGGTGCCTAATGACGGCGAGTGCAGCGAGTGAATTGTGCGGGGTGCGGGGTCTAACCTCATCGATGTAGATACACCACCGCTGGAGGACATTTTTAATTAGTCTAAATGTTGTCTAGTAGTGTGATTACCCACAACAGTAGAGGGTATATTCAGCTCGGCCATAGCTCGCATAAACGATTCCCAACCCCTAGGTAAATTCCTGACGGTCAGAGCATGACCCTGCGTTGTACTACGTACTAAATCCACTAAGTTAGACCCGGGTATTACAGAGCCTTTGAAAATAAATTCGTCTTTATCATTCCAATCTGTCACACTCTTATTCTGGAGTAGTCTGTTTAGTAAAAATTCAGCATTCTTTTTATATCTTTGGTTTATATGACCTACAATTTCAGCGATCTCGTGATTTTTTTTATCGGTGACGGTATTTGGCGGCTGTTGATGCTCAGGATCCTGAGGGCTAACGAGATTTAAAGTTGTCAGTTCTTTTGAGCTGCGTTTCGTATGTACCAAGTAGCGCTCCAGCACGGTGCTATACATTTTAATTTTCACATCGTCGGGGATGTCGCGTCGCTGTAAAACGGAGCTAATCTCATCATCGAGGCGTCGAATAGCAGTTTCGCGTATGCTCTCGGGGATTGGTGTCCTTAGCTTATGTAGCTCCTGTTTGGGGACTAGATACATTTTCTCAGCATGCTCCATTATTTGCCCGCGAGCAGACTCGTTATTATGGGTATTGCAAAGCCTAAAAGAGGACCGATAAAGCCACCGGTCTGATTCAGTACTCGTTTCTTTTTCTTTATGGACTGCGCTCTATCGCTAATGGTTCTTATAGCTTTACGCCACTTCTTCAGTATGCCTTTTTGGCGCTCTTTCAACGGGATTCTGCCTTTTAAGATGTTTAAAGCAATCTCACCTATAGCGGTGATTAAATCCACGCTCGCATTGCGCAAAATAGATTTCCGGACGGATGGGGTTGCCTTCACCAGGGTTTTTAAGAGAGCCCAGTTACGCCGGAGTCTCTCGGACATCTTTACAGCACAACGCATACAGCGTGGAATGTGCGATCCCGCATAAAATTCACTTTTTAGAAGCGATTTTCTTCTGCACATAGACAGCTGGTAACGCCGGTGGAAACAACCCAGTCCGTAAGCGGTGATCCTCCGGTGTATTAGCTCTCAAATCGACCAGCAAATACCCATAAGGCTCCCGCGTAGCATCCTCAAAGGCTTCTAGGAAAAAACGTGTTTTTCCGGGGTACATCTGACGAGCTAGTGTTAAAATTTGTAATTTATCTCGAGGGTTGTTAAAAAGGACCATGTACTTTGTGTTTAAATTTATGGTGCGGCTTTTCTTACCTGACAAAATATGTTTTGTACCAGGTAGAAAATACTGAGATTTCTGTGGTGCACATACTTGGTGAACGCTTTTTCTATCTCACAATTTTCGCTAGCGCTATCCATGAGATCATCAACAATCGCCAAATTCACCTTGCCCGGTGGGAATAATTCATCATCTACGAATGTATTCGGCAGACCCTCCACAAATCTGGTGTTGGGAAAAGAGAGAGAGATTTCATCATATAGTTTCTGCCAGCATGAATAAAACCAAACAATATTATCCGGCTTGTGAGAAAAACTACTTTCAATATTATACAGCAATTGTTTTACAAAATAACTCTTTCCAGAATTAGACGGCCCCGCTAGAATGCACGAGAGCGGGTGTTGTAGCCGCGTATCCATCACAATACTGTGCTAATAGCCATACGGCAGGGTGGTGAATTCGTCTAGTAGTCGGCGCTTTGTGTAGACACACTTCTGGGTCTTTTGTAGGACACGGGATTCAATATTCCAATATTTTTTATCTCTCACAATGCCCTGCTGCTGTACGACGATGCACTTCTGAGTTTCAGCGTCTGAATTACGGGGGTAGTCCAGAACTAGATCTTTCAGACTGCTAAAATTGATAGATTGCGAGTTACCAACATTTAGCGTTATTCCCTTCACTTTTAAGACAGTCTTCCCTGTGTTGAGCTTGTACCCGTAAGTTTTGGGCCCTGCAGAAACAAACTCTGTGATGTATGTGCCCTCGAGTATCTCACTCGTCAATTCCCCCAGGTAATCTCCTAGAGGCGGCTGCCACTCACCTTCCCTGTGCACAAAAATAACTGAATCTGTGTCGTGATAAAGGCACCTCTCCTGCAGCCTGTCCAGCAGAGAATAGAGCTCTAGCCGCGCATACGCTGTGGTAAAGCAGGCTATAAAGATGTTTGTGTTTCTGTTGACTGTGTGGTGCCCCTCCGCATATTTCCAGTTAATGGTAGCGGTTTCGTCATCGATAAAATCCAGCGTAGAAATGTCATAGTAGGGCAGGAAGAGATACCTAAAAAGCTCATCAGGATCCCTAACAATCTTGGTGCTTGGTAGATTGGCCTTCTGAGCAAACTTTCCCCATAAAGAATTTAAGAAAAGTTTGGAGATCTGTCTTTTAGCGGGGTTGACGGCTATATTTTTCAGGTCGTAACCGTACACCCTCTTTTTCAAGAAAACTGTCAATGTACTGCTTTTTCTTGGTATCATCGGTGCACCAGCTAGGATACCCTGAAGCCTCTTGCTTATCCCTAAGGTGTAATTTAATGTAGGGGGCAAACAGATTATCACTGGTGTTTGGAAAATGCCATATTTCATAGATGTGGGCGATCCGGTACCCTTTATCTATCGCCAGCTCGAGCTCTATGGTGCACCAGGTACCTGTCAGGGAGCGTTCTTCATCACTATGACGGCACTCCTCTGCCTCTGAATTTACAGCGCATGTATAGCAAAGGGGGAACATCAATTTTTTGTCGAGTTTTACCGGTAGAACGGGAAAAAATAAATCTCTCGGGGATAGACCTTGACTCTAGCTAAGCCAAAGTATTTTTTAATGAAACCAAAGTTGTCATAGATGATGTCGGGGTGACCTACAGGGTATGTTTTAGTTTTGTTTACAAAGGGGTACAGGCTTGTGAAGTCGTAGTAATGTAAAGTCTCACCAGCTTCCACCTGGTGATAGAGCTTAATAGCGTTAGTTCGACCCCATAAAGCGCATCGCGGGGTCTAAGGGAGCGGGGAAATCCATTTGATGGAGAAATGCCTGGAGGTTAGAATCGTTTTTAGCCATTTCACGCCACTCGTGCTCCCATATCACTCTTATGGTGTACCTGCGCAGCTGCAGGTAGCGCTTTTTAGCTAAAAAGGCATGATATAATTGACCGTAGGTGGTGCTTGTAACTTTATTTGTATCATTCTCATTATAGCATGATGGGCACCCGTGGAAAAAACAGCCTTGAAATTCAAAAGCTATGTGCTGGCCGTTAACATAGGCATAACCATCTAGAAAATACTGCCCGAGTTGTTTCTCACCACCTCTTAAGGCATGCTGAATGTCAATGTTCTCGGTATGCGCTACATACATGAGCCATTGTATAGCGGCGGATGAGTAGCGCTTTTTCGTCTTGTGATAATTATCACCCGGTAAAATGGCAATCGTTTTTTCTGGTAGAAATTTAAACCGATACATTGACATACATACAGAGGCCAGGGTGATGAGCTGAAATGGGTCAATACAGCTGCTCTCCACAACCATTTCTTTTTGAATGTCGCAGTATTTTTTAACACTTTTCAGCGTCATTTCCATAATGCGTTCTCTATAGATCTCACAGGCGCGTCTCAAAATTTCAACATCCTGTTTGCAGTATGATTTTAGTTCACACTTGAAGTCAAAAACTGTGTGTTTCTGGCCCTCATGCCAGGACAGGAACTCTACCTTCTCATCCGGGGCCATGTACTCCAACCCATAATATTTCACAACGGGTATGGGACCTACATAGTTTTGGTTTTCTCGGGTGTTAAAAAAGTGTGGAAAATGACCTTTGGCACCTGAAAAGCCCATGGCCTGAGGTAATTTACTGAGCTTCATGGGGATAAAATTTAGCGAATCTATGAATCTTATAGACAAATCGGGCACCGTCACACACAAGAGCCGGCCACCTTGGGCTATCAGCTTTACCTGTAGCTTTTCAAAAATCAGCTCCTTAACAATAAAGTAAGAATCATAGCGCCCTGCATTGTGGGCTATAAATGTATACCCTGAAAATTTCCCGCTGGTAAAGAACAGTAAAAAGTCGTGCGTGCAGCTATCACCTTCAAACTCCCAGGACTGTTCACCACTCAGAGTTGTGGCATAAATGTAATTTGGGATGTGTGTGCCTGTCTCTTGCATACATTCAAAATCGTAAAAGATATAACAATCTGTTTCGTCCTCCGCTACATAGCGTCGCATGTAACAGAGATGGGCGTCAAATTTATTTACACGCGCACGACATACGGTGCAACGTAGCCCCGCACATTCATGCACGCCCTCGCTATTCCTGAACACAAAGCGCTGACACTCATCACAAAATATTTTAAGCCTGCAGAATGGCGGATCATTCAGAGCTAATTGTTTGTGGCGCTCTAAACACTTACTAGAGCGACAATGAACCCGACATACGGGGCAACGCGGGGTTTGTTGTACACCTGCACACTCCACACAATCTACTCTTTGACAAGCTTTACAAAAATATTGACATGAATGGGTGTTCTTCTTATTATACAATGAATTGCAGAGCTCACAAAAGTAATCGCTCCCGATAAAGCCTTTCATATTCTTGATACCGTAGTAGTGGTTATCATGGAACAGTATGAATACGATTTTACCACTAGTTGCATTGTCGGTCTGAAAGTAGCGCCAATCACCCTGACTGTAGTACAGTACTTTAATGGTGACCCCCAAGTAGTTCTCGAATGCTGGAATGTCGCTAAAACTCACTAACCGCTCATCATGGATCCCCAGCGCCGTGTGTATGTTTTTAGAGCGATTCAGTAAAACAGCATCACTGACATCCGCGTCCTCTATCAGGGCGCACACACTAGCGGCCAAACACAGATTTGTACTGTAATTGTTAAAATCATACAGCCACCGCATCTTTTGTTTAATGATTCGACTGCTCGCTATAGATTTCAGGCGTCTTTTTACACCGCCTCGTCGGTTTTTAACGGTAGTGATGACTAGTTTTAGGGTATTGCTTGCCAAGCATTCAGCATTACTTTGAAGTGTGCGAGCAACAGCATTTAAAAAAGATTCAGAATTAAAATCCTCCCGGCTCTGCTTTGTAGTGAAAATGGGGTCTAAAGCATCGCCACCTTCAAGCCTTAACTGCACAAAGTCGCCCGGTTCAATGTCCCTAATGACTCTATCCAGTAATGACTGAATACTGTCGTGAACAATGTTCACAGCCTCGACAAAGGATCGTACACGCTCCAAATTTACAAACCTAAAATGATCGGTATGTATGCGTGCACTGAAATTACGGTTGTCCCTCTGGTGATGATGGAAGTGTTGTAAAAATACTGTATGATCCGATCCCCTCACATCATCAGCAGAGTTAGCATCCGCAGCAGAGGCTTGTGAGCTTTGTGCACCGGAACGGACGTCATTTTCAGGGCCATCATGGCTATGTGAGACAGGAGCATCTGTGTGTGGTGGCTCCGGGGCTGGCTGTGGTGGTATAGCAGGACAGGTGATTCCACCCCGACGCCTAGCGCATATTGCGCGTCGAGCACTGACCAGTAGTTTTAGAGCTCGTTTTATAACTCTGGACCTATTATAACGGGCTGTTTTAGCTGGTTTATGCAGGCCCGATCCGCTCATATTTAGTCATAACGGGTTAGCACCATCGGGTATCTCGGTGTCTACTTGCATCTGGCGAAGCGCGTATAGCTCGGCCTTACAGGCATCTGTTGTGACTACTTCAGACAGCAATCTTTCAAAAGTATTACAGAAAAACACTATTTTGGGTAGCCAGATTTTGTAACGTAAGTAACGATCTAACTGCTCCTTAAACACTGCGGCTCCGGCGGGGGCCCACCCAATGGCGTCATACATCTGCGCTGTAGCGATCGGAGATACAGAATTCCCACTGTTAACAGCTAGAGTGGCTGCAGAATCCGCAATGCTAACAGCTAGAGTGGCTGCAGAATCCGCACTGCTAACAGCTACAGAGACCGCAGAATTGCACTGCTAACAGGTACAGAGACCGCAGAATCCGCACTGCTAACAGGTACAGAGACCGCAGAATCCGCACTGCTAACAGGTACAGAGACCGCAGAATCCGCACTGCTAACAGGTACAGAGACCGCAGAATCCGCACTGCTAACAGGTACAGAGACCGCAGAATCCGCAATGCTAACAGGTACAGAGACCGCAGAATTCGCACTGCTAACAGGTACAGA
Organism: Oophaga sylvatica; assembly: GCA_033576555.1. Taxonomy (NCBI): domain Eukaryota; kingdom Metazoa; phylum Chordata; class Amphibia; order Anura; family Dendrobatidae; genus Oophaga; species Oophaga sylvatica. The sequence goes on along the minus strand of JARQOD010000005.1, from coordinate 324,083,430 downwards.
GACCGCAGAATCCGCAATGCTAACAGGTACAGAGACCGCAGAATTCGCACTGCTAACAAGTACAGAGGCCGCAGAACACGTATTGCTAACAGCTACAGACACATCTGTATGAAGCCTCGGCTTTTTACACACTTTATGCTTAGTCGTTAACAGTCTCTTTAACCCCATCACAACATTAACTGGATTAGATACATCAGCGTGAGATGTGGTGGGTAAATTAATGGTATCCAACAGTTCAATACCCGTGGAATTAGTGGACACAGTTACAGATGGCAGTAAAGGCTGTATAGCATGAGTGGTCTGTATAATGATCGGTTCTACGGTGCGCTTCTTACCATCAGCGAGCTGATCAATCTCACGGTCAAGCGCCTCACGAGTCTGTCGGGTTGTGGGATTCATGGCGGAAAATGTGACTGGTGATGTTTCTGAAATATGCTTAGTTTTCTGCGCGTGTTTACGTGGCCGCTCCTGTACTTCAGAGTATAGTTCAGCGTCATTCACTGCACCGCGGGATGGTTGCGCGCCGCTTGAATGGGACAGCATACCGGCATCAGATAGAACTGCTGTTGCGGCTGTGGGCCAGCAGGGCCCATAGGTGTCTGTATCGGCGTCAAGAATGGCTCTGCGTGGTTCTCGTTGAGACGTAGTGTTTGCAGAGGGGTCGTGGTTATTTTTCTCTCGACTTTAGATTTATCTGTGGATGAGATTGTATATGTGTCAATCTGACTTTACAACTATCTTTAAGGAAAGATTCTACATGTAGCGGATACGTGCGGAACATCGCGATCCTAGGTGTGACAAGAGTGACATACGGTGTATTAAGACTATCCTGATATATCAAAATATACACTTACCAGTTAACGATGATGACTGCACGTTTGTAGCAGTGGTTTCTGGGACGTCTGAGGCGTTCTCCACTAGCAGGTGTATATTCTCCTTTGTAAATATCCTGCTCCTAGATTTCACTTTACGCGCTATAAATAATAATAATCATTAGAAGGGCCATCAACAATTTTCTCCAGTCGTTTGGGCAAAACAGTTTTTCATGCGGCACGTACCTTTATCTTTCTTGACAGCCGCCAGGCTTCGCTTTTTAGGAGCTTTAGAAAATGCGACGTCTTCTTGGGCTCTGTTAGTGCCAGGGTTCATAGGCATTTCGGCCGAATCCAGCTCGCTATCATTGCGACATCTGTAAGGAGTTAATATTCACTTACACACTTAAATTCACATAGTTAAGTGTTATATATAGTTGTATATATATATATATATATATACAGACACGCAGAAACACAGCGTACCCTCGATGCCCGGTGCTGAAAGGCCATCCCATGGCGCGGCAGCACTAGAAGCATTACAAGCGACAGCTGGTGAAATACAGGCCTCGGGGTCCAAATAGTTCAAGGTAGCGAAAACCTCATCTGGCAGATAGCTGCTCATTATACACGGTTCTTAAAGAATAAAGCAAAAATAATATGCAAAACAACTCTATATATATATATATATACACACACACACACACACACAACCACGCATCCACACAACGTACCCGCGCTGGGCAGAGCCGCCTGACCGCTCACGCTCCACGCATCACTAGCGTTACTACACGCTGCAGCAGGTAAAATACAGGCCTCGGGGTACGAATAGTTCATGGTGGCAAAAACTTCATCAGGCAGATCGCAGCTCATTATACACGGTTCTTAAAGAATAAAGCAAAAATAATATGCAAAACAACTCTATATATATATATATATATATATATATATACACACACACACACACACAACAACGCATCCACACAACGTACCCGCGCTGGGCAGTGCCGCCTGACCCCTCACGTTCCATCCATCATTAGCGTTACTAGACGCAGCCTCGGGTAAAATTGTGGGGGCAGGATCAGAATGCTTCATGGTAGATGAAATCCCATCAGATACGTACACCTTCATTATACACGGATCTTAAAGAATAAAGCGGTATAAAAAATGATGTGCAAAATGCCTCTTAACTATAACACCCCAATGTGTCTATATAATTCAGACATCTAAAAATAAAATTAACTGTATGAATTTTAGCGTCAATCTATAGTAATTATTAATATTAATAGTAAGCGAGCTAAATTTTCCACTACAGGGTAAATATACAGCTATTAATCAACACAGATGTGGTATATTATTAAAACAAATAAAGTACAACTATGAAAACCCGGATAAGTTATTCATGCAAATAAACACTTAAACTATACTAACTTAATATAATTGAAACGAAATCCGTAAAAATACTCACTATAGTCCTGTTCAGATATGGCGTGTGGTCTGTGAGGTATGAAGTCTTACAGGTGAGCTGTGTATCGCTTGGGAGCTGGTTGTATTTATTGGGGCTAACAGAGAGAACACGCCCTCTGTCAATACCATGAACTGCTAGATAGAAAAAATCTATTAATGTTTTACAGGGCCAGCATGCCTGCTAAGGGTCCTGAAGCAATATTAAAGAAGCAATATTTCACGCCCGAAGCCCCTGCATCATTCAGCGGCATTACAAATCTATACAGATCGGTTAGAACGCGTGGTATAAAACAACATGAGGTGGTCGATTGGCTGAATAAACAAGATGCTTACACCCTGCATAAGCCTGTAAGGACAAGATTCTCTACCAATAAAATCTTTGTCGCGGACGTTGATTCGCAATGGCAGGCTGATTTGGTTAGCTTAATTGAATATTCTAGGGAAAATGACGCCGTGAAATATCTACTGACTGTGATAGACGTACTATCCAAACACGCCTGGGTTGTTGCTCTGCACAACAAAACAGGGGTGACTGTAGCTCGTTCGTTCGAATTAATATTTGGAAACGCCCGACGCACCCCGCAGAAACTACAGACGGATCGTGGCAAAGAATTTATGAATTCACACATGAAACGTGTTTGTAAAATGCATAAAATACATCATTTTTTCACCAACAATACCGTAAAGGCCGCTATAGTTGAGAGATTTAATCGTACATTAAAAACACGTATGTGGCGCTATTTGACGAAACATAATACCTTTAGGTATATCGACATTTTACCAGGTTTGGTGCACAGTTACAACCACACCTTTCACACCACGATACAGACACGTCCGTGCGATGTGACGAAGCAGAACTCGTTACAGATATGGAAAAATATTTATAGCGGTATCGTGGCTAAAAAGCGTATTAAGCCATCTTTAAAAATTGGAGATCATGTCAGAATATCTCGTTTTAAGAACCCTTTTATGAAGGGTTATGAGCAGACATTCAGCGAGGAGATATTTTTAATTAGCGCCATTTCCAATAAATTTCATAAGCCTCTCTATAAAATTAACGATTTAGCGGGCGACGCTATCGAGGGATCGTTTTATAAGGAGGAGCTGCAAAAAATACATTTCAATGAAAACCGCGCCTACCGCGTTGAGGCAATTTTGAGAAAAAAACGTGTCAGGGGGGCGATTCACTGCTATATTAAATGGAAAGGTTATCCTGATAAATTTAATTCGTGGGTACCCGCGTCGGCTCTGACGGACATATAACCATGGAATCCGAATCCTTCTTTATCACCCTTCCCTCCAACGCTTCTGGCGATATATATCCTGAAAACACAATCGCCGAGTATACCACAAAATTATCTAAACCCGTTCAGCTTTCAGGACAGTACGAAGTTGCTCTAACTGAGATTCAATACCCCATACATGGTACACATTTGAGCGGGGTGAAGGGAACTTCTATATAGGCAAGCGGGGTGATGTGATGCAGGAATATTATGTGAAGCCCAGTTTTTATAACACAATACCGGATCTCATACGTGCTATTAATGAGAGAATTGATATTTTGAAGCTTGCCAGCGACGGTTTTAAGCTGCGCTATGACGAAGTGCGGAGGAGTGTTACCCTACCGGATTCCCCACAATACAATTTGCCCCGGGTCAGAAATTGGGACATATTTTAGGCCTCCAGCCATACATCGAAGCGTATGATAATAACCAGACTGAGCGGAAGAAGATTTATGCCGATATAAAAGCCGGTTTTTATACATTATTTATTTACAGCGACATCATCCAGCATCAGCTTGTGGGCGGCAGCTACGTACAACTTCTGAGAACGGCGCAAATAAGCGGCAAGAGCGGTGAAATTACCACGCTTCAATACACACGACCCGATTATGTGCCCTTATGCAAGCATCATTTTGACTCTGTAACAATCTCCATCTTATCGGACCAGGGCACTCCAGTTAAATTCAAGTACGGAAAGTGTATTGTGAGACTACATTTCCGGAAGAGACGCGATTAGCACGCTAGAAAATGGTGTCTCAGAGACCCTACGGGGACCCAGCTGTTTATGCCCGGTACTATATTGCACAGTCTGGGCACGATTAGAGGGGTTCAGCGGGAGCGAGTACATGTACGGATCGGGTCTGGCTGGGATATTTAAAGGCTTATTTCGGCGTGCTGTACCGCTTTTCAGAAGAGGCTTAGAATTGGTAAAACCACACGTGAAGACGGCTGTCAAAAACATTGCTAAAGACGCCGTCACATCTGTCTCATCAGCGCTTATGAATCGTATAAATACACATCCCGAGCAAGGTGGCGCGGGTCTAGTTTATGTCGCTAAAAAATCACATAAAAGAAAGCGTCGCTCATGCCCCGCTTTACCCCCGATCCTCATGAATAAAAAACCAGCCAAGCGTCGACCCCGTCAGAAACGAGTGAGACGTACTGCTGAGGACATCTTCTGATCATCATGGCTTTCCTGCACGATGCTTCTGTAGAGTGCGCTAAATCTGAACTGGATATTTTTGACATACCGCCGACACAGACGAGTATAGAGAAATCCCTATTTGTAGAAGTTCAGCCGATTGCCGCTCTGACGGATAATGCTCCGCTGGAATTTTTCATATCGGGTAGCGGGGATTATTATTACGACCTGAATAACACCCTGCTGTACATAAATTGTCGCATCGTCAAGCAGGATAATTCGAATATCGCCGATGACGCCCGTGTAGCCCTCATAAACTACCCTCTTGCCACACTCTTTAATCAGGTCGATATTACTCTGGGGGACCGTGTTATCTCACAATCGGCCAATCTCTACAGCTATAGAGCGTACATAGAGACTCTCTTAAATTACAGTTCACAGACGCTGTCCTCGCAATTTACTGCCGGATTGTTCTATAAAGACACAGCTGGTCACCATAATGACCGAAGCTTGGATGGCCCAAATGCAGGATTTATTAAAAGAGCCGCTGCAACCCACCGCTCCAAACCCCTGGACCTCATTGGTCCAATTTTTGGTGATATATTTAATCAACCAAAGCTAATATTGAACGGACTCGATCTTAAGGTTAAGCTAACGAGAAATAAGGACGCTTTCTGCCTCATGTCGGCTGAGGCCGATCCGCTGAAAGTGCAAATCATGCAAGCCTCTCTCTTTGTAAAGAGAGTACAAGTGTCCCCGGCGGTCCGAATAGGCCACAGTCAGGCCCTCTTGGCATCGACAGCCAAGTACGCTATTGACAGGACATGCATGAAAGTGTACAGTATAGCCGCTGGAACACGGATCACGAACCACGAGAATCTCTTCCTAGGCCAGATACCGAAAACTGTTATATTGGGTTTTGTAGATAATGAAGCATTTAGCGGGCTTACGCCAGAAATCCCCTGTTCTTCCATCACTACAACGTCAATCACGCAGCCCTCTACCTGGACGGACAACAGATCCCTGCGAGGCCTTATAACCCTAACTTTAATGACTACTTAGCCGTCAGAGAGTATATGGCTCTCGCACATATATCAGGCAAGCAGAAAGCTGATTGTGCCATGGCCGTGGATCGTGAAGAGTTTATGTCCGGATTCACACTGTTTGCATTTGATTTATCAGCTGATCAGGAACCCGGCGGTCATTTCTCCCTCATTAAAACAGGTAACCTACGGGCTGAAGTCCGGTTTGCACTAGCGACACCCCATACGATAAACATGATTGTTTTTGCAATCAACCCGGCCATTCTGGAAATTAATAATAGAAGAGAGATCTTGTACGATTTTAATTAGTGATGGATAGCCTGCAACTCACGACCATACTGAAGGGGGATAGCTTTACAGAGCGTGTGTTTGGCGGTGTGTTTCCGTGTGATTTGCTTCCACCACATCGGGTAAATCAACGCCCTGTCGGATTCATCGTAAATACAGACCCCGCACACCAACCTGGCAGACACTGGATATTAATTGTGCTCTGTGACGCCAAGAACGCCATATTTTTTGATAGCTACGGATTATGTGTTGACAACGCTATCTTTCCGAGCGAGTTTGTGACTTTCCTGAACACGAATTGTGAGACTTATTATTACCAAAACAACCAGATCCAAGACACGTATAGTACTGTCTGTGGGCACTACTGCCTGTACTTTTTACATTTCTTAGCTCGGAACATACCGTTCAGTAAGATATTGGAGAAGTTTTCTGCTGATAAACCGCGTAATGATACAATTGTGAGAAATTTCATTGCTGAGAAGAAATCAACTTTAAAAAACCCTCACTACACGTGTTGGAGCATTCAACAGCGTTGTTCCTGTCTAGAGAGAATCCCATGACCTGTATTGCCATTTGTGTCGACATTTTGGTGTCACAATTAATTCAATGCTTGAAATGTCTTTGAGATGTATTTATTTATTACAGTAAAATCATGATTATTTCTGGCAATAAACGTTTTTAATATGAATGATCTCTTATGCCTGTCATTTCCACACAGCTTCCCACAGAGTGGTAGTGTGGAAGACCCTTCAGAAACCCATTGTTTTAAAATCACATTAGTGCATATTATATTTGCTAGAAACCTTCGGTTTTATGGGCACTGCTATCAGAATACACATAAATGTGTTGGTTTTAAAAGATCCCACTGACTATACACAATGCAATACTATTTACTGTTTGCCTGAATTACCGTAGCATCGACCTTCACTCATTCTGACAATTCAGGTCAACACTGTTGTACTACAATTCTATGTGCCAATAAAGATGTATATCTATGTACCATGTTAGCTAGTAAATAGAAAAATATTTAGACTTCTAACACAACCCAAAGCCTTGTACACACAGCTTAGTAATAAGTTAGCCATCTCTAACAGAGAGTGTTAGAAATCACCTTTACATACAGGCATATCAGTTCCAAACTTTTACACATTTACTGGGGGACATTTATACAAGCCTGCTAGAAATGAGCTTTACATACATTTACTGATGGATTCTAATACAGACATTTACTGACTCCTTAAAAGTTTCGGGACATTTATACAAGCCTGCTAGAAATGAGCTTTACATACATTTACTGATGGATTCTAATACAGACATTTACTGGGTGCTTCTAATACAAACCCTTTACAGTTCATGTCAGGGCACTCTCTGCTAGAAAATAGCTTTACATCTATGGATGGAGTTAAAACTACCCTTTAATACAGTAAAACTCCACAGACTAATCTAATCCAGTGGATAAAATATCAATAGAGACAAATAAATCACTTTGATTGAAATTCACAAATCCAGCAGCTCAGATTTCTCAGCCTGAGCAAAGTTCAGTCAGGGGGCATGACGACCTGGATCAATCTGACAGGGAGACGGATTAAATGATAGGGGGCGTGTCGACCTGTCAGATTTGAGTTTGATGAGTTGTCCAGTTCCTATACTACTATTGGGTTTCGTGTTTCAGTCGGACCTTCGACTTTTTCCGATAGTCGGCCGATTTCGTTCGACTCGACTTTTGTGAAAGTAGGGTGGCCTGAAACCCGACTCGACCCTAAAAAGGCAAAGTCGCTCATCTTTAATGTTGAAGTCTCTCATTTTAAGGGCTGGTTATTCTGAAGACATGATGTGCAGCAGCCAGGCAGAAAAATGGTCGAGGAACTGGGTGGGTGAGTCTGGGGACTGTATATGACAGCAACTTTGATGGAGAGATGATACAAGAGCCTGATGGTGTGGACCTCAGAAAAAAGTGGATGTGATGGAACTGGGGGATTAATTGGAAAGTTCATTGTGGAGAAGGTGTAAGTAGAGTAAACTATCAAGTATGTTCGCAGGTCTGGGGGTAGGGAAAAAACTTAAGTCGCGATAAGAAATAGTGGCAGGGAGACTGTCTCAAAATTCTGAATCCAGGTTTTGATGAGAGCCAACATATTAAGAGAGTTGTTCAGAAAGTTTTGCAGGTAATGAAGTTTGTTTTACTCAGAGGGTGTATTCCAGAGTATTCAATTAAAAGAGGGAGAAGAAGGAGTAACCCTAATGTTAATAAGGTGAGCAGGGTTTCGATGTGAGGTGGGGAGGGTGTGAGGATATGGCGGGCCTACTAAAGACTATAGGACAAATGGACGTAGAGCGGATTCCACTGCTCTACGAGATAAAGACTTTTTCCAGCATGGAGCACCGGTTGCATCAATATTGTTGTGTTTTATTAGATATTTTCTGGCTGTGTTTTATTAATGATTTTCTTGCTCGTCAGTTCATCCTCAGGAATCAATGTTTCCATTCAGTGACAGTGAGCAGAGGAAGACGAGCAGGCTAGATCTTATATAAACCTAAGGCTAGGCAGTAGATTGCTAAAGGTAAATGTAAAGCAATCATCCTATCAATCCATTGGTCTACCAGCCTAGACCAATTGTGTGGATGGAGATAGTAGACCCACGGAGCCGTCACCACACGGAGTCTTGCATGCAGCCCCATGTGATGGAATATGCTTTGTTCTGTGAGCTATAGAAAAATGTTTAAAGGGGAGGTAGAAAAAGGCACATGGGTTCGATCAGGCAGTTGCTGGAGTGACTTCAATGGGAGAGGATCCAAGATACGATGGATGATCTATGGAGTTTGGGAGATTGATTGTTGGCTGGAGGGGTATCCATGAGCTATTATTACAACCCACAACCTCAGATCCTCACAAGTGGTGGCAGCTGGTGGGATCACCTATCTCTGGACAGCATACCAGGGAAGTTGCTGAGCAAAGATTTGTCAGAAGAGATGGCAGACTACATCTACAAAAGGCTCATGAAGGAGGAGCTGAGAGCACTTTGCTCTGAGAGAGAGCTAGAGTGGTTGCTGCAGGACAACTGGGCAACGATAATACAACGCTTGGACGACTGGGACCGTGAACAACCACATGAAGAGGGACCACAGCTTAGGGCCGACATCCAGATGGCGGAGGATCGACCGACTGAGCTGAGGCGGATATTGGACATGCTAGGAGTGCGGGCCACGGAGATAGAGCCGGCGTCAGTATTAAGCAATGCCCCACCAGCCCCCACACAGAGGATTACAGGAGAGATGGGCCCCCATCATTAAGGTACCAGAATATAACACAGTTCAATGAGGACTCCTCAGATATTTAGAACCTCTGCCTGCGAAATGAGGTGTCAGTCAGTGAATGGCCCAGATTTTTGAGCGTTGACCTGACTGGAAAAGCAAGAGAAGCTTTTATTAACTCGGGATAAGAGATGTTACTCTACTATTCGCAGCGCATTACTAGAGAGGTATGCCATCATGCTTGAACCTACCACAGGAAGATTTGTGAGTCTGACAAGCTCGATGCACACATACAATGGGAGTTTGCTAACACACTACGTACAGCATGCACTCAGTGGATAGAAGGACTGGGGCTCGGAAAACAGAAAATGTCTCGAAACATTCATGCTGGAACAATTTGTGTCCAAGCTCGCAGGTGACTTAAAA